>JAVLVB010001277.1:369116-427688 GCA_032876305.1 Orestias chungarensis
TCTCTTTCACCTCATTTCTGCAGCCCTGGCATCCTATTGTTCTTTAATGGAAGTCCATGTAATGGTTCAAGTGTCAGTGAAAGACGCCTGGCGGCCTTTTACCCTGTCAGCTTCTTCATCAACGTCTTTGATCAGTTTGCGCCTGGGCTGAGTGATCGTGCCTCAGCTCCCCGGCACCAAGTGCATTAGGGATGGCTTCGGCTAAGTATTAACTCCTCTAGATTTGTCTTTGCCCAAGTGGAAGAGCTGTGGGTTGTGGGATAATTATATATTTTTTTTTGTCTCACTGGGCAGCCACTGAGTAAAGAAAATTTGCTGTTTACACACACTTTTGTGTATCCAATGTTTTACAGCTCTTCTTAAAAATCAGCATTGGTAAACCTCCTCTGACAAAATCTTGTGTTGTAGCTGCAGGAATGCCCAATTGCTTAACATTTATTAATGCGAACACTTTGTATGACTTCAGAGTACTGTTTGCTTCACTTTAAAGACAAATAGATATAAAAGAAATTTGCTGTAAAATTGTTGTGTTTCCTGATTCATCTGATCTTAGTGAATGCAAAAAACAAGATACTGCTAGAAACACAACAATAACATCCATATACTTTAGAAACCCAACAATCAAACCTTGTGTAAATGATATCCCATCCAAAGAACTAGAGCAAAATGTGACAGTTTGGCATCACCAAGTTTTTATACCAACAATCAGGTTAGTTAAAAAGAATGCCAAAAACAAACCCTTCTTCCTCTTACCATCACAAATGTAAACATAAGTTTTCTAAAAATCTACCAGTGACGGGCTAAGGACAAAATGTCCATGTGTGTCTGAAGAATACAAACATAAAAAATACTTCTTGCTTTTTACTGTAGTGTTGTGCATATCTGCAATACGGTGGGCCTATTCCTCCTATAAATACCCTGAGAAACTTGTTAAAATAGCAATAAGGGCCATTAGCAGCAAAATAATCCAAAACATGTCCTCATATGAACACAAAATGGTTCCGTAGACACAAACTCAACTTTCTTTCATGGCCTTCGCAGTCCACAGACTTAAATTCGAAAAGGAAATCTTCAAGGCGAGTTGACTCAAAAGACTCATGTGACCTCCTTCCACTTCCTGTAATAAAGCTAAGCCTGTCACCTGCTGTATCTTTCAGTTTGTTGAAGGAGCATATGAGCAATCCAGGACTGTTAAAATGTTCTTCATGTACTCAAAACATATGATCATAAGATATATAATATCTGTATTGGGCAATTAATAGCTGACTTCTGAGTGTACTTTAATGAGTCTTACCTGTCTGAAATAAACAGCGTTGCATCTATTAAAATAAACTTTGGCATTTGCTTTATCCTGTTGTCTGCTGATCTATAAATAACCAAAGTTTAATGCTTCGGTTGTCAAAACCGCAGAAGCTAACCTACTCGTAAAAACTGTTACCAGTTATTTATAAAAGTATATGTACACAGTAAAAACACTGTCTTCACTTGTGTTGAGTTTATAAGTCGTGAGTACGATGGACGATGGAGCATCTACCCTGCTATGAGTATGAAATGGGCAGATATTTAGCAAAGTACCAGAAAGTTTTCCTTGGGCTTCCAGAGGTTTCTCACTGACTGAATTGCTCGTTTAGAGGAGTGTGAGATTACTCCAGAGACATCAGCCAAGAGAAGCACAGAATGTACTTGCACTGTTCAGTCAAGGATTATCCAACCAATGCCAGCAATTTAGTCATCGATCGCAGGCTGTTAAATAAACGGACATTACATCAGCGGACATCATTTGTCCTGGAACTGTACAGTTCTTTACTGGCGACCATCAGCATCAGTTTTTGATTTTATGTTTGTTGGGCCTTTACCATATCACATCAAGATCATAAAAGATCTGCGCTGGCTTAGAATTTCTTACTTGACATAAACAATTGACAAAAACCCTTTAAGGGCAGGAAAAACAAAAGTCGAAGTCTTAAAGGCTGTTAAAATATTGGATTTTGGTGTTTGCTGATAAGTCTGTTTAGGTTTGTGAGTACTTACTGCTACATGTGTATCTGAATGTATTATTGATAATAAGAGTTCTTCCCTAAGGAGGGTTTTAATGTTTATACCAAGCATTTCTGACAGCAATCAGATTTGTATCCAAGTCCAGGGAAGAGAGAAAACTGTGTTTTTGTATTATGATGCATATTCGCTGGCATTTCCACTCATGCTGAACATCTGTGGTGGGCTACACTCTGCCAGTAATACCCACAAATGCCAGAAAATATTATTTCCATCAAAGTCTTAAAATAGAGGGAGTCAACCAAGTGCATGCAGGAGTAAAAAAAAAGAAAGTTATCAGACATAAAAGCAAGAGCGTCTGTACCATCTCATTTAGTAGACACATGTGTCTTTCTATTTCCTCTGCAGGTACATGTATACCCTGTGCCCATTCAATACAGTCTCACAAAAGAACACAGCAGGAACGAAGGTCTCGTTAGGGTAAGTACCTCAATCTCTGTCTATTTGGTTTCCAGAGTGAACTATCTCAATCGATGACCTGCCAGGATGTGTCGGCCAAAGTGGGGGGAAATAGTAAATCTATTATGGAGGAAGTTGATATTAAAACACTCTTTCCAAAGTGTTTTGCTGCACGTTGTGCACGCGTACAGCTCTGACATTTAAAATGTGCTGCAGAGCATGTTCTCTCCTAGGTAAACAAAATGAGAAGTGTTCTTTTTGTGAATGGACTTGAAACAAATCCCATCACCTTACCTACATGCCTTAGATCAACATTTATTTGATTTTTTTTTTCTTCTTACCATTCCATCTCTCTGTAACCCTTTAACCTTTAATTAGTCTCTAACAGATGTCTTTTTTAATAGCTTTTGATCAAAGACAAGTCGCCCTGGGTTCATTTACTGCTGAGGTTGTGTTTCTTCTCTCTCCAAGGGTTTCAGTTTTATTGGAACATGCCGGTGATTGACTGTAACCTTGAAATTGGTTCAGTCAACTTCCAGGGCTTGATGTGTTTCATGAATGCTGGGAGAGAAATCAGCATTAGATGTCAGAAAATAATTTCTAGTTCTTATGTCAAGGGAATTTCACTTCACCGTTCTAATTTCCAGCCAAGTGTTTTGGGCCTCCATCAACAGAGGAACAGGCCCCTTTACAGTCTGCAGGAGCTCAGCAGCAAGGGATCACAGCAAACATAATTTTAGTTTTTAAAATCACAATGTTAGCACCTTGGGTTACGCATTCGCACTGCAGATGTGTTACCTTTATTTTTTGAATCCAGGAGGCCTCTCAAGTTTCTGCGCCTCAACTATCATTTTAATCTTTATTGCAAAAGGTGAAGACCATCAGCTTGTCGGCAGCATCATGAGGATGCGGTTAAGGGACATCTGCACCTCACCGATGGTAATTGCTAATAATTGTAGCCTAGCAAAAAGCATTAAACACATACCTTGATGAAAGCCATCTAAAGTATTACTGCATAGATAGTTGCAATAGTGCACCTCATACCATCACAGTTAGCTTGAGGAGGAATTTATTTTTTAATGACTTCTAAACATTAAGACTTCTTTATCCTGTTTTTAACTGAAGCTGATGCTATGGTTGTGTGGTTAAGGTGGCGGCCTTGAAATGTTATTCCCTGAAATGCTCCAGCGACCAGATAAAACAGATTCTTTGCGCGAGCACAATGAAACCATGCGACAATCTTTGTGCTCATTCAAAGTATTCTCTACATCACACACAACCTAGGGCTTTCCCCATTAAGAGGACCTCTCCAAGTTTATCCACATTTTTGTTGATTTTTAATGTTACTCGGCAGTGTTCGCCTGATGTATCAGTATCCCGGGAGTACCATTCTTTGAATAGAATAACTCTCTGTGGTAATTTTCATTTACTTTTCAGGTCTCTTTTTCTATTTCTCAAACTTCTGAAGTATAGCTGTCAAAGATATAGCTCTATAGTTTTGCATTTACAAATACATCTTTACCCCTTTTTGTCTACATTACCCAAAACAATTCTCCAGTTGGTTAACAACAAAAACGACACGTGCTTTTTATAAGATGTATCTCCACTTTTCTTCTGAATTCCCTCCATGGCCTTCACCCTCTGACTTTTTAATACTATGCCGTTTCAGGATTGGTCTCCTACTGATCTTGGAAACTCTATTGAAAAGGCTTGATTCATTCTGACTCTTCCTCACAGACGACAGCTAAACTAGACAACCGAACACCCCTGACCTTTTTTTTCGTTTTTTTTTTTTTCAAAAAGGCAAATTGCAAAGATTCAAATTATCCCACAGGCTTTGCGGCTGTTTCAAAAGCGTTTCGAATCAGGCAGAACTTTTGTTTTCTAGGCAGCTAAAATTATATCTCACAAGCTAATTTATTCCTGATTATCCACATCAACAAAATATACATATATTACTTTTAAATGGTAAATTAATTGTAGTCCAAAGCTGGGGCTGTGTTTTACATTTTGCACCACCAGCCTCCTACACTACCTTCTCCCCGTTTGGAGCGCAAAGTGCAATGCTTCATTCACCATGTTTTTAATGCAGCAAAGAAGAGGAACAGAATGCTAACTCTGAGTAATGTGACCCTCAAGCTCTGTCTGCCTGTCACTCATGAAAGTATGGAAGGGCTGACAGGACCAAATGGGAACATTGGTTGAACACATCTTTGAAGTTGGAACAAGATATCTATCAGTAATGACACGATTCCAGACATTGAGAACATGCAATGATATTCGGATTTTTTATACTACAGGTGCATCTTAATAACATAAGTTTGGTGTTACTTCTAACAGGAATATTTAAATAAAACCTCCGTAAAGCTTGCCAGTTGATCGATGCATATAGCAATCTAAAATAATCTTGTAGATAGTTTCTCTATTTTCGCGTGGAGCTGACATGGCTGCCCAAATCATCATTCACTGACATCAAACAACCTTGATTCTGATCTTCTCCACTATTACTCCAGAGTCCTGGAGTACTAATAGAGAACTTTTTTACTTCTTTACAGCATTCCAATCCTTTCCTCCTTAGCAAGACAAAAAGTACTAAGTATTACTGAATATTAAGTCCCTAAAGACCAGGAATAGAACAATTTTTGAGTTTCAGCCTGTATTGTATCTCCTGTATTGTAAAGCCTTACGTTAACTCCTATCTGTTCCCTTTCCCTTAGGAGAGCTAACTGAATAGGTCAATCTAGTCTCGACTAATTTCTGGTCCAACGGTTGTTGAACGATCTTACATGCACTATCACAGCGTCAGATCCTCTGTCCACCTTTAAGAAATCCTTGAAGACCCAGCTCTTCCGAGAGTATGTCTTGCCCTGAAACTTATAAATGCACTTATTACTTCCAGGTCACTGAAGGCAACCATTAATTTGTAAACTGTGTTGTAGTTCAATGTTTAACCCTCTCTTGTAAGTCGCTTTGGATAAAAGCGTTTGCTAAATGCATAAGTAGAAATGTAAATTGGTCTGTGTCTCTCCTAAACTATAGAATGGACTTTGCGCTGTAATCCTTCAAAGTCCGGGGTTATCTATGTAATTCAGCATTTTTGTTCTGCTGCATTTTTTTTTTTTGTCCCTGTTAAACTTTCATCATTAATGCTTAATACAGCACTCTATAAGTCACTCATAAAGATGAGTGACTTTTTGTTGCTTTTTTCGTTTAGCTATACAACTGTCAACTTGGAAAACAATCCCATGGTTGTATGTGCTTAAACATAGCATTCGTCTGTTTAAATCCTTTTTTTATTTGTTATTCCTGTTTCATTGTCAATGAACGTTGTGTTTTCGTAAGTCGTAAGACCTATGAATCTCCTCATCTGTTGAAAGATCTCTTTCTTTTACAGGAAACAGGGTGCAATAAAGCTGCATAATAAATTCATTTTGTTTTTAATAAGAATTACTGAAATAAACAGACCTTTAAAGGATATAGCAGTTCATTGAGCTGGAACAGTATATTTAAGTAACTGCTGAATTTAACAAAAATAAAAACTATGTCATCTTTTTTTAACACAGCTTCTGGAATTTTTTTCAAAATTGATGTAAACTAGCACATGCAAACAATGTTTTTTTTATTTTTTATTTTTCCTGGATGCAGGAGTTGCAGAACTGCATATGATAAAATGTATAGTTTTCAGAGAGCACACATTATAGTTAAGGTCTGTGTGGATGTCAGCAGATGAATCATAACTAGAATGGTTGGCATGAAGTTAATTTTTTATCCAGACAGACCATCAGTCAGAGCTTGCAGGAGATGGCTGGGCCTCCCGATATCAATCTGCATGGAGGCATCCTGTTTCTCCCCAGAGGGGTGAGGAGGAGGGGGGGAGTGGAGGGCTTTGATTTAACCTGTGGCATTTATCACACCTGCTCCAGCGTCCTAAAGGACTGCTGCACAGAATAAATAAGAGGAGCATGTCAAACCACGACCTAGACAGTTGTGATTATGCCTTTTACTAAAACATGCTTAAACCATTTCTTACTAATTTGGATTAGATACCTTGCATTTGATTACAGAGCATTGGTTTTTCAACTGATAAAGAGGAAAGTTGTGCCTTAGTCCATCTTTATGCTGGGTTTTCTTACCATATTTTGCATTAATCAAGTCCATGAAGTATACAAATGTTCTTAAAGAGTAATATGTCTGGGAACAGTTTCATTGCTGTTTGTTCTGTTAATGTGACCACATGTGTGGTAGTAAAAAAAAAGAAAGAAGAAAATTCTCAATGCACGGCAGTCATACCCCACACTCACAATTATCTCTAAATGCAGATATTATGCAACATTCACGCGCTTCTCGAATAACAATTTTCTCAGTTTCCCCCATTTCAGTTTTCTCCCTTTCGGGCCTCAGCAGCTCAACAACTTCCTGAGATGGGTGTTGTAACAATAACATCATCATGGTAATGATAATAGAGCGGAGGAAAATGCTTGCATTGCGACAAACACCATCCTGGTGTGACAGCGTCGTCCGTCTTCATGATCTCTCCCGTACCAACCAAACCCCATCCACTGAAAACAGCACACTAGGTAAAATGGTAAAATCACAAGCGGGTAAACGCACACAACCGGAAACAGTCCGCCTAAAACGACACATAAACAAAGCACTTTGTCTGAGACTGGGCCATGATTATCAAAATGGGAAATATAACAAGTATAACAAAAGGACACGCAACAATTGCCTCACCAAAAGCATATACATTAATTTTGGATATTTTTCTTTATCTAGCCTATTGATAATTGTAGTAATGTCTATTTTGCAATACAATACTAATAATAAGAAAAATAACTTTAATGAAGATAGTAAAGTTATAAACAATACCAACAAAATCATTGGGTCTCTGCTTAACATGTATGAATTTTCCGGTTGTAATCACTTCTTTGGCCATAGCTGTATAAGATTTCGCCCTTCACTAGAGCTTATAACACTGCAGATATGTTCCCTGTGGTGACAAATCAAGCCTCTGAGTTTGAAAATCCTGGAGAGCAGTTTGGGTTTGGTAGTTGCCAGGAGACTTTGGTGTGGAGTTGTTCTTCAGAAGTTGGGTTTTGCTCCCTTTGTTAAAAAAATAGAAATTATTTTTTGAAAATATTTCTTAAAGTGGGAGGGAGAGTATTGTGCAAATATTTCTTTTTTTTTTTTTAGCTTTATATCATGTTGTATTATCAATCCCTCATCAATAGCATACCTTGAGTAATATTTTATGCTTTTATGATAGCCATTGATAGCTCCCTCAATTCATGCATTGCTGTTTACTTACATCACCTAGGAGCTTCAGCTGGAAGCCAAGCTCCAGCCTCAAAAAGCAACGCTCCCCTGCGAGTCTACAACACAGTTCCACCTGACTAGTGGCAGCAACAGTTAGCAAATGTCTCGTGGAACTGCCATTTTCAAAAAAATGAACGTCATACACAATATCAATGGACGTCATGGAGTACACAGCTGATGTGTGGTGTGGCGTGTCGGAAAGGGTAGGAGCTTCTTAAAGAGGCAGAGGCCAATTTCTGATATATACTCTTAAAGTAACATTGTTATAAAATAGCACTATGTTTCAGGAAAAAGACATAATACAAATCTAAACAAAAAGTTATTGGTTAAACCCAGCAATTTAAACTTCTTACTACCCAAAATATTGTAAAACGTCACTGGTTCTTTCCTGTTAGTGGCACACACATGTTACTTTTACTTCTAATTTCCTGGTTTTTTTTAGATAGGTGAAGCCAGCCTCAGTGCCCACTCTTTTACAGATTAACTTATAAAATGGGTTATTTTAGAAGAATGTTGTCAACATTGTGTAATTACTATTCAATGCATTTCCACCAAACAAAAATTTTAAAAAATTGAGAATGTAAACTGTGTATCTGTATATATACAACCATTTACCGGTAGGAGAAATGCACTTGAAATATTAATGAAGAACCTTTTAAACCTTGCCAATGATAAGAGATATAAATAACCACAGCTGCTAGACGTTATTGTGAAAACCCAACGAAATTGGACATCTTTAGTTTGATCAGTAAATATAGAAGATGTTAAAAGAATGTAACTCATAATATAAATGTTTAGAGATTAGAGTTTCCAAAAGAAAACACAAATGCAAAAGAAAGCAATATAAATATAATAAATTCAGAAGACAAAGGGATGATTTGAATCGCCAATAGCCGAGAAGGAGGATGGGATCAGTTGAGAGGTCAACAAATGAGTTTTTGTGCTGGGACTCCGGGGAAATCAGGTGGCCACGCAGTCGGGTTAAACTTCTGTTGCTCAGCAAAGTTCAAGAAGCCCGACCTTCTATTGTGCAGGGGTCAAACTGCTTTACACTTGTGATTATTGGGACCACACGCGTAGAAGAAAAAAAGCTATATCCTGAAATTGTGCGGGGCCTGGCCAGCGGCTTGCTTGCTCACCCTTCACCCTTGGAACTGCCTGTGTTTGATAGTTCAAGCTTTGGATAAGCCCAAAATCCAAACTTGAAAGCATGCCCGACAGAGTAGAAATTGTGGTGGGGTAGTATCCATATTTTATAGTTTTGAGCATTGTTCAAATTTTTCCACCATATATAAAACTTGCTAAGTTTTTATGGGGTCATTTTAGATGTTTCCAGTATATTTCGAATCTTATTTTCTAAGATTTGCTATATAACAATTATATATTTTTGAATACCATTTTGTCGTACAGCAATTTAATTTATCTGTATCACTTAAATACTTTCCCCGTGGGATAATTTGGCAGCCTTTAGCGAATATCAGCACAGAAAAACTAAAATATCAGTATAAAGACTTAAATTAGCATGACACATTTCAGGGGAATAACTTCATTTTGACGAGAATCGTGACACTTTTCAATATTGTTAGACCTTATGTCAAAAGATTCTGTAACTTCACCAAAATCCTACACTCTGCAAAGTAGATAAGAATACGAATTGCAAATATCTAGTATGAGAAAATGTAACGTTAAGCAAGGTTATGTAGTGATGCTTGAATATTAAAATTGCAAGGGAATATATGGGATGAACAGGCAGGTAGCGCAACTATGTAATCAAATCAAGTTTGAAATATTGACAATAATCTTGAGAAAGAAAGAAAAACCAAGTCCATTAGTGTTGCGAGTGACTCCTGCAGGTTCATATCACTTAGTATTCAAACCCACTGGCCTCCCTTGAACTGCCTTATTGAACAGTAGATTTTCAAACAGAAAACAGTTGAGCGGCGAGGTAGCCTAGCAACATTGAAACCGCAGCGAATGGCAGCGCGTGCCCACCACAAAGGAGCTCAGCAGCTGAAATGACAGCACAGAACAACCCCAGAGCAAGTGTGATGCGGTGGCCACCAGTGGAAATACAAACACGGGTAGCACTTTGCGGCTGACATCTGTCTGCTATTTGCAAATCTGCCACATAAAGTTGGTTTTTTGCTTGCACATTCACCGCAACCTCACGTTAAATCAAGCCACACTGGTACAACTATGGATTTTGTCTTATTTTTTTTTTTTCACTTTTTTTGTTTTCTTTATAGAAGATTCTCTGAGAGAAACCTTGCAGTTGCCGAGAGAAAGAGGTACATCGACGCAAATGCCTCCAGGCTGTCAAAGTCCCTCGAGGGGCTTTAGTTTGAATGATCCAGCTGAGCAAATTTATTGGCATAAAGGCAGAGACTCTCACTCTGTGACCATGGTAATATGGAAATCTGCCTTTTTGATCAATAAGAGTCTGTTTCTCATGACGATGGCTCGAAAGCTTTTTTGTTGTTTTTTTTAAAAGCAGAGCAGGAATAGGATTTGATGAAGAAGATTTCAAAATCCTCCTTGTTTTTAGATTAATTATGGCGCACTTGCATTCTTCTGCAGCTGCATGTAAAATGTATAAACAGGAGATAAGTGCAGTTGCTAATTATCTCCATTGGTGGCCATTCTACTGAGCAGCAGTCACTGGGGAGCTGTACGATTATCACTGTAAAAGTGATCGAACACAAACAGTTTACAAATTAGCACAAAAAAAAACCCCGTTCCTTGAGAAAGGGCCGAATCGGTGGATAAAATCGCAAGAGCTCTCTGCAAAGTAGCATGTCTTTAAGTTGCAGTTATAAACTAAACTTAAAAATCAAGGTACATTTTGATGATTTTTAAATAGTTTATCAGCTAAAACTATTTGCTTCTTGTCCTACTGAGTCCTTCTAATGCATCTGACAACTGTCTTTGATGGATAATAACAGGAAGGAGCAGAGTGTAGGAGCAAACTCATGATAACAGATGCAATAAATGATTCATAGGTCTTTTAATAAGTTCTGTATGTCTGCGTATTATACAGCAGATTTGCCGGTGTTTATATACAGATATGTGGTCTTTTTTTCTTTAATCATCAAGTTCTCTGTAAATGTCAGTATATACACCTTAATATTTTAGATATACAAAACGAATGCTACTCAGTCTATTCCATCTTAAGATAATTGATATATTTAATATGCATAAAATGCCAAAGATAATATTTAGTGAGAATTTTCTCATTTTAAATTAGGTTTAGATGGTTCATCTAAACTCTGCACATCTTAAAAAACTGACTGGCCAAAAACCATACTCTTCCAGAGCCAATAAAAAATTCCCTTTAGCTTTTAATGTATTTATGATGGTGACCTCATCTGGGCCTTAACCAACATGTCTTCCAATTGTGAAGTCTCCACCCAGCAGGACAATGAAGACTTGATGGGAGTTTGGGGGTAGCAGACCCCTCAATACATGCTGTACAACCAGAACTCGGTCTGCATTACCAATAATACCTTG
Organism: Orestias chungarensis; assembly: GCA_032876305.1. NCBI lineage: Eukaryota > Metazoa > Chordata > Actinopteri > Cyprinodontiformes > Cyprinodontidae > Orestias > Orestias chungarensis. The sequence goes on from JAVLVB010001277.1 coordinate 380,394, forward strand.
GGATTGTTTTCAGTGAGAGTCAAACTCTGCAGAGTTTGCACACAGCTTATTCAGGCAGAGCCAAACTACTGAGGGGAACCGTTATGGTGGTTTTAGGATTAGGTCCCTGGTTTTGCAGATGACATGGTCATGTTGGCTTCATTAAACCTTGAGGTTCAGCTTTTGCCGGAGAACTTCACAGGTTCGAGAAAAACAACAATGATACTGTAAGAGCTATCTTTTTTGATGTGAAATCCCTCCTTTTATTTTCATTGTGTTTCTTTCTGCTTTTTTAAATTGTATAGCCAGACCAAGACATTATCCTTCCCCTGTTGTGCTATGGTGAAAAACTCATGGTACACAAATGCGGTAGCGCTTGCAAACAGTGGTGCATACATATCAGTGAGGTCAAAGCAACATGCATTCACAAACATGGTGAAACATGTGTACACCTTAACTCTGACTTATGAATGATTCAGGTATCCAAAACACTTTATAAAATAATTCATGTACAAGTGTTTTATCAGAACATAACCACCAATCTGCCCAAAAAATATTAAAATGAATTGTACGCAGTTTGAAAACCAAGTTTTGCACATAAATTTAAACAGTCGATCATCAACTTAAGGAACTGAATTATTTTTACCTCTGCGTTTATATAACTTTATTCTTGCAGTGTTTTGGTGTGGAGGACTTCAGATTATTACTACAAATAGTTTTTTTTTGTTTGTTTGTTTTTGTTACTTTTGCCTTATAGTCCGGAAGCAGAAAACAAGACTTTTTACCACACAGGTTCTGTCCAGATTCAGTTGAAACAAAGACGTTTAAAGTTAGCTCAGTTTTTTTACAATGCTTCCCCATGGCAACCGCGTTTATGCGACAGTTCAATATTGTTTCACTTCAATTTTAGACAAAGACAATGTTATACTTTCTACATTTATTCAACAAAAACATTCTCAGGGACTTGGTTCTCTGTGGCCCTTTCTTCGCCATTGTTCCATCCTTAGACCACATTTGATGGATGCTGACCCCTGCAGACTATACACACCCTACAGAAGCTACAGTTTTGAAGATGATCTGATCCAATTATCTAGGTATGACAATCTGCCTGCTGTCAGATGTTCTTAGTTTCTCATGCTTGACTATTTTTACTCCTTTAACTCATCAGCTAAGAGAACATTATGTTCATCTGCAGATTGTTATATACCAGAAAGATGGTCTTTGATATCCCCTTGATCTGAACAATATTCAAGATGTATAATATTAACTTTCCTTTGCCTATGTTTCCAATATCTTAGCTTTAATAAAAACTATGCAGTGACGTTACCGTTCATCATGTCATTGGAGCCTTTGCTTTTTATTTGTTTTGATAGCTATTTGCAAAACATGTTTCATTTTTTTTTTTTTTTTTTATGTAGCTTTTTTTTCACCCTCATCTTAACCTACAGAGCAGTGACACCTCAATTGGAACAAGTGCATAATTGCACATTTAAGTGCTCTACTTAATGTGCTCATTTTCAAGCTGTCAAGGTCATTCTTTGGAGTGCCATTAGCGGCGAGAGGGGCCCTCTCTACCTGGAAACACGGCAGCCTCCTAATGCCCAGTCCTTGGAAGGAGAAACATGCCACAATGCAGCCAGAGAGCCTCCCTGTTCATTCACTGTTGCAGGGAAATGTTCGACCTATATAGAGAGCTTCCTGTCCCTAATGTGTTTATGATATATGGCCCTCGCTCCTGACAGCCCACACAATATCAGGTAATCAAGCCAGATTGGTAATGACTCTCGCGTGTGTTAGAGTGGTGGGGAGTGCAGAACAGGGGGCGCTGACACTGTGAACCCCTGATGGCCTTTCTGCTGGGTTTTCATGGCAACAGCCTGGTCTTTAATGAGGCACAAGTGAACTGTTAACAGAATGCTGATTTTAGGGTTGACATCAGGCCCCTCTTAATGTGTCAGGAGGTGGTGTTGAAATCAACATCCTTAGCTTTTTTTTGGCTTTCCCTTTTTTGCATTAAATTCTTTGCTTTGGCCTTTAAAATGAAAGAAAACGCACCCCAAAGTCTTCATAGATGTACATGAGAGAAATACTGATTGCTGTGAAAAACCGGCACACCTACTACAAGTCAATTTATTTGTATTCCATTGTACAGTTCTGTACCCTGTTGTTCAGAAAACAGTAAAGGTAGAGACTTAAGAGTCATAAATGCAGCATTTTTAAATCTGAGGTGGAAAAAAACAACCTGGCTGCATGTGCCCTTCATGTGTTTCTGTGTGCATGAATTATTTATGAAGGTGCTGGGCACAGTGGGCGGCAGGAGGGCGAGATCTGCATCGGCGCCTGGCACAATAATGACATCTCCCGGGCTCATCTAGGAGCACAGCTCTGATTGGTGACCCGACGAGAGCTTTGGAGGTCCGCCGTGCTCGGCACTGCTGGGCTATAAGAACAGCCATTTTTTACAGGGGGTTAGAGCTGGCTTATTGAAACCAAATCATCCATCCTCAACTTACTCTGTCTGGCTACCAGAACAGTGGCATGTCTCGTGTTGTAAATGATTAGCGCATTAGCAGGCTAGTGAGGGGACTAACCTGCTGCATCAGACCCCTTGTTAGAGCATTAAAAACTATAACTGTGCGCTTGTATAAGTCAATCAAATCAAACCAATTCCATAGCACCAAGTCATTTGAACATCTAAAGGTTTTTAAGGGGGCATGTGGAAGATCTGACTAAATATCAGAATTATAAAAAGGGACTTTGAATGTGACTTGGTTGATTATGCCAGGAAGCGGTGGTGTTGAGTTTCCAGAAAGTCTTAGAAGAGGTTCGGGGAATGGCAATCCCTTGTTGATCATAAAGGTCAGGTGAGACTGGGCACAGTTGTTTGTGACAATGTAAATGATACAGTAACCCATTAAAACCAAGGTATACAGAATGCCATCTCTAAACACGCTCTAAATGCATCATATATTAGGGCAGACACTACAACAGCACAAAGCAACAATGGGTGTATTTCATTGTTTAGAACACAAAACTGCAGATATAATTTAAAAAGTATTGCAGAAATTACACAGACTGGAAATTACCCGATCTGATGAGTGGGATTTTAGCTGCAACATTTAAATGGTCAGAGATAAGCATAAATATGATAAAATCATTGTGCCTTGTGTCATCTGGTTCGTCTTGGAACTGTACTTGTTTGGAGGATATTTCCTTGGAACACAATGTGGGTTAATCACTACTTAATACCTACTTACTGGACTATGTTTAAACTTGTGGCTTGCATTGTGATGTTCTGGCACATAGCTAAACAGTTTTTGTTTTGGTAAATTGTTGCACTCAGTGCTTTATGCTGTCTCTTGTATTGTTCCATGGCGATTATATTGTATTCTGACGTTCTCCTGTTTGCTGAATTGTGTCTTGTTGTATTGTACCCTGTATAGTCTGGCACAACAATTTCCTTCGGGATCAATAAATTCCATCTTATCTTGATCATTTTGACACTAAATTCTACCCTACGTTCGTCCCTTTCTGCCCACAGTGGGCCCATCATCTGACGACTGCTTCTAGTAGAGTAATGCACCATGTCACAAAGTTCAAGCTATCCCTCACTGGAGTTTTAAACATGATGATGACATCGCTGTACTCTTGTCACCTCCATAGTTTCTGGGGTGTTTAGCATTATGTATGTGTATTTGACAAATCTGGAGCAAATGTGCCTACACAGCATAATGGACCAACATGGGCCTCTCATAATCATATTAACATTTGACTTGAAGGCATTACTGGTCATTAGTCTGACAGTGACCTGGCAACAGCGACTCTAGACATCAACAATGATGCTCTGGACTCAGATGCTTTGGCCCCGACATGCTTTCACCTTCTACAACAAACTGAGTTCAGACTGATTGATGACTGACTGTAGTCATCTTGTTTTATAGGAATGAATCGATGTGTCCACATTTTATTACCACCCCACTGACTGCCTGATGGTTCAGTGGAACCCTCAAATTCCCATTGCAGTATGTATAGATTTCATTTTGTGGAACCTTACTGCAAAGCAATTGAACAAAGTTATATGACTTACAGAATACCTGTAGATCATAGCTAAAGAAAAGTCAGGTTGAAAAGCTGAAATACCTAGCCACAATATTAGCAGAAATGCTAGCATTGGCAAACTAGCTAATCCAGGAGCCCCTTACATTTTACTTGACACTAGTCCCCACAAGAGCGGAGATAAGAAACACTGGATGTTAGCTTCTATAGCAATGCTTATACGGTTTTAGGTATTATTGGATATTAAGTTATATTTTGTGTTTTAAACAGGCTGTTAGAATCATTTTTAGAGAGGTGATCTCAAGTACTCACAGATTTCAACTATTTGCAGACCACACATATGAACAAACGTTGCTCCCCAAAACTCCCGATGCGCAAACTCTGTTACCATTTTGTGTCAATTCTTGAATTACACCAGCATTCGTTTTAGTCATTTTCTACTGAAAATTAGATCGAATTTTGACAGATTTTCTTTTTTTTTCTTTTTTTTACAGAGTGTGAAAGAAACACTTTGCACAGCAGAACTATGCAAGCACATCTGCAAATTGCTTTGATGTTCTTTTGTGTTATTGTCAACACGTAACTACAGATGGCGAAGTTAAGTGACAGAGTCACATTTAGTAGCAATCACACCCAATCTGTCATTATCGGTGCTTTTGTTTGTGCAGACTTTAAGCTATGCTGCAAGTTTGTAGGTGCCAGTCAGTTCTACATTATGTAGATTATGTGGTTCAATTAAAGACCTGAACATTATAACTTTATAAGCATTCATACATTTATTTTTAAGGGGGAATAAATATTTAAATCATACACTGCTAGATTACTGAAGTGTTTGTATCTGGCAATATCTTTTCAGTTTTTGAGAGAAGTAAGGCATTCCTTGTATTGTTGGCAAGTTAATTTCAACTCTACATAGCACAAAAATTAGTTTTACGACGATTTGTGTATATTCTAAATGTAGAAAAACACAACTTATACTATTGCAATCATATCTGACATATCTCCTAGGTATTGTGCTGAAGTAAAGTCGTAGAGATTGTTGTTACATGCATCTTTGGATATACTTGTCACATGTTTTCATTCTTTTAGCATTAGGCTCATGTACAATCTTTAAATTCTTTCAATATCCATTAAAAAGAGGCTCAGCACTCTCTCCACTGTAAAAGCAGCATGAAGGTCAATGTCTGCCATTAGTTTTGCATGTAAAGCAAAAGGTTACATTTGGGTCTTATCTGATCCCTTTTTTTTTTTTACTAGTTTTGTTGTGTCTTCTAAATAACTAGTGGCAGGTTTTCAGCCTAACTTTTTTTTTTTTGACTTTCTGTCAGTAAAGGCTTTCTTCTTGCCAGGATGGTTCTTTCAACTAAGCTGCAGAGCTCTGAAACCCCTACAAAGTTACCTTGGGTATCCAGGCAGTTTAGATGGACGTCCATGTCTTGATCCAAATACACACTGCTAACGTTTTCTTATTTGGAGCAATTGTGAACTTTACATCAATTCAAATGATGGTGCTTAGATAAAATTGAGAAAAATACAAAAAAAAAGTCTATATTTAGTCTTTTAAGAAAGTGCATTATTACACAAGCTTATTTCAAATAGCAAGCCTGTACTTTTCTTTGTTTGAAGAAGAAAGCCTAAGCTTCAAGGAGTTTTACATCAGTTTAACAAAAATACCAGAGAATACTAAAGGCGAATAAGCAGATTTATGCTTGGTTCATTTGAGGCAACCATTATGTCTGCTTCTTCTTCCGGTTTTGCTCCTGATCTCTTTATCAAGTGAACACCCTGAGACTAAAATCCCACAAACATAAACACGAGGACACATCAAGGCAAGCCGAAATTTTGCCGCCAGTTTTTCCTACCCGCCCAGTATCTTGAGGGCTTTTTAACACCAGAGCTGGGTTGTCCAAACGATAATTGCTTCTGAAAGGTTGATTTGTGGCTGTAGCAGAGGGGGCAACTCTCCTTTAAGCGTTGAGCGAGATTAGCAGTGGATCTTCGGGATTTATCACTCGAAGCATTCGGATTACCGCGGCTGTGACGTTTAAAACAGAATCAGTGGTCACCATGGCGTCTGAAATGAAGCAAAAGAAGCTTAAATCAGCTCAATCTATTATTAGAAGAGGAGCTAATCTTATTTTTTAATGGTAATTACCCTTCATCAGGATTAGACTCTATTAATTTCTTAAATTCTAAATTCTTCTTAGAGACATTTTATTTACAACCAGTTACTATTTTACTGATTTATGTGTTCATTCATTTAGTTTTTTATCCCTGGAAGTAATGCTGCACGTACAGCCCATTTAATGTTGTGATTTAATCAGAATTCCCATTTGATTTGTCAGTCAAAATAAAACCTCAGTAATTCAGAGGAAAAACTAAATGAGATTGGCCGCATAATGTGTTCAGTTAGAGACACATCTGGGGTCCCTGGCGGCCCTATCTCATTCAATGTATAGATAATAGGTTTAGCTGGTTGGGGGTGATGCCTGTTACGAGTTTAACTTTGATGGAAGGTGCATTTCATGCCAATAAAGAGCATATAACAGAATGAATCTTCATCCAGATGTCTGTAAAATAACATTCTCTGCGTTTTAATCCCTTAAGTGGTAAATTTCCTTATTATTCTGCATCAGTTAATTGTGAAAAAGAAAGCATTTCCATTGAGGCTGGAGGTGGACTAGAACTGGTTTTCTAACCCGTCTACAAAAGTATGAATAATATATTTTTGTAACCTTTTTATTTGTGTCCTATCTTCCTTCCCTCCTCCCTGATTTCATATTTAAAGCCCCTCTGTTTAAGTGTATTCCATAAATCCTTAATGAACTTATGTATTTTTGATAGTTTGAAATATATCCAAACAGTTGAGAACTCTGAAAAGTTTAACATCTGGTAACAAGTACAGGAAGATTAGATTAAACACGGTGTAGGATGGATGAGATTCATTCCTCAGTGTCAGTGATAATTAGATTGTTCACTTAAAGTTGGGTTATTCATCTGCCATTTTAAGGTGGAAAAACAGAATTTTGTCCTTGCCAGTCATTTCGATGGAGATGCCGTTATTGAGCGGGCATTGAAAGGTGGGGGTGCTGAGTCCCTGCAGATACGGGTGCAAATAAGAAACATTCAAACGGTAGACGGAATGATTTAAGGAAGCTGATCCTGCTGCTACGAGTGCAGACAAGCATGACTTGTGTCAGGGATGCAGCTCAGAGCCAAACTGTGACAAATTGGATGAGAAAATGAAGTTGTCACTGAACCCAATATGGTCCATTGTACAAAGCTGGGGTTGGGTTACGTGGTCTGGCAACAGGTCAGACTAATATATAGTGATGATAGGCACCCTATATTATCTAATTAAGCAATAAGGCCAATGTATTCTTGTTTCCTCATTATGCAGGAAACCAGTAGAAAAAATGTTTTTAAAGAAGTGGCCTGCCAATACCAAGCCCAGGTCTATCAATACCATTCCATCCCATGATTCCAAATGACTGGTGTGATGGCCACATCTCAGAGATAAATCATCCTCTAATTGAAAGGGTCTGTGCTTCCTCTTCGGGCCCACAAGCGCCCACAGAGCAAGAACAGAGGCAAATGAAAGAAGGTAACAGCAGTGAATCATGGGTTCAGTTGGATGAGGCGGGCAAGAAGGTGATGCACAAGAGATCGTTGGTCAGCTAGCCAGAAAAGCCAGAACACTGGAGGTTTCGGCACTATCCTTGACAGCAATCCGTTTGAAAATTTTTACATTACATTGCTTTAAATTTCTCTGCATTTTTACTTGGTCTTTTGTTCACGAAGAACAGCTTAGTTATTATATAGTGAATCACACCGTTCTGTAAGATGTATTATTTACCACTAATAAAGGGGAAAAAAACCTAATAGGTTGTGAAATAAATTAAATTTGCTTTCTTAATAGAGAATGTTATCTAAAGCGAGCAGATTTGGCTCCCTTATTTTGTTATTTAAATGTAGTATAGGCATTTGGGTCGCCCTTGTGAAAGAGCTGGCAATAGTTTGAATGCGACTTAAGCAAATTAACAGAAGAGTTCATAAAATATGTTTTATAGCTCCTTATGCAGAATAATTTTTGGTTGACAAAAAAAACCAAAAAAAAAACATCAACAAAAAGTCAAAGTTTTTATGAGATCTTATCATTCATGTTGTACTTTCAGTAGTCGCTAGTTAAACCAAAGCTATAAGTACAAAAAAATCGAATGCATGCCTCATTCACATACCACGGCTTATAATGTCTTCCTAAAACCAAATCACCTGAGCTGCGATTGTTGCCCAGATAAACACGTTGACGCTTAGCAGATCAGAGAACGTGAGAAAACATAATTAAAGGCCTCACGTTGATGCAGCAGTAGGCCGCTTCTACTTGGGTCTGGTTCGGTTTCCACTGTCGCCCTTGAAATATTTGGTGAGAATATAGAATTTGAAAAAGTTTCCAATTTATGGAACCCCAGCAGATTGCATCGAGTCATTGACTTGCAGCATTCACTCCTCTGGAATCAGCTGACCGAAACAATGGATTGTTTTGTCGTTGACTTTACAGCAATCCCTCATACTGAGCATGCATGTAGCGACAGTGGAGAGGAAAAACTCCTCTTAACAGGAAGAAACCTCCAGCAGAACCAGGCTCAGTACAAGCAGCCATCTGCCACAACCGACTGGGGGTTTGAAAAGACAGAAAGCTAAATTAGAAGCACAGGATACTGAAATAATAGAGATTATAGCAGCAGTTGTAGAGTGTCACTGGAAGCATCTCAGCCCATGTTCTCATCCAAGAAGCTGTCTCAGCTAACAGAACGCCACCCCAGGTGTGGTTACTATGGAGAGAAGAACACTAAGAGAAAACAAAAGGTTAACAAGGTTGAAATAACGGTAACTAAGCAGATTGGACAAAGGAAGAAAGTAGCAGAGAGAGAAGTGGTCAGATTGTCCTCCAGCAGTCTTAGCCTATAGCAGCATAACTATAGAAAAACTTAAATAACTTAACCCTGTAGAGTGAGACATGAAGAAGGTAGAGCAAAGGAGAACTGTCTGTCAAGACTGAGTTCCTCCCCAACCGGATTAAGCTGTCTTCTTTAACTCTTCCTAACTATAAACTTTATCAAACAGGAAGGTTTTAAGCCTAGATTTGAAACTAGACAGGGTGTCTGGCTCACGGACTAAAGATGGAAGCTGGTTCCACAGGAGAGGAGCCTGATAACTAAAAAATCTGCCTCCCATTGTGCTTTTAGAGATTCTAGGAACCACCAGTAAACCTGCAGTCTGAGAGCAAAGTGCTCTCTCTATAATAAGCTACAAACGGACAGGCTCTCTCATCTGAGACCGGTATCGATATTTTCCTCCTCTCCGTCCCGTGTGTGTTGCTGCACACAATTCTAGCTCTGAGGAAAACATTAATTAATATTGTCTGTCTATTGTTGAGCAAGAGAGAGAATGTTTGAAAAACTGTGCCAGATAGGACGGTGCCAGACTCGTCATCTTTTTTTATTTTTTTCATGGAAGAAAAGTGTTTTTCTATCTGCCAACTGAGTGATGTAAAAAAGAGAAAAAGAAAAAAGTCTCCCAGTTTGCCCTAAAAAAGTTTTTTAAAGACCACTTTGCAGAGAAGTCCACTTTAGGAGTCAGGAAAGATGTCCCAATTGTCAACTGTTTTGTTCTTTCTGTTTTTGTTTTTACTTTGTATTCCAGGATTTGGGGGATGTGGGCTGGACAACCAGACAGCTACTACACTCAGATGGTGTACGAGAACGGAGAACCGTGTTGGCAAGGAGGCTCTCGCACTACAACGGTAAGTACAGATAAACGTGCAGCCCTGACAAGTGCACAGCCAGACCTCGTCCATACATCCATGGATATTTCAACAAAGTTTATGCGCCATATTTACGAAGACTACATAAAACCTCTGACCTCAACTCCTACACACCAGTGATCTTACAACTACTTGATGCCAATCTCTGTAAACACATTTTTCCTGACTTTTGGGTCATGCTTTATGCATACACCCACTTATTGCTTATTTGCTTAGCAAAAATCCCAATTTACCTGCGTGTCTAGTAATCAGACCACAAAGTATAATGGTCGAAACAACTGCAATAGAGAAAAGGTTACAAATGTTTCTCAGACGGTCGTTCAAAATATGGCTGGGCACAAATTTTATTTGCTTAAAACTCGAACACAAAAGAGTTGTTTTACCGAGCAAGTAACATTTTTTTTAGTAAGACATCCTTACCTGTTCAATGTAATTACTTTGGATGAGTTAGGATGGCTATTAAGTTACTGCATAATGTTATAGATAATAAGGTTAACATTAGAAAATATGGACAAGCATCTATATCTACTCTTTGGACCCATAGTTTTCTTTGATTATTTAATTATTGGATTTGCATTACATAGAGATGTTTTTTTATTTGTTTACAGATCTACTTAAATCGCTTTAATTTCTAATAACTATAACCATTATTTTGTAGCAGAGTGCGTGATTTATGATCCATGTGTTGACAATGCAAAAACCAGCCATTAGTGTTACACATTGGCCCCTATATGGCGGGGTGGTGGCTTGAGATAGTTTATAGTGTTGAGATTGTTTGTTAAAAGCGTCGTAAACTAAGCACTTTGTTTTAAATTATATCATTAACGACATATCAAGGGTTATGGTGGTGTACACTCCTGCTTTAAGCTCTCATCCTCACTCCACTTATATGGTGTATGCTAGTCTAGTTTAGAGTCAATAACTTGAGAGAACTACAAAGTTTGTGTGTTGCATCCACTAAACATAAAATGAAATTAAACTAATACAAATTTGCAGTTTTTGTGGCATGTTTTTCATTCTTTTTTTTCTTTTTTGTCAGAATACAAAAATTTGCTGCCTTTTACAGGAGAATAAAAGCAAACCATCTTATCAGAATTTGTATTAATAGGGTAAATGGTCTCTGTCGAAGCTTTTCAAGGATTCAAGGAATTTTTATTGTCATCAAATGACATGTGGGACGAAATTATAATCCCACGGTCCAGTTTACACCCTGAGAGCAATTGTAAATTAGCTAAATAAGAGGAATATAATAAAATATAAAGAAATATAAAAGAATAAGATTGATAAACACAAAATATACCGAATACACAATATGGGAAGTCGGACATAGCAGCAATAAAAATCTGGAGTGGAAATTTGGGGTGCACCAAGGATGCAATAAGCTCCATATTACACTTAATGGAGTGTGAGGCCTGCATATAACGTCCTCAGTTAGTTCATGGAGGTGTCTTACAATGGCTGCAGCATGTCTAAATCCTAAGTTGTCCATAAAGGGGCCTTATTGTGGTTGTGCTAACTTTTTCATGGGGGCTTACTGTTCCAGTCAGCAACAAACAAACCATACCACCAGCTGACTTACATTGAAAATTCACAAGGTCCGAAAAAAACCATTAATTACAGGAAGCTTACACACGTCTCCAAATTGTCCATTTGATTGCTGTTAGACTGAGGGAAGTGGTGAATTCTCCAGGAAGCAGATCCAACTCAAAATGCCAAAAAGTAGCTCTGGCCTCATATGTAGAGACGGGTGAAATGAGATGGAAAATGCAAAAACAGTGCTTATAGTTTTAAAATGGTTTATGTTGTTGTAACAAGGCTTTAGGGCCTCTATCTTAAGCAGAAAACGGTTATCTTCGCCTGGAAATTCTCCACATATTTAGGGAGTTTTTGTAGATTATGGGAACCGAATTCACGTGCAGCTGTGACATTTAAGCAGTGGCATTTTGATTGGATTACTAAGAAAGCCTCTGGGGGAAAAAATAAATTATATATATATATATATATGCCATTTCCTTCACACTTACAGAGGTTTACTTGCTGTTGTTCGGTGATGTTCAAATATGCTTAGAGTTCCTTGAGAACCATGTTAGGTCCTCAGTTCTGGGAAAGACTACTTTTTTTTTCTTTGAAAGGTTTAGATAAATTTCCAATATGTAGCAAAAAGTCTTAAGAAGTATTACAAATTACATGTAAAAAAAAATATAAAAATATTGAAAAAATCAGAATCATATCCTGTAGAGGACTTCAGCTGCATAACACATCCCTTTTTTTTGTTTGTCAGAACACATCTGTTTGAAGAAACGCTATTTTTTTTATCATCAGATCCCTTAATAACCGTAATAAAGCTATTTTTCCCCGTATTCATACCTTTAAACATGAAAAATGATATTTTATGAACACAAGATGGTTCTGCTTCCAATCTGTCTTGCCCTGTGATTAATCCGACTGTCCGCCGTCCATAAAAGTCTGCTCTGACCATTCATCATAATACAGAAATGTTTTTTTTTTTTCTTTGCTCTTTTTAAGTGAGGCAAAACAATAACCAATTACCAACATAAATATTGTCATTCATTTATATTGGATTACCAATATAAATGAGAAATAAAAAAACGAAAACTGTTTAGAGAATCTCTGGTTCCTACAAAGCACTTGCTCAAAATTAAACTCTTAGGTGATCGTCTACTACTTAAGATAGGTTACAATATTCATTGGCCTGCTCAAAATCTTATTAGGTCTAATGCCAAATGATAAAACCTGAAAGCTGTTCCGCCTTTTTGTCACCAAACATTTTTTTTAGGATTCATTTGCGTCCTCAGACATATTTTTCATCCTCTAAACCTCCATGTTTTCTTTTTTTTTCCTTTCTTAAAGTCCCTTTTATACAAAAAAAAACAAAAAACATTTACATGTTTTTTTTTGTCACTAGATTTTGCTCCATTAAATATGTAGCACATGTAATAGTCTTGGTTTCTGCTTTTTTTTTTTTTCTTGCCCCCTCTTCAGATCAGATCCCCATGAACGTCGTTTGTAAATGTATGTACTCTAACCATCCAGGGGCCGCCTTTGAAAAGACTTAAATTGAATTCCTTTGATACGACCTTCTAACCATGTGAAGACTCGTCAGAAGCTGGCACTCATTATATCTGAGATGTAGAAAGTCGGCCTTGGATGGCGCTCTTTCTCTCTCTCTCTCTCTCTCTCTCTCTCTCTCTCTCTCTCTCTCTCTCTCTCTCTCTCTCTCTCTCTCTCACTTGATGAAATAACACTTTCTCTTTCTGTGCCTAAGCACGGACCGGTGATGTATTGTTTTACTTGGGGTAATCCAAATTAAAGCTTTGTGCAGTTAATCTCAGCGGTCTGTGGGGAAAAAGGGAAGTCAACTGTTTAATTTATTAATTAAACTCTCTGGCCGGGGCTGCAAGAACGCCAACTAGAACAACTCTGGCTACAGAACAGTAGCCAGCTGCTCTCGCCCTGCGATGACGTTTGTTTCTTCGCAGACTCGTCCTGGTTTGGAGGAATCAGTTGGTTAAACACGATTTGGTTTATGTTCAAAAGAAGAAACTGGGTACTCCATACAGTGGCAGTAAAAGCACCATCTAAAAACGGATTTTGCTGCATCATTAGTTTATTCAAGTCTATAAAAACGCACTTTTTAGCTTTAGTTAAACTAGCTAATAAATTTCTCTCCTCCGGGATCAGCTGCTTTGCAAATGGCAGCCAGTACCGTGTGAATCCTATTGTCTATAGGTATGTTAATTGTACTAAATATCACTTTGAAGACAGAACCCGTGCATGTAGTTGGATTAAAGTAAGTTTGATATTCATTTACATCAGGTTTCCAATGTTGGAATATTAATAAGAAACCCAGAATTTTAATTATTGTTCCTGTGAGATTCCAATTTTCACTTGCGAAAATGTTTCGATTTTGCTGCGTTTTCTTTCGAATGTTTTAGATATGCTCTACAAACAAAAGGTTCTCCATCATGTTCCATTGACAATTATTATTCCTCGCATTAACCATTAGCCGATTCGTCTCAGATCAATGAAATGTCAAATACAATATATATATATATATAATATGGTAACAAAGTTGTTAGATATACTAAAACGTCTTTTTTATTTATTGAATGAAGTAATATTTTTAGTGGTTGTTTTACAATTGCACTGTTAAAAATTCATATTATTACACTTAGCCAATTTTTTTTTTCTTGCTTTTCAGAGCATCGATTTTAGTCAAACATACACAATCTAGTGGGGGGGGGGAAATGATTTTATCGGCACTAGCCCTGTTTTGTTGGTCGTACACAGTAAATCTGTGCTCATTCTAATCTCTGTAATTTAGCCCAAATAATCATGATTGTGACTTTAACCATTGATGGAGCGGAAGTGTAAGGCAGGGCTAAATAGTATACTACATGCTGTGGTGAATACTCCTTCCATCAAGCAATAGAAAAACAAATCACTGGATAAGCACTGAAAAGTGACCTGCACATACTGCGCCGCAGTGACAGCTGAGCAGCACAAAGTTGTTTGAGTTAACCAAAACCATCTGTTGCTTTGAAATCAAGGGTTTGTTTATCTTTGTTTTTTTGGGGGAGGGTTTTTTGTGTTGTTGTATGTTGAATTGTTTATGACAAGTAAAGCAAACATTGGGTGTAAAGTGGAATTTTTGTTCTGAAAAGACTCGATTTGAATATTGTTTCATGTGTCTGAGTCAGACCGCACACAAATTATACACACAAGAAAGCATTTTGTCTGAGGAAGCACCGCAAAAACATGTAACGTTTTGGTTTTTTGTTGAACTAGATACTTAGTGACAGGAAAATGTTTTGGGGTTTTTTGTTTTGTTTTTTTAAACTAACAATCTAAACAAATCTAAGCTACCAGCATGGGAATAATCTGAGTGGCTCTTGTCTTAAATGTTTCTTGTTTATCGGTGGGAAAAACTGCTAAAGATTCAGAACGATGTATGTTATTGATAAAACAACCAGAAAAAACAACAACAGTGTTTTATTTTTTTACTTGCCCCCCACCACAGAGACGGCAGATAAATGCACTCGTGCGGCCCCTGGATCTGCAGCAGGCGCTGTAATTATATAAAACTTCCTGGAAACAGTGTTTGTGTTCACCTTTTTCCAAGAGAGTCAGAGTCGCCACAGAAACAAGCGGCCGTACATCTCCAATCAGATCCCTCCCTGCGGCAAATCGGCCAGGCTCGCCGAGTCGAGTGAGAGCGGCTCTCGTCCCTGTTTCACCTCGGCTTCTCCTCCTTTGCGCTTTTCTAGGTCACGCTGACGTGCGGAACGGAGACAGCCCTGCGAACGGTGAAGGAGCCCAGCAAATGCCAGTACATCATGGACCTTGAGACTCCCGTGGCCTGTCAGCCGGTGCTGAAGCAGAGGGGCGTGCACAGTGAACTGTGACCTCCCCTTCCCATTGCCGCCTTAGCCTGGAATAGCTTGGACCCCTGCCCTCATTGGCTTGCCCACGGTGACTAGCCGGGGTCCTGAGGGTCCCCTCTGACATCTGTGTTGTCAGAACGTATATACTTCTAAGCAAGTTTGACTGTGGTCAGAATGTATTTTTCTGTAATGATGTTCCATGAACACTTTCTGTAGTTCACATAGAAAGTTACTATAGCCGCTTTATTTCCATGCTGTTTTCATATAGCATTTACTGACACATGTCTGGAGTTTCTGAATCTTTATCTTCATTCTAGCAATTAGACGCCATACAAGGAAATGTGGCTTCAGGTCCCAAGATATACATATAAAAAGAAATTACATTTAAAAGTAGACTGTAAAGTATAAAGAAGATAGAATATCTGACACAAATATACTTAATGCTTTCCTGTTACATTTGTGAAATTTGAAAAATGGCAACCTATCCAAAACTGCTTTTTTTTGTTTTGTTTTGTTTTGTTTTACAAATTATAAAAGTATTACACTGTTAATAAAATGAATACATGACGAGGGCTGTTAGGAAATATTGTTACAAATGTAACCACTGCTTTAAATGTCAGCATTTTTGTCTCCTTGATTGTTGTGTCCAATTTATTATAGCCTCATTAAAGATGAGAATTAATTTTCTAAAATGTTGTCATGTATTTAAATAAAGTACACTTGGATCTTGGAAAAAGACCAAAACAAGACATGATCATCAATATTTCCTACCCCCTCATTTAGATACTGATGCAAGTATCTAAATGAGTAAAAGTGAGATAAACTGAGTCCTCTAAGTGTGTTTCAAGTGGCTAGTGTAACGACTGTGGTGTTTCTTGCAGGTCCACCTATTGGTTAATCGAGGTTTGTGGCTATTACCACTGCGTCCAGACAAAATAACGTTCTAGGCCAATTATAGAAAATGTCATTTAAAAGCAAACGTCAGGAAATGGATACAAAAAATCCTTAAGACACTGAAAATCCTTTGGAGGTCAGCTAATCGATTATCGAGAAATTTAAGTAATATGATCAATCTGTAATCTGGGTAGTCACAAATCAGTTACTATGCAAAGCCAATGTTCAATGCCATGCAGTTAACAATTGGGTAAAATACAAACGTGGCATATGTAGGCTCTTTGTTTAACTCATAATCTAAAGCACTCCACGCCAAAGCAGTGCGAGAATGAACAATGACACTGCAGGACTATATGTTTGTTTGCAATCAGTTGTGCTAGTTTTTAGTTCCAGGCTTTTGGTAAGCTACAGCAGCTCCGAGTGCTGGATTTGTCATAAACAACTGTCACATAGTTTTTATACAGTTGTTATCAGGTACCACCTGTTATTGTTCAACAAGGATTTTTTCAGTTAAGTAAAGACAATTTTTCAACATTTTGTATTCGAAGTTATAATACTTGATCAGGCTCCCTTCTTAACACCTACCATGGTAGTTGACCATGAGGCAGACCAGCGACCACCTGAATGGACTATATTTTCCCTCAGCCCTGGGAAAGGTTTTTGATTTCCCAAAAGAAGAAAGACTTTTTTACCAGGGATAGGGATGTCTGGGTTCCCTCCTGGACCTGTTACCTCTGTGACTAAATATTGCCTTGATGGAAGAGAATATATTTGTTACCAGGTAGTTCAAAATCATCTAAACCTTGTTTTTGCAATGTCCCATGATGCTCTGTGTAATCATTAGCCAATATTGAAATTCTTTGTATAGATAGGGATGCGATGCTGAAACTATAGACTTAGATTAGATATTGATTTATGTTGAGGACATGACTAACTTGAATCTTTAGATTTCCTTTAAGTCTCAATCTTCTTTTATCCGTTACATGTCCACTTCCACCTGCAAAGTCCAAACAAGAACATTCAAGAACCTTAAGAAAATCTGGGGAACTTTTTATCAAGACAACTTTAAAGCAGCTTAGTTGGAAAATTTATAAAACAAGGGATAGTTTAAAACTTTTGCATGGTTCTGTGCCCTTATGCAATTGTAATATACAATCTTTAAAGTCTTCTGCAAAATTCAGAGGCCTTCAGTTCCTATTTTGTGCTGAATTTAACAGCTATTGATTTTCTAAGATCCTCGCAGGCCAAGCAGTCTGCCTCTTCCCCGGCCTGCTGTCTGTGATGTTGTTATGTAACAGATTGTAGGGGTTTCTGCAGCAGATCCCTCTGCTCATTAAGAGGGAGCTAAATCAGCTGTCAGGTTTCCAATAGTCTGCCTTATATATTCCTGGCCTGCTGGGGCAGCTGGGTGGCTGTTTGCCTGCTAGCAATGCAATAGCCCGAGGCCCTGCATCTCAGGAACTGCTGCTTTTTATTTATCTGGCCTCGGCTCTCATCCACATGCTCCATTTGACAGCTTGCCTAAGCATTCGCCTTTACCTTCGATTTTCCAGAATAATAATGGCTCGTTTTTGTTCAGGGAGCCGGCCAAGTTGGATTTACCACGTCTCTTCCTGAAGCTTTTCAAAAACTGTTTCAAGTTATGCAAAACGCTACGATATGGTGAAACAATCAGAGTCTAGGAACAAACTCTGTGGGGGACTACACAAAATCTTTCCTGCCAGAATTTGGGATGAATTAAGTATCACAATAGGTTTCCTCCTAGAAAAATATGATAAAAGATTAGCTAAAATATATGGAATGAGAACAAAACTTAGCTTGTTGGTGAATCACTATGGGTAAAGACTATTATAGGACATCACCCTATGAAAACACCATCCAAGCAAGTGACCTATGGTGGTGTCAGTAAAAGTTGTTTCTTTAGCAGAGATGAGGAAGCTGGGTAGAGTTGAAAGGAAGACTGATGGAGGCTAAAAGCTGGAAGAAAAGCTGTTCCAGGCTACAAAAGATTTAAGACTAAGACAGAGCTTTACCTTCTTGCCCTTACCAGTGGTTTTTACGAATGTTTAGCAATGCTTCAAAACTTACTAACAAACTTTCACTTGAGTGTGGGGTCCCCCACATGCCCTTTGGTAAAATATAACCCAGCCTTGATACATGTTTTATTCAGCAGCCTTCTTCCATAAGGCTTAGACCTAGAAACCGGTCAACAGTTAGGTTACTAGATATGTAGAGAAGCTGAAGCTTCTGTACCGTAATCCTAGGAGTCCTGGTGGCCTCTCTTTTGATAGACTTCTTCTTGAACCGTCATTCATTATGTGAGGACGGCCTAATCTAGGCAGATTTGTACATGTGTCCATTTTTCCATCCACTTCTGGATGATGGATTAAACTGAACCGAAAGGAATGTTCATAGCCTTCAAGTTCTTTCTGTATCCATCCTGTGACATAATAATAATCTTTCCCCTGATTTGCTTTGAGAGTTTTTTGTTTTCATGCTATAGTGAGGCAGGGAATACTGATAAACCAGTCTATGGACCTTCCAGACTCAGACGCCCTTATACTGCAATCACTCAAGACACACTTCCTGTACTCTGGAGATCTCCATCCAAATGATGCTACTTTCATCAATTGATTTTAACCTCTGTAAAAGTAGGTTAGTCACTTTAAAGAGGTAAACATGTTGTTTTTTATATAGAAAGCAACAAATATGGTAAAACGGGGTAAATACTTTTTGTATTCAGGAAAATACATTTAATTTTTTGTTAAATGGTGTTGTTTGTAGGATGGAAACTGGGCAATCTGATTTAATCATTAAACAAATTCAATCTAGGTAAAACAAAAAAGTAACTTGTAAGTTGTCCTGCTCTAGTCAGTTTTAATTTATTAAAATCATACTCATACATTTAATTGGCTCAGACCTTAATACAGTCTCAGGAAACTATGGCAAGACACCATAACAAATACTCAAAAATCATCCCTATCCACTTTGACTAGCTTAAGCTATGTTTCACAGATAATTACAAAATTTTCTCTTTCCAATTTGTACAAAGATAGGGGACAATCTTCTAAAGAGCTGTAGCTGAAATGACAGCAAATGGTGGTTCTATAAAGTAGTATTTATACAATGTCATGCCACACTTTTTTATACTTTAAATGCAATGTCTGCACCTACTGCCAGTTCATATTTGGGCTATACTTTGTGTTACTTTGAAACAAATCAGAATCAGAATTAGGCTTTATTGGCAAAGTATGCTCACACATACAAGCAATTTTTTTTTGGTTACACAGATGCTTGCAGTGCACGAAAAATACAGTAAAGAAACATTTGTAACATTTAGCATGTGTAATTTATATTATAAAAAAGTGCAGTTTTGTGCAGTATAAAAACTATAGAAGTTATAAAAATATATAAATAAATTGTTCAATTGTTCATGAGAATAATGGAAGTTGGAAAAAAGCTTCTCTGTAACCATGTCGTACGGGTCCTCATGTGGCTGAAGCTTCGGCCTGATGAAAGGCACCGAAACAGGTGACGGCCAGGGTGAGACAGGTGACAGGCCAGGTGATGATTTTATCTGCACCCTTCCTGGTTCTGGAGGCATGCAGGTCAAGCAGTGCGGGCAGCTTTACATCGATGGTCCTCTCTGCAGACTTGATAATGCGCTGCAGTCTCTTGATGTCGTGTTTTGTGAGAGCACTGCCCCACACTGTGATGGATGTGGTGATGATGGACTCTATGATGGCTGTGTAGAACTGCACCATCAGCTCTTGGGCTAGGTTGAACTTCCTCAGCTGGTACAGAAAGTACATCCTCTGTTGAACCCTCTTGATGATGGAGTTGATGTTGCTCTCCCACTTCAGGTCCTTGGAGATCGTTGTGCCCAGGAACTTGTAGGACTCCAAAGCCATCACAGTCCTGACCAATCTACGACACGGTCTCTGTCTGGGATCCCTGCAATATAGTATCCATGTTATTGTTCCAGTTTGTGTAAAACCCGCCAAAAAAGAAAAAAAAAGAAAACCTGATTTAAAAGTCTACAGGGTATTAGCAGCTTGTCACTTTACTGAATGATCCTCATGTTGTTAATGAGTTCTCTACTTCACCCCACACACAGAGTGGGTGGAAAAAATTGTTTTAGATGGACATTTATTAAAAACCCACATTAACCTTGTGTTATTTAGCGGTGTCTCTTTAAAAGCTGTCCAGTGATGTGCCACTTTGGATCAAAAAGTATGGGGGAAAAAAAAAGGAGGGGAGCGACGAGAAAGTATCAGCAGGGAAACTAAACACGGGCGATCTCTAGCAGATTCTAACACACCTCCATTCAACACATTAGCACATGAAGGGGCAGGGATGGGAAGTCGTTCCAGTTGAGCGTGGGTGAATTTGTGTGTTGACTCCAAATTGCTAAAAGGGCCCAGAGGCTTTCCATTGCATTAAATCTCAGAGTCAGCTTTGGAGAATCTAGTTCAAGGTACCTGTTCTCTGGAGTGGGAGACAGCAGGGCCGTCGCCTGACTGACTGGTTGACTGACGCCCACCACAGCCCAGCGCCGGCTTCACTCGTTTGGAGATTGTTTCATAAGCCTGCTTCTTTTGAATGGAGGCCAGTTGTGCCCTCAGGGCTAAGGGAGGGGGTGTAGACGACTCAGCACTGAGTCGGCAAGACTCATCTGACTTCCTCTTGTCTCCACTTTATTCCAATCACTCACAACGGTAATGGTTTAGTCTGCCTGTATCCAAAACATTTAACCATTTAGCTCGCTAAAAAGCAGTATGCTTAGTGGTGATTGTACATTTTCCATTCTTTTAGTTAATTTTCCATTGTTTTACTTAATTTTATTTAGACTACTACTCCTTGTCTGTATGCAGCAACTGCGATGTAATTTTGCTGCGGGGATGAATAAAGTACTGCTATTCTATTCTATTCTATTCTATTCTATTCTATTCTATTCTATTCTAACTCTTCAGTCTACTGCTGGTAATCAAAGTTTTGCCAAAGAAACACTGAAAGTAACATTGGATAAGACTTTTTTACGGTGGCCAACAGGTGCAGAAGTTTGGCAATCGGGAAACGCGCCGCAAACCTATTTATAACGTAAAACGCCAAAAACAAGCAACCACAAAAGAAAATGCAGCATCAACAAAAAAAAAAAGTGTAAGGCGAAATACCACATACAGCAAAACTAAAATGTTGGGAATAGCTCCGCAAGTAGGGTGACAATCATTAAATTATATGACACATCAGGTCAGACATATTTCTGTTTTCTCTCTCTTGTTAATGTTTATATCTCACTCTATGCAGGGGTGTCGAAAGTATTCACATGCATTACTCAAGAAAGTATAGATATATATATAGGATTTATGAATACTTTAATAGAAGTTAAAGTATTAACTTAAGCTTTTTACTTAGGTAAAAGTGTTAAAGTACTAGTTTATAAACTACTTTATGTATAAAAGTATAGGTAATGAGGGGAAGAAATGCCATTTAGGACAAAAACTTAGAGTTTTTTTGTTTGTTTTTTACCAAAAAAAGTGACATGAAAGCAAGCTGAAATTAAATATAAGTGAAACCGTTCTTTTTTAATTTGTAAGATGTAGAAAGTACAGATAAGTGCATGAAAATCTAAGGAGTAGAAGTAAAAAGTCGGCTAAAAAATAATTACTCCAGTAAAGTATAGACACTTAAAACTTCTACTTAAGTAAGGTAACAAAATATTTGTCCTTCGTTACTTGTCACCTCTGACTCTGACCATGCGACCTTTAGCATTTTAGCAATGTAATTTTTGCCTGATGTGAGAATTTGTGGCCATACAGGCAAACGTTTGCATCAGCATTAAAAAAAACAAAAAAACAACAACTTTACAACTCTTAGTATATATTAGAAAAACAATTATTGCACTCCCTTTCCGGTGTGACTATTGTACACACTGACTTGTGCAGGGACTTCCACCTGTAGTTGGACTCTCACTGGCCAGGTGGCCAGGTTATAGCGATTGCCTTACATTGCATCATACTAGTGTGCAGACAAATGAGGCACACTACTGTATCTCGTGAACAGTATGTTAGAAGCGCTGACGGTTTTTCTGTCCTCCACAGTCAATGGACTGGGTGACACAGCTAAAGGAGGCTCAAGAATGGCGCAGTTCTGGTCGATGTATGGCCCAATTTACCTATTTAAGAAGATAAGAACGTGTCCTGCTTCTCAGTGTTAACTAGGGATTAGTGCATCATTTTTAGTCGGAACTTGGCTTTATATTTGTTTAATACATAATAACAGTGGAGTGAAATTTGAGAATAGATTTAAATACTTTTCCAAAACCTGGTAAAGACCAAATCACTTATGTACCTAAACCCTTTAAGTATCTGTGTTATTTTTTCCCTCTTATTCTTTCAGTCTTATTCAATCCAATGGCGTGCAGTTCAATTTAGTCCAATTATTTCTTATGAAACACAGTCCAGTCTCAGTCCAATTACTCTAAATCAACTTAAAGTCCAAATGTAATCAAAATGATCCTAATAGCAGAATCCCATTCAGTCCAGTTAAAATGATTTACACGCAGTAGAACTTGGTTAAATTAATGTCTCTTGCTTACAGTCTTATTGGGTTACATTAATAGCAGTTGCATACATGCCAATAACATTGACATAGGGTTTCATTTAGTCTCGTTATGCTTAAATGATATGCAATATATGCAGATTTATTGGTTCCATTAGTAATGATAACATGGATAATACAAAATGACAGTTTTCCAGCAAAGAAATCAAACAGATTCCACTAAACGTCTTGCAGATTCCACTTCAATACCAATCAAGAAATGCTAAAATGTGGTTTTTGATGTTTTTAATTTTATTAAAGAGTAAAAAAAAAAAAAAACCCTGTTTAGATTCAGCTTAAACCACCAGTGTGTAAACATTAGCTTCAGGTGTGTCACATTTGTTTTTATTCAGCGCACAGACATGGTGCAGGAGGTGAGAGGAGAAAACAAATCCTAGATACAGATGAACAAGAACTAATATTGACAGTAAGATGGGGGAGGACTAGAAAGACATTCAGAAAAGTAAACACCAACAAAGAAGGCGGTGCGCAACGACGCTCCAGGGAAAACCGCTTTTTGAGAGAAGGAGAGAGAGACTGAGGAGGAAAAAGCAGTGAAGGGAGGAGGAGGGAAAGAGAGATAAATGTGAAACTGTGAAAAGAGAGGAGGGGTTCGAGGCAGCGCTGCCAGTCTGGTGAAGGGTGTTCCAGCGTTTGTGCTGTCATGTCGGCGTACGAGGCTCCACACTTCCCCTGTGGAGTGGATGAGTGTAAGCATGTCGCGGTTGGAGGCTGGAAAGCCGAGCTGTGATAGCATGTGGTTCGCAGGAGCCTCCCGCAGTTGGCGTCGTACAGCGAGGGAGGCTGGTTGAGAGGGCGATCAGGGCCATGCGAGCCAGAGAGCACACAGGGGTCTTTCTTTCGCCACGCTCAGGGAGAGTACGAATTTCAAAACGGCGTGTTGGCAGTCAAGGATATTTAATTTAACTTTAAGGATGCAGGCTTCGCATTCAGTTTGTGGCAGAAAATCTGCGAAATCGCAGCGAATAAAGCTAGAAAAGCAAAAGAGTATAACCATAAAATGCATCTGACTTAAATAGATGATGGTTAAAAAAATAAATTGTTCAATCAAAGCAGTTTAGGTTCAAATTTGTCTGATTGCTTATGTCTAAAACTGACCAGCAGCAATAAATCTGTTAATAACCTATCTGGAAAAGAGAGATAGCTAAACACAGAGGTGTCATGATCCGTGTTTTTGGTTTGGTTCAGTTAGTTATTATTTAGTCGTTGTTATCATTATCTATATTTAGTTATTGTTTCCTTAGGTGATTTTCTAGTTGGGTTGAGTCTTTGTTTTCTCCCTCGCTGTCTGATCTCTCTTTCTCCCAGTGTGTCATGATCTGTGTTTTGTTTTCTGTTAGTTTGCTGTTTAATTAGTTGTAGTTGCTTTGTTTTACTTTATCATTAGTTATTGTTTTCTTTAGGTTATTTTCTATTTTGGTTTAGTCTTTATTATATTCTGTGTCCTCTAGTTTCCCCTGCTCTGTCCCTCTTCCTTCTGTGTTTTCTCTCTCTTCATTATCACTCTCATCTGTTTACAATTATCCAATCATCATCTCCACCACTCCACCTCCTGCTCCTCAGTATTTAAGCCTGGTTAATTCATTCACTCACCGCTGGATCGTCTGATTTCCCTCCTCGTCTCTCTGCATCATCTCTAGCTTGTTCCTCCATGTCTCCCAGTAAGGCTTTTCGCCTCTGGCTCGCTGTATTCTCTGTCCTGGCTCTTCTCCATCGTTATTCTCCCCTGGTCGCGTCTTGGTATTTACTTTGGTTTTTGTTTTCTTGTAATCTCCGGTTTCCCATGCTTCCTCCCCCATCTTTTCTCCCCAGTTTCCAGTTTATCTCCTCCCTTGTGATTATTATTATTATTATTATTATTGTTATTTCGCCTGTTAGTTTATTTCCCCTTCCCATGGTCTTATGCTGGTTTGTTTATTTTGATTGTTTTATTTATTCACAATTTTAGTCCCCGCGTCTCGCTTCAGTTCTCTGTTTTGTTTACGTTCCAGTTCCGCGTTGTTCCGTTTTCGCTTTGCCCTTGCTCCGATTTATGTTCTGTACATTATTCCTCCCCTCAATAAATTTTTCTTTCCCACAATTCCACCTCTGCTCGAGTCAGTGATCGCTACGTGACAAGAAGAATTAAACCAGAGGTAATTTTCATATATTAGAAAATCCACAGTAGAGCAAACCCGGGAAAGCTAAACACAGAAGGGCTGGGTTAAGATTTGAGTAAAGTTTGGAGGAAACTGGAAAAAAAATAAAATAAATTTCTTCGCTCAGATTTTTTCAAGGGCTTTGCAATCCGTGCACAAAGATATGTGAGCCTTAGACCTAAATTACACAGAAACAGTCTTTTGCGTTTTCCCAAATATTAAAAAATGTAACTGTTTTTTTGTATCTGTGTTACACGTTGAATTAGCCTCTCCAGGTTTGATGAGTAATTTAGATTTGAAACTACAGGGGATCAAACATGCTCCTACTGAAACACAAAACATTAAAATAACCCCTATATTGGTCTTGATGTTCTTTAAGACAGACTTTAGCCACAACAGCAGCAGAGTGTCGAACATGCGCGACTGGAGCTAAATTCACGGGTTCATATCCAGGACTCGTGATAACATCATCAGGGGAAGCTGGAAGTTCAAAGCGACTAAATAACGTTTCACTGACTGAGACTAACTTCATTCTGGCAAGAAATATTGTGCCGTTTCAACATTATGAGATCTGATCACATCCCCAACAGATATAACATGTTGGGGACGACCTTAAAACCAAAGGTTTTATCAATATTTGATTCATACTCTGTTAAAAAAAAAAGCATATTGTCCCAACAAATTTTAGCGAGTGCAATGTGATATATTCTAGTGTATACCATTTTCAACGTGTGAATAAGAACAAAGCAGTACTTCTACTTACTTACTGTACTTATAGAAGTATTTTGGTGCCACAACAATATCTAATTGCAAGCATCAATCACAAGAATAATACAATATATTGATGCTCCAAGGTAACCACTTGTGTGAGTTCCTCCACGTCCAATTACAGAAAAAAAGGATTATTTCTGAACCTTTAAGGGACACTTAAAAACTAGCCCTAGCAGGCAGAGTTAAACCACAATATCTAAAGCAGTGGTTTAGGTATTTCGCACTAAGCAAAGAGTTAGAGCTTGTAAGCGCTTGGACGAAATACAACAGGCTAGTGTTCCAACAATGGGAATCAGCCTTAGGTTGTTCTAAGCGGCACAATGCCTAAAATGGTCCCAGTCTGACACTGACTTACCAGACAGAGGTGTTAGCTGATTTTGTGATTCTTACTCCATTTGTTCAGATAAGTTTCACTTCTGCACACAGGCTGTCTCATGCTCTGGCTCGCAGTGGCAGCAAGGATATTACAGAAAGTAAGATAACAATGAAGAAGAGGTAAGCATTTAATCCTAATGTGAAATATTTCATGTGAAAGGCCCAATTTTCAATTACTCCGAAATCACCAGTCTGTGACGATACCTTCCTTTTTTTATCCTTCTTTCTAATTCACTAGATGAATAGTGTGAATTAGTCAGAGCGCATTCCTGGAGATGCTTTCCGGTGTGACAGTTCTGCACTGACTAGGATACGAGAACAGGCCGATCTTGGTATCGTTAATGTTGCCATAAATCTTAAATGCAAAACACTTTCTGTTTTTCATGCGTGCGAAGGTGAGGGAAGATTGCTACATCTGACAGGATGAAAACGGCTCCATAGATTAAACGGGAGAGCGCGCGGGAAATTGATCGAAGCTGGCATTCTAGACACTTTCCGTGCCCTTCTATGGCTGCTTCACCCTCTGCAAATTGTTGTTTTTCCCCTCTTGTAGCCCCCATTAGGATGATAGATGAGAAGAGATGGAGAGAGTATGGTTAATCTTCCGGGGAGAGAAAGACCTGAGAGAGAGAGGGGGGAAATCGGAGGGTAGTCTGAGTGGCCTGTACATAAATAAGCAGGGCGTCGCAAGACTGATGAAAAATGACTGCCCTCGCCCCAGAAAAAGATGGAGGATAGGTGACCGGTAGAGAAAAGGACGGAACCGAGCACAACGGAGTGAGGGGATGGAGAGCGATTAGAACGGAAGCAGGAATAAAAAGTAGAGATGAATGGGAGAAACGGGATTTAACGAGAGGGAGAGCGGCGGGATGTAGGTGAGCGAGGGGAGGGGATTCTGGAGGGCTATATTGAGCTTAGCCTCTCTGCAGGAGCTGCCTAATGAGCGCTTAGATTTTTAAGTAATTATTGGTTATCAACCTGATAATAGGCATTGCTCTGGTTTTGTGCAGCAGACTCCTTGTACTTATTCAATTACAGCCATTTTTTTAAACAAAGCTCCAACTTGCTGCCTCACTGACTTCAGGTTTTAATGTATAGCGTGTTATGGCTGCTGGACCATTATCGTAGTATTGCATAATAGAAATTAGCAGCAGTAGGAGGGGCATATGTAAACACAGTATTGCTCTTTGCTAGCATTGCTGAAATCAAATGTAAGATCAAAATGATTAATTCATAATGGGGAAAATAAAATTCTACCAATGTCAGATTGTTTAAAGTGTCAAATAGTTAATTCTGGTTGTTTTCTGATTTGGTTACACTTCTTTTAGTTAGTTGACTGATTGAACTAAGACATTACATAATTGTGTGATCAGGGGATCATAGAGGGCACACCACCTAAAATATGCCACGCCCACAGTGACCATAATGGCGGCGGCATCATGCTGTGGGGATGTTTTTCTTCAGCTGCTGGAGAGAAGCTCATTAAAACTAAATTCCTCAATGCGAGAATATTTTCCAAAGCGTCATCAGGACACTAACCCCAATTACACAGAATTCCCTTCAAGAAAAATGTCCGATCGGAACTGAAACGTTTGTCGGTTTTCTATATGTTCACATCTTCAATATTAACACCGTATACTTTTTTACTTGCTAACAAGTAGTTATTTTACCATAACAATATTTCTCAAAGGCGAACAAATTTAATGTCTTTATTTCAGAATAAAATTGAAATCTAATTAGCCTTTTTTTGTCTTAAATTGAGTAATACCAAGCTTAAAAACTGAAAGCATACATTTAAAATAAAGTGTAAAGTATAAAAACTAAACAAAAAAGTGCAAGCATGCATATGTACATTGCAACTAATAATTCAGGGTTTTGGCTCTCGATGACTTTAAAGGGTTATCTTTCCATTTATCTTCAAATTAGATGTTTTTCGTATAGATCCTTCTACCTTTGGAGCAAGCCGGATCGTTGGCTTTGCCTCGTCTCCTCTGCTTGTGAGCTCACTGCGCGCAGCGTAAACAAACGGATTGATTGGTGCAGAGTGCGGCTACTGCCGTAATAACTGTAATAGAGGAAACCTTTCCCGCAAAATACCTGCATATCAGTGTGGCTTTGTGCCAGAAAATGCTCAATAAAAAAAATCTGTTTTTATGATTATACTAGGGAAACTTGGACTTTAACACCCCGACAGCTACAACAGTAGATAGCTAACATGTTTTTTTTTTAGCTTTTTAAGATATCACAAAAGTAAAACTGGTCAGAACTAAATGTCGGCAGGCTGCCAGCAGGGTCACACAAAAAAAAGTGGGGGACGAGAAAAATAATCATGGGTGGGGGGGAGGCGATGTACCCTCAGCGGCCTGCACAGTGCAGAGAAGTCATCCATTTCAAGGGGCTGTCGCAGCAGAAGAACCGCTACCTTCTCATTAGCAGGTGAGATACACTGATAGGATCTTGGGGATGTAGTCAGATGGCTGGCCAGACAGACACATGGTTCTCTGCTCCATTACTCAGGAATACAGCCCTGCATTGGATACTTATCACTCCACACACACAGCAATAGAGAAAGCGAGAGAGAAAAAGAGCACTTTCAATAGAATAAAAGAGGCAAAGAGGCATGCATGGATGTGTTGGGGACAGTCTATAAAAGGACGAACGAGAGATGTGTGCACACTGATGCTGCAAGTCTCAAGATTTATAGCCTTAACAATGCCCTGGGTTTTTGTTAATGAAACTGGTCTCTTTAAATAATAAAAGCATGTTTTTTTCCCCCCCTCTTTTCAAAGTTTTGGATTTAAATTGCAGATGAGCCGAAAGAGAGATATGACTGCTGCTCTACAAAAACAAAAGTAAAAGGAAAAAGGAAAAGAAGAGAAGTCAGCGCTGGCTGCTGCAGCGTCTGTTGATTCAGTCATCAATTTCAGCAGCAGCAGTCGTGATAAATAAAAGTCAACAACCGACAAACAGCGAAGGACCCCGTCTAGCTGTGTATTGAATTTCAGCCCCGCTGAC
Source organism: Orestias chungarensis (assembly GCA_032876305.1). Lineage (NCBI taxonomy): Eukaryota > Metazoa > Chordata > Actinopteri > Cyprinodontiformes > Cyprinodontidae > Orestias > Orestias chungarensis. Next base: position 409,472 of record JAVLVB010001277.1, read on the forward strand.
TCCGCCTGCCTGTATACGCCACGCCATTGATCTCTATAAGGTCTTCGAAGGCTACACGTTTGATCAAAGATGGGGAGCGGTGATTTTGTAGGTCCGGTAATACTACCTGAGAAATAATTTTTTTAAAAGGCGGCAGTGGTGTGCAGTCTCTGATGCCCTGACAGATCTGGATCATGAGTACCTATCGTAGAATCAAAGTCCGCTGCATCAATATTTCATCAGAGAAGAAGCAGCTGGTGGTCATTCACCCACAACCCTCAACCGCCACCGTCTCAACCAAACGCCCGTTCTTTCCTGTCTTTTGCTCTCCTGTGGAGCTTGCTTTGTGAATTCCTGTCGACTCGATCATAGTCACCCAGACCGTGGATAATTGATTTGTATTAAATAACACTATGGCCTGGTAGCTTACACAGACTCTAGTAAAAAAAATAGCCCAAGAAAAACTATAGAAGAAGCATTTATTTTTATTTTTATAATTTAACCTTTTTTCCCATTTAATTTCAGCAACACCTGCATCTAATTTTAAAGGTCTTTTTTCTTTTCTTTAACTAATACACTTTTTCCCTGTATATAAATACAATGCAAGTTTTTACTTAAAACCCTGGCAACTATGAAGCTGATAATTACCAAAGCAATAAAATACAATAAAAAAATCCCTTTACCCAGACCTCTCTCTTCGATGAAAGTGCTAGATATTCATTGTACGTACGTGTAGTCCGCGCTTGACAACTTTATTAATCCAGCTGTGGTGTCAACTTGTGCATCTATATATAGCTTAATATTTCCACAAAGGTGTTTGTTGGTAACCTTCACATACTGTAGTATTTCCTTATTCAAGTGACATGGTCCTGGGGGGCCACATCATAGGGATACAAATAAAGTCCTGCTGTAGAAAACTAAGGTAAGTAATGTTCAATGTTGTTAGATTAACCTGTCATAAAGGACAGATATAAAGACCGTTCCTTTACACAAGTATTTGCCTTTACTCTTATAATACTGGCCACTAATTAATTTATTTAAAATAATTATAAGCACTATTACATAACTGGTTCAATAAGCAATTTAGTCTTGTGTTCACCATTAGTGGATGTTTTATCGTTATTGTGATTTATTTCTTGTCATGGTAGGAATTGTGATCTATTATCAAATACTAGGCTTAATCATATTTAAAAGCTCCAAGATGTTTGTTCTATTAGAGTATTCAGAAATTCAGAAATGACAACCTCTTAAATGCAGGTTTAGTGACAGAAATTGCACTTATTTATGTGACTGATAGAAGTTTTTAATATTGGAAGAGGAGCTTCTTTTTTGGTTGGCACCCTGTCAGTAAAGGTTTATGTGACCCATCACCATTGATGTAGTTTCCTGTTAATAACAGGCTTGATACATCTAAGGGCAAGTGGGGATGGTCGTATACATCTGGGCCTGTATGAATAATTTTGATTCAGCAGATATTTTAACATAACACTTTTGTTTCTCTAAACAACATATACCACATTTGAAAAATAATACTTTCAACAATTCAATCAAAAATAAATAGACGTTCATGCCCAGATGAGTGCATACATATCTCTGTCCAGGTCCCTTGTTGAAAAATTACAGTAAGCAGACAAAAGGCCAAGGTTACTGTATGAGATGTCTAACCTTGAAATGTTACAATCTGGATTCTTTCCCAATCCCAAAACAGGGCGGCACCAACAAGCTTTGCAGAAGCTAGGCTGCAAACTTCGTGATATTGCGCCACGTGGACTAGTAAAAGAAGAGGTTAATATACTCCCCAAAACATGGAATTAATGCAGGAGAGGGGGAAAAAAAAGTTTGCTTTATTTTTAGAAGGGAATTATGCCCATGGATCTCACTAATTATAAAGCAATTCAGAACTGACTGATAGGCCTCGGGTTTACTCCACCAGCCGCAGTCTCGCAGCCTTATCTTTACCCAGCACAACTGCACAGACTCCTACATCCATTTTAATATGGTAATTATTGAGAAAATTCTAAACAGCGGGCAAAAGGAAAAGCTGGCGAAAGCACTTAAAATGGGATTCAGCCACCTGTCAACCAATATCAGCGCGACTCATGCTTTCCCTTCACTTCCTGATGAGAAGGGTTTATTCAGGGTATTTATAGGCCTTCTCATCCTTTGTGTCCACTCCCAGGCGAGCTATTTACAGCGCTTGTGCTGCCGTCATCGTGGCTGATTCGCAAACGTGATAAACTTACACACAATGACCAAACTTCGTCATCTATAATAAACACCATTGTTAAGCATATATTAATAAGGCGCTTTATTCTAGGTTCTTATCATTTGTCGGTTGAAGATATTGTCATGCACGACAATGTAAAAGCTGAGTGTCCAGATTCAACTGGGGAGCAAAACCACAGCATTTGTCTGGCAGCTCTGGTCTCAGTTTGTAAAAATCTTGCGTCTCACAGCTGAAATACATTAAAAAGTAAATAACAGAGAGGGGATGAGTTCCCTGTTGAGATTCTCTTTCTTAAATTAGCTTCTTCTGGATTGATGGAAATCTGACAACTATTTTGTTAACCTGGAAAAATATTTGTCCATGGCTGAAATTGCAGGGAATAAACAAATTTGTCGCAAGACCTAAGTTGGTTTGCTAAGTTCATGGCCCCCACAGGACACATAGTACACCAGAGTGTGTGGGAGCCCTAAGTAAGCTCAACCAGTTCAACTCATTATGGAAGTATGCAAACATACCAAGACATGGCTGATGGATGAATACACTACATACAGATGGATTTCTTCCACTACATATACAAAATAGTTTCATTTGACCGTGGAGATTCTTACATTAATCCCAGACACATCAGAGCTGGTAACAAATTATAAGCTGGGTCCAGTTTTCAGTTTTTTTTGGTAAACCAAACTCTTGATTGCCTTATAAAGACCACATCTGTTGTGGTTTGCCAGCATCTTTAAAACTGGTCGTCCAGAGGTGCGCGGGCTCTCAGAGATCCTGCTCTTTGTTGTCAGCAGATGCACAGCCCTCTCGTCTTCCTCTGTAAAAAATCCATGTCATGATTTGTCCTTTCTGCAGTCCTCTTTTTCTTCTGTCTTTATTTTCCTCCCTCCTGGGTTAGCTTTGCAGCTTAGGTTATGGGCCCAGGGATGTTGTATTAATTAACTCGCCTCACTGCACTCCCATCAAGCTGCCAGTAATAGGCCCAGCTCCAAGTTTCCCCTCCTGGCAGCATCCGTAAACAACAACAATTTACGGGCACTGCAGTCTCAGCCTGTTCCTCCTCATGCTGAGGGACCGCAGGCTGGAGCATCTAGGTTCAAACACACCCTTTCTCAGTTTATTATGTAATTGCACTTTGGTTACATCCAACCTTCGTTACCTCTCTGGTGCATATGATTTGTCACAGCTGTTCAAAATAAAGTGCAATCTTTTTCAATGTGCCCACCATCATTGGGCCAGTTGCCTCGTCTGTGAAGCAGCAATGAAAACTTTGTCTACCTTTATCTGTGGCAGAATTGAAATGGATCCAGATTACTGTCCATACCAACATGGCTTGACAAGCAGCTATGCAAACTACTTTGACTGTAAAGAGGTACAAAGCTGTGCTTGTGTGTTTGTTACTGTAGCTGGAAATATTATCAGCTCACAAAGTGCTGAGGCAATTCAAGTGTGGAGGTAAAAAACACAGCCCACAGTCCACAGAGACTCCCAAATCAAACATTACCTTCCAGTAGTTGGGTCACGAGATATATTCTTAGAACTGCTTACTTGTTTCGAATCAGAGTATCAACAGCAAAGCATTAAAGGGCTCACCGCAGGCTAAAGCTATGCAAAAATAGTAAAACCTGTCCTGCTGTAAGCAAAGCACAACAAGACAGAAGTGGCTTTTCTGCAGGAAGTAACAAAAGTGAAGGCTGCCACAATTCAGCCATTTATGGTTACCATGGAGACGGAAAGTCAGTCAGAGAGGAGTCATTGCTGACTAAGGACTTTTATTAACTTCTTTTGTCTTACTGCAACATAAAACAAGCAAAAAACATCAGAAGCAAGAACAAAATGCTATTAAAGAATTGTTAACGTCATAAAGGGTCAACATGACGGAATCAGTTATCTAAATACCAGTTTTTACTCCCTTAAAAAAATATAAAATTAATAAGCCAAATGTAGGCAAACAATACATTTTAAGTTTAAAGAAATGTGAAGACTAAGCTTCCCATGAGTCAGTGATCAAGTAGTAAAACTGAAAGTTAGGCTAGCTAATCTATAATGTGCATCAGGTTGGTTTGGATTTAAAATACCAGGTGTGTTTGGTATTATTGTCTTTGTGAAATATACAATCTATCAGCATTTTCTTGTGTAGCTTCACGTAAAGTCGTATCTTCAAGTACAATTATATCATAAAACATATATCTACGATGCCAAGTGTGAGAATTAGGACCACATACTAAGAGCCACAACCTCATATGGTACCTGTGCAGCTATGATTTACTGTGGCTTGAATTAGGTGTTGCACCACTGTTGGTGTACCATTGTCTTTTACCTCACTTCATATTTGATTGCCACCCTTCCTCTTCGATGTCAAAACACTGAGCACGCTACAGAATATTATAATTTCCCATAATTAAAGGTAAATGCAGCTGAACAATAAGAGCATATTATCACACACGTATTGCTCCACCCTAATTATTTGGGGTCTTACTCTTAATTAATATTAGAGTGTGGGTTGGCAAACCTGGGGATTTTACCATTTTGAGTGTGCTGAAGCCAAGAAGAAGAGGATGAGTCACATCACCAGTGGTGCTCACAGCAGCTCCTCATTCTAAAGCAAAGCACAGACATACTGCAGCTCTGCTTCATTTATAAACAATGATCTAAAGCTTTTTTTTTTCAATTTTATTCTTCCTGTTAAAGTGGTTTCTACTTATTTCTTCCTCAACTGTAAAAATAGACCTCGCAAAGAATAACCCAAAAGTAAGTCATGTTAAACATCATTATTACAATAGGTAAATAAGAAGAAGAGCTCTGAATTTCCACCTGTAGTAGATCCAACTACTCTGGCTACCTTTAGGTTAGCTCATATTACAGTTGGTGAAGCTACAGTGTGGATATATAAACCCGAAACAGCGCGCATGTATCGACACATCATAATGATCCAGGTTGTGCAGCACACAAACAGCCATGCTGAGCGTTTCATTGGGGCCGCATCAACACGCTCAGTGGGACGCTTCAGTCTGTCAGGAGAGTCTGCTTCAAGGCCTGTCCTCATCCCAGGCACTCCAGCTCTGCTTGCTTTGGGGAAATCATTTTAAGTAGCAACAAGGCAAAAGGACAAAATGAAACAAAACAATAGACATGACAATTATCCGCAACAGAAGCGCCACCATTGCCTGGAGAAAGTTGTGGAAATGTTGGGAAAAAGGTTCGAACTGCAGACGCTCTGTGAGGGAAACTGACAGTCTTGTTCACTGGAGCTGCAGCTGCTTCACAACTCCGGTGGGAATCTCTACCCGACAAGATTTCCTGAGGATTTCTCTCAAGTGCAGAGCAGAGATGAGTTTCAGGGACTAATTACAGCAGATAATCCCAACAGTGCAACACTCCCAACGCTTTTTTCTTCTTCAGGTAAATGGTAAGAAGAGGTTCTCCTGGGTATTCTAATGACATGTTGGTATACTAAACAGTACTAAGCCTTGTTAAAGTAAACTTTGCATCAATATTTCCACCAAAATAAGTTTGTTTATTTAATGAGTTGAGGTGTATTTACATCAAAGCAAACTAATAGCCTTGCATATGTAGCAGTTTCCCACAGATACCTGATAGAAAAGTGCTTATGTAACCCAGACAAATAAGGCTACCTGTAATTATTTTGGTTTAATTTAGGGTCAAAATCTTCCACAGTTTTGGGACATGTTAGCTGGAGAGTTGAACGCAATCATTGGTGTCATACACAAGCTTTAAAAGCACTCTTATAAATCCACACAAATTAAAAGACAAACTTAATTGCAATCCTAAACTGGACAGTGCATAGATTAAAGGTGCTGTGGTTGGTTTTCCTGGAAAATCTTTACAAAAGCTTAATTTTAGACAGCTTTAGTCATTCCAAACCTGTTTTTGGTGAGTTTTAACTGTCCGGTTGAAGCATTCGGCTGTGTCCTGACACTTTGAAGATAAATAACAATTGGTGTTGTATATTCAGTTTGCACAATGCACCAAAACCTCTGACTGCCAAACAAAACAAAACCTGAGCATTATACTATCGCTACCATGTATTGCCATTTGGTACATTGCTGGGTTTGAAAACTTGCCCTCACTGCTCCAAACACGCAGTTCCGATCAAAAGTTTATATTAATTCTAAGGGCAGTACTAGCCATGTTGAGGTTCATGCTTTTTTATGTTCATTCATGGCAGCATGTATCAACAACACAACAAAAAGAACATTTAAATTGCCAATTAATTGCACCAATTAATACATTTTACAGAATTGCACAACAAAAAAGTGATCCCAAACAAATAACAAATTGTAGAGTAGACAGAGCAGTTTTTTATTAGCTTTAGGAATTGCTTTAAGCACAGTCCCATGACAAATGTCTGGACTCTATTTAAAAGCCAAACAAACCAATTGGAGCGCCATCAAACATTCAGCCAGAACCATTTCTGAAAGTTCTTGAATGAATGGCCCCTGCTGTAGCCACCCTCTGTATGCACATATGACCAAACACACGAACACCCAAATCCTGAAATACATCTCTGTCAAACCAGCTGTACCTTTTTACATCAAATTATTAGAAACATTAAAATAATTACCACTTGTATATTGGTCTTGACTGTGAGGAATACTAATTATACTTAAGCAAAACAATAAATTGATCGTTTCACGTTGATCATAAGAAAAAGCTTTGGGTTTATTTATTTTTTATGGTTATGTCACTCTAAATTAGCTTCTCAATTTCAATCAGATATCAGGTTTAGTCTCATTAGCTCACTTTTTAACAAAGCTAATGCCTAAAATTGCAAAGGATTGGGTTTTCCTATCCCCCATTGATTTAGCATAGAAATATGCACCAGAAAACATATTAGGGCTTCAACTGAATGGTACCGATTTTAAATGGCTAATATCAGTTAACATAAGCTTGCTGATGGCTCAGGGTGCAACGTATTTAAAAATAAAGTATTCATGATGTTTATTAGAAAACAATAATTAAACACTTTTGAGGAACCAGAACTCTAGGATGTACGTTATGGAGTAATATCACTGTCAAAAAGGTGTATGCACAACTCTTACTTTCGTATTCGTATTTATATGTCAATAAAGTTCTTGTACCTAAAATTTTGCTGAAATATGTGTGAGTCTGAGATTATGAATCTAAAAGCTGTGAGTGCAAAGTCTTATGAATACAACTCTAATTTTCACAACTACGAACTCGATCCGCGATCACATCAATCACAGACTGCTCCGGGGGGAGCAACCACTTGTTTATATAGATATTTATTTACCTGTGATGTTTCACCTAAGGCTGTTGCTCTACCCGGTCCACTGTCTTCCGGCATCTTTAAATTTGGAGCGGGCTGTGTTAGCAGCTGGATAGCTCAAATGGCATGTTGCCTGACTTCCAATTGGAAGGTCAGGGGTTCAAATCAGCCCATGGCAAAATACACTACAGCATCCAGTGTGGGTCCTTAGGCAAGACCCTTTGCGCTACTGCCTATCTGGTGCCTGCAAAACGGCTGCCTCAGTGTGGTTTACACCAAAAACAATTTCCTACGGGATCAATAAAGTATACATTATTATTATTACGTTTGATGAGATTGCAGATCAATTACTCCGCATTGTAACAATTTTTTACTCGTACCCACAAAGTTGAATTCGTGTCCACAGAGAAAGGAGGAGTTTGTAGTCGTAAAAAATAGGAATTATATTCATAAGACTTTGCACTCACAGCTTTTAGATTCATACTCTCAGACTAACTAATATTTCACAGAAATTTGGGGTACAACAACTGTATTGACATTTAAATTCGAATACGAATGTTAGAGTTTTGCATTCACCTTTTTGACAGCGATCTTTCTCGTTAGTATGTTCAGCACTACTGAAAAATGCTGTAAATTATTTGGTGATCTTGAAAAGCCTAAGGCATGCACCTGAGTGAAATAACTCCGGTTTTGTTTAGTTGTTTCCATCTATGGCACCAAAAGTCATGTTGAACTTCACAGAAGCTCGGGAAATCGCTGAGAACTGATACTGAAAGCAGATCCCCAGGCTCTGTAATGAGAAAGTCACTATTTTAAGTCAGGAACCACAACAGAAAACCACTGGGAGTAAACAAAGTTTGTTTTTGCATCTGGAGTTAAAACTGTGCCATGCGAAAAGAAGCAAAAACAAGGAGTGGGATGGAGAGCGACTCTCTGCTCTGAGTTCATTTAGGATACTTACAGAGGGGATTGTGCTGGTAAACATTCCCTCTTTCCTTCCCTTAAATGAGCTGCTCTTATGAAATTCACATGAATTGCAAAGCCTAATTGGACCACTAGGATCTAATGAGCCGATCTCTTTCGACCAACAGGGGACACAGTCTCGAGCTTGCAGTATGAGCCCATTCCTAAACACTGCTGACTGAAATCCTTGTTTACTCATCATCGACAAACGGTTCCTGTCAATAACTATCGCTGTGAGGACTAGCCTCTCGCAGAGACGTTTCCTTCGTCCTCCATGGTTTTGAGATGACAGCCAGAAATCACAGGCCCAGATTTCTCTATCAGCTCTCGTGTTCATGGGCGCAACGTGAGAAGTGTAAATCCGGAGTAAAACAGAAATGGTTTGCTGATTGCCGTCCTTGTTTCGGCGGATTGCCACAGCCGCTATTCTTGAGGCCTGTTTTGCGTGGGGTGTTTTGGGGCTGGCAGTTGAGAAGATGCGGAGAGTGAGAGGCGAGATTTCACCACGGCACCCGCGGAATGAGAAATGACACGGTTTAGTTAAGGCTGTTATTCTAATCTGCGGCCCTTTTTTCTCCGCCGCCTCATTACGGAGCGGAGATGCCAAGGCCTCATGGCGAGAGTAATCTGTTAAGAGCGGCGAGGGTACAGATGACGGGAAGCCAGCGCTGATCTGACGGGGGCTGGAGGAAGCCGAGCTTCAACCGTTTGTGGTGTAACGACTTAAATCCAATCACAGAACATGTTTGACCATGGACAGCGAAAAATACGACGACAGCTGAACAAGGACGCATGCCTTTGATGTCACATGGAAATATGATGCAAAAGAGGAGCATTCAGCATTGTGTGTTCCACTGTGTAAGCCACTGGGCTTGTCAGTCACAGGCAGAGACTGAAAATGAGCTCCCGTTCGTTATAGCCTTCAACGTGTACATCGCCAAAAATATAAACACCCAGGAAAGGGATGGCCTTCGGGAAGTTTTCCAAAGGATTTATTGTTTCAAGGCTTATCTGGCCGTTGGTCGGAATGTTTCTTTTTTGTCGTTGATTTATTAAAATCCCATTAAGTGTAGCAGCTCGAAGGCAACAGCACTGCCATGCTCAGGTCACTGGGTCAGTCTGACATTAGTGACCCCGCTACAGGAAGTCGCGGCACTGGCTTAGCTTTAAATGTCATCCTATATACGCGGTTTAAAAAAAGACTGGTGGGAATGAGTTAAGTTAGCCAATATGTCAAAAAGAGAAAGAAAGATGAGGGGGGTTCTAAAAAAACATTGGAGGAGATAAATTAAAGATGAATCAGGATGGATATGCACCAGATTAAGTAACATATTTGTGGTGGAGCAGCCAGGGTCAATGAAGAGGGACCATCCAGCATGATTAAACAAGCAAAAACGTTTCTGTTCTTGCTCTTCTGGAAGTGTTCAGTTCACACAGAAAAAGAAATTGGAGCATATTGGACATATTACATAGAGAGCATAGAGACCGAAGAGTGCCAACTTACAATAAATAAAAAACACATTTCATTTGAACTAGAAAAAAACCAATACAGAACTAATACATGGCCCTGAATTTAACTTGATTCCATTTAAGAAAATATAAATATAATTTGTGGATGTGTTGAAACTTATTATTTTACCCATGAAACTATATTATTATAGTACATATTAACATTCCTATATTTATAAGATTTGTATCTGCATTTATTTAGGGGTGGCTGGGGCATAGTGGGTAGAGTAGTTGTCTTGCAGGTTCCAGGTTCAATTCCAGTTGCCCCCTGTCACAAGTCAATGCGCCCCTGGGCAAGCTACGTAACCTCATATTACAGTTTTAATAAATTAATGACGAAAATGATTCCCTCCAAGGTTATGTATTGTAATTTGGCTTCCTTCAAAATGTTACACGATATGTTAAATATAGTGTAACAGAAAAATCAATTAAAATCAGTCTATAACGATTTAACAGAAAAAGACTTGCAATTCTTTATCGTATATGAAAAAAAGTATACATGTATGTTTGTATTAAATTAAAAATAGTCTGAATATATGTTTTTTTTATCTAGTGGTCTTGTTCGGTTTATATTTAGCATACATCAACTATGTTAAACACTTTTCTGAAGTTGTTTTTCATACTGTAACTATTTGTGTTTTGCTACTATAAATCATTTGGTAAATGATTATAAGGTTTTTCTTTCTTTTTTTATACAAAAAGGAAAATATTTTAAGTAAATTGCTTTGATCTTTAAGTATTAAAATGCAAGTAGCTGATGTTTCAACTGCAGTAACAATAACACCGTTCACCTCTCCGGTTATTGTAAGTTTTTCTTTCAGCTGTTAATTAATTATTACTTATCTTTAGTATCAAATATGTGCTTTTTTAATGCAGATATAGCAAAATACAGGGTTACAGTGCAGGAGGAACTGAGCCAGGGAAGAAGTTGGACGAGGATGAGAGTTTTAGTTTTAGTTTTTTGCTCGCCTAAGCCTCAAAGATTTTGATCCGTTTTTTTCCCCTTACTATTCTAAACAGAACTTTATAAAAGGGATGCGTTTCTATCTAGCCAAAGACTGTGTTAAAAGCAAGTGGCTTATATAATGTGAGAAAGAAAACTCACTGTGTTGCATTTGTTAAAGGTACAAGTACATCAAAGAATTGATAACACATTAAAGAAGCACGTCGAGATAGAGCAGAAGCATATTTTATGAAGGCCAAACAAAGAGAAAACAATTGTCACTACATCGTTAACAGTTTATTAAAAACAATTGTAGATGTAAACAAAATGTTATTGTAAAGTTTGATCTTAGCTGCAAAGACGCTGAATTTGAGGCTTCAAACACTTAGAAATCATGGCTTCTAGTTCATTGAAAATACTTGGAAATGATCCTGCTGGTAACCAGATTTGATGCTACACGCCGACAACATGAAGCAAAAGCCTATTTGAGATTGGGGCCGGATTGAGAGGGTCCCTTGTTGCTCTGCTCTCCAACACATCTGCCGACACAATATTTACCATCATTAGCCAGTTGATCAAAGAAAACATTTCAAGGAAGGTGAGGGAGGAAATAGATACAACAGTGATAGATACGACACAGGATGTTGCCTCTACAGACCAGTTTACTTTTGTCCTCAGGTGTATGGCAGACACATTTCATGCAAAGCTGATCTGCGTTGCTTCGTGTGAGTCATCAACTGGAGAGAATTATGTAAAAATTCTTGAAACTCTGGCAAAGACAGATATTTTGGAGGATCATTGAGATCAGTTTACCGCTCTCTTCAGATATCTCCAGACTGGCAACGTGGAACTAATCTCTGCTCATCGGCTTGCGATGTGCCTGTGAAAGCTTTAAAAACATGCACCAGGGACATGGATGGTTTCAGACGAGCAGTAAATTTAAATGCTGACCGAGCAAAAAACAAGAAGCTATAGGAGAGCGGACCAAAAGAGGTGGGTCTGGTAGAGCTTATTTGGCATCATCTATGTCAGGATTAGTGCAGGATCAGGGTGCACGTCTAGACTGTTACCGACAACATTCAGACACACTTTTTCAGCAAATGAAGTAATTTATGATTGTACATGCCATGATCCATGAAAACTTTGTTGCAATAAGAGAACGGGTTATTAAGGTTTCATCTAAATCCCTCCAGCAGCTCAGTAAGTGCCTACTTAGGTTGGAGATAGAGCAACACCTGGAAGACTTAAGGCTGGGATTAGTAGTCCAACCAACCACTTAGAGATACTTAATTTGCAACATTTTGAAGGCATAGCATTATTTGACTGCAGCAAAGAGGAAAACATGTGGTCAAGTAAACCCAGTTACATCTCCTTTAAAAGCTGTGCAAAACACAATGTCTATATGTCTGTATATGTGTTCGTGCACACATACAGACATATGTAGACATACATAGATACTTGTTTAATTTCCAGCACTCCATTCAAAAAGTTAAACTTTCATATATTATAGATTCATGGCCAAAAATGTTATTTCAAGTATTTGTTTATTCATAAAGCGCACAAAACAGGAATTCAAAAGCTTTGAATACTGTAAAGAAATCACAATTTACTGCTCCGCTTTTGCAGAAAACAAAAGCAATTAGGATCACATCAAAGCAATCGAGTACACTACTTGTGTCAATGTCTCAGTCTTCAGTACTAATTTGGGACTCCTTTAACCATAATCACTGCCTTGGTGCATTGAGACAATCAGCCTGTGGCATTGCCTGGGAGTTATTTAAGCCCAGATTTCCTTGATTCTTGCTGTCAGCTGTTCTCCGTTGTTTGGTCTGGTGGCCCTCATTTTCCTCTTGAGACTATCTCATGGATTCTCATTGGGGTTTAGGTCTAGCGAGTTGGCTGGCCAGTCAAGCACTGTGATGGCATGGGCATTGAACCAAATTTTGGTTCTTCTGGCGGTATGAGCAGGAACTAGGTCCTGATGGAAGATTAAATCAGCATCTCCATACAGATCCTCAGCTGACGGAATCAGGAAATAGTCTAAAACATTCTGGTAGGCTGTTGTGGTGAACTTGGATAAAAAAAAAAATTGATCACTGGCCAACACTCCTGTCCTTTTTCTCCGTGGCCCACTTGTGACACTTTCTAAACTGGCTCAGGTTAAGAAGTGGTTTGACCCGTGGAACACAACAGCTGTAAGCCATCTGGATGCATCTGAATGTTGTGGTATTTGAAGCTGTTAATTCTCTGTTCGATAATCTGCTGAAGCCCAATGTCATCTCTTTTGTTGGTTTGCATCTTCCGCTGCCACATTAGATACCCTTCCACTAGATTTGCAACTGATATATTCATATGCCAGGACACATCACTCTGTAAACAGAGTCTGCCCATATTGAATTGAATTGAGACAACTTAACCAAACTAAAGCCTTTTAATGACACTTGGGGAAACCTGTGCAGGTACTTTGAGTGTAGTAGATGATTAGTGTGGGATTTCTTTACAGTATTGCCGTCTTTGTAGGTTTTCCCAAATGGTGTAAAAAATATGCAAACAAATACTACAAATTGTTGACATTGTGTGCCCTGACAGTCTGTTACGACTGTATACAGACAGAGGGAGAGGGACACTGATGTTTCTGCCCGCATTGCAACCACGGGTTTGTTAGGTAAGCCTAATTGGCTCAATTTTAAACATTAAAGTTGCCTGATTTGAATTAAAGCAGGGGAAAACAACAGACTGATTGCCACTTAACCACTTATACAAGGAGAAAGATTCAACATTGGGACCCCTCCTAAAGTCTTGGACGTGCTTAATGAAGCGACTACACATGTGGAGAAGGCGCATGTATTTACCCGCGACATTGGAGTCATTAAAGCCAGGTGAAGCATCAGGATTCATCCACTCTACCTCAATCAGCCTTTAGGCCTTTTCATTCAACTGATTCAAGAGGATTTCATCAGGGGTTGAAAGACAAAGGGTGAGCAGCAGCAAATCAGCAGAGGACAGAGGAAAGGCACAAAGACGTTCTCTAATGAGGCTTTCCTGTGAGAGTCAAACTAAACATGCTTATAATGTGGGAGAAGGCACAGAGAAAGAGGATGGCAAATACAATAGATAAATCCTAGTATTATTATTTACAGACAGTCATATATTTCAGACATTCATTCCTAATTATTTTAATGAACTAAAAATCCATATAGGACTTCTAATTTCTAAGATTTAGCGCGACAGTTTCCTTACTAACCCACATCATGGTGGGTTAGTAGTTTCTATTTCCACAGAAGAACTTAAATCATCTATTTTAATTTTATTCTTTATGTTGATTTTAATAATCATTGATTTATTAATCGGTTTAATGGGTTTAATCGTTTAAATTTGATGGACGGATGGATGTTTTACTAATGTCAGCTGTTTAAGTTGTTTCTGGATTCAACATATAGCAAATATGTCAGTTATAAATAAAATGTGATTAGTCAAATATTTCACTTTTCATGCAGTCACCTCATGACTTATCTCCAAAAAGGAGGGTGAGGACAGCTAGTATAACCCATCATAATCTTGGTCATGACATTTCTGTGTGTTTTAAATGGAGGCCATTTAAGATAATTGGTTTAGCATTAAAGACCAACATTAGGGAAACCCAGATCACTTCTTCTTTGGTCTGTTGTCAGTTCAAAATGTTATTCTGAACTAACCCCATAGGTACATAAACATATTATAGATCCAAATAATCAATATGTATTAAAGCAAGATGCAATTTTTCAAACCTGTCATGCTGCCAGATTCTTTTATACAGGACATTTACTCGTGATAACCTTTGTCAAGATATATTTAGAATTTTATTTTTATAAAGAGCATTTTCCTAATCATTGGTTTGATACTAAAATACTTTTAATGATCTCAAATATTTATGGGGCAAAAAAAAGAAGGAAAGTAGAATCTGGGAATAATTTGGAAAATGACCACAACTGACCGCAATAATTCATTACAATGGTGTTGGGCTACTGCTCAACAAAAGAAGTCCATTGCAAATCTAAGGATTGCTGAAGATTCACAACTGTGGGAAATATAGTGTACTGATGGACATTTGTGCTGGATAGGTTAATAGATGAGGTCAAACTGCAGTTCCCTTTGGCTCTCATATGTTATATGATCTAAGACTATGGAGGGCGTTATGGTTTGCTCTAAAGAGAAGAGGAATTATACTATAACGGGAGAGTAAAGTAAGTAAATCTGTGAGGCAGGAACGACTGGATGGGGATGAGAGTCGGTGGTGGTTTGGGAGAGATGTGTGTAAAATAAACATGAATTTTTGAATGCATGTCGGTCTAATGCTTGTTCAAAAGATGTGTATTATAATCTGCAATTAAAACCTATTATCCTTTTTATCAACAAACGTATACAAGCTGAATTCACAGCACACAGAGAGGAAAACCCCGGGGTTGATAGAGACCTTCATAGAGCTGAAGAATTCACACAACAGCTAGGCGTGGATAACAAATGAGCCCAGCAGAACCCACTCTGGGTTATAAATCACAGCAGACAGACCGTATGCAGATGTGTTTATGTGCAACTCTGCTGACATCGGCAGCTCTGGACAAACTGTGCAAACATTTTTTATTTTTTTTATTTATCCCCTCTCGTTACACTACGTTAGGTTTCAGCGGAAGGGTAGACCCAGAAAAAACGTTATTGAGGACACAGAGCCTCGGCTCAAATGTTCGCGTAAGGAGTTACGTGGGAGCTGCAGGTCAAAGCAGCATCACTTTACAGCTTTACATAAAGGACGAACGGGACAGATGTTTTTTTTTATTTTTATAGTTTCATAAATCCAACCAGGAGGTAAGGACCCATCACAAAACAAGTATAAGTGGTCTAACATTATGAGCAATATATTTTGTAAATGAAATTTCTCATCAGCCTATCTGCCCTAATGGATTTCCTAGGCTGGTGATAATTGCCGCAAAACACCAACAGAAACACTTGCGATTCTAGTTATACTGTAGTTTCTTTTATGTCAGAAGATGAGGACGTTAAGATATAAAATAAGAAAAAAAAAAACTGTCTGTAAAGTGTTCAGGTTTCTATTGAAACACAAACACAGACATTGATGCATAACAAAGTGGTCAATTAAGACAATAGTTATAGTGTTGTTTGTCTATAGCTCCAAGCCGTGAGCGCTACTTTTCCTTTGTAATCAGTAAATATGCAGAAGGGAGGTTTTGCAGAGACTGGTCGCTTTGATGAGGTTCCAAAACAATTGAGTGGATTTTTTAAAATAATTGTCAAAAAAAAAAAAAAAAAAAAATACATATATATATATATATATATATATATATATATATGTATATATATATACAATCCTGGAAGCTAAAGGTCTTTTGAACATGGACAAGGTTTCCATTAATTTTTTAATGGATCCCCTATGTATCATCCGCACATCGTTTTAAATTGATTAACAACGTTTTTGATAGAAACTTTGTCAACAGCAAGTTGGCATGGAACTCCTGTAGAGTAATAGAAAACAGACCAAACAGGACAATGAATGATTAAATAGATGACTTGGTGAACTTTTTTCATACTTTCAAACCCAATTATGACATAAACGGAAGTATAAATCAGCTTGGAAACAGGGTCTTTTTAACTTTTCCCAAGGCTTTTTATGTCTATATAAATAGGTATAGCTCCCCTATCTAAACCCAGGTATTACTCTAAACACTTGTAAGGTAATACAAGTCTGTTTAGAGAGGCATGGCTCTGAAAGCATCAACTACAATGATCTGGAGATTTAGCATTGCGAGGAGCCCATTTTTAATAGTTTTAACCTCTTTTCTGAGACAATATCTTTGTAAGCCCCTAGTCTTCAAGAACCTGTCAAAACTTGTTAATTATTTTAGCCCTGCTGAAGCGTAAACGGTAATGATTCTTGTTAACACTTGACCGGCGCAAGATATCAGTTCAAAGCAGCTAATCTACCCATGAATCTAATCTCATCGTGTAATCGCTTCATACAGCTCAAAGATCTGCCAATATGATGGGTCACATATATGCTTGGATTGTCAGCATCATCATAAACTAAACCTGTAGTCCTTCATTTCGAGTACTGGCGTTTACATGATTGACATTTACAGAAATAACTAGTCTGACTGAATTTAACTTTTTAAATTTTTAAGAACTGAAAGTACATTGCTGCTAAACAAAGCTACAATGACTGATGTATACTTTCTACTAAAACTCTCATTCAAACGACAGTATTCCTAGCATGACGTTTAAAATCTAGCATTTTCTCTTCAATTACAAAATAAACAGCAAATTTTTGCATAATGTATAATTTTGAGTCTCAACCTTTCAGCTGTTCTTTTTGTTGGAACCTGTACAAACTTGATCATCTTTTCTAATTGGTTATAAATAGGTGAGCACCCTGCAACCCAGTTTTTAGAATCATAATCCCAAGTGTCGAGTGACTGATTAACAACCATCTATTAGCTAAAATGTGAATGTGCGTTTATGAAGAATGGAAGGAGCATGAATTATTGCTCCTCAATAGCAAGATAGGTGTCATAATGTTTAGTCTGCGGACCCATATAAACCAGAGACCTCTCAGGAGTATAATAATAATAATTTATTATAAAGGAAGATGTGTTCTTGGATCCGGGAAAATTAACAGTTGACGGGGAACGGCGGCAATGGGAACCAGAGAGGAGGACGTAGAAGCGGGAACCAGAGACGAAGGATACTCGGAGGCACAGAGGACGACCTGGGAAACCGGGGATACTGTGAGGTAAGCAGAGTTGGAGTCTTGTATAAGGAATGGATGAGAAGGATGAACAGGAACGATCTTACTTGAAGTTAGCCAGGAGGATGAGTGGTAGTCCTTCAGTGACGCTTGGGTTGTTTGTCCAAGGGGTTGTGTGTGGCGGAGAGAGGATGAAGGAGATCGAGCAAACCGAGCTGGAGGAAGGAGCGGTGAAACCAGACGACTGAGCAGACCGGAGAGTTTTCTGTAAGGTGAGTATTTTGACTATGTGGATGACCTGGAGAAAGGGGAGCAAAGGAAGCGATGAGAAACGGCGAAGGGGAAAAAGGCAAAGTAAAAAAATAATCAAAGTATCAAAATAACCAAAACACGAAACTAGAGACGACCAAACTACAGAAAAGGCTAGAGACACAAACTAAAGAGTAGGCTGGCTCGGAGAAATACGTTACCCAGTGTAACTAATACTCAGGCGACGAGAAGTGAGTGCTCCCGACTTACAGTTTTGCTGGAAGCAGGAGAGTTGAGGTGCACATTTAATTCTACTGTGATTTGGGCAGATGTGGTCTTGTGTTTTTTTTTGGGGGGGGG
>JAVLVB010001277.1:427788-459246 GCA_032876305.1 Orestias chungarensis
TCTGGTATGTCACCTGTTATGCTATATGTATAGCAATATTTTGAGCAAAACTGAGCTCTTACCCTGCTAATTGGACGTTCACACTCTGCTCTTACTGGTGCAATATGTAATTAATGAAGATCGGCCACCAGGCTGGTCCAATTTACCTGTGAAACCTTCCACACTAAAATGGCAGGTGTTTCTGTTTCGTTGTCCAACCCCTGTACCTATAAACGATAAAACTGCAGTCAGAAGAACAAATATTAGCAGTGTTCAGCCAAGTTGCTGGAATTAACTGCTTCGAATTTCTAATAATAGCTAATTACTTTATTCTGGGATTTTACCTCCTGACAATTAGCCATTCTTCCCCATTGTTTTTAGAAGCAGTCTAAAAGCCTTAAGGTGCTGCATCCCGTACACTTTTGGGCATAGATGTGATCAGAAGCCATCAGCTTTATTATCTGGAGAAATGGAACAAAACTGCAAGCAACAGATTCATGAATGAGTACCTCCATCAGTTTGATCCCATTTTTCACTCCAGGAGAATAAAGTCATTTATCGGCCGTGCCGTTAGTGTTCTTCCGCCATCTGAAACCTTCTCCTGCTCTCTTGTCGTAGAAAAGTGATGCTTACAAGAATTGCAGGACCTTCGCTCTCAATTACTTTTAACCAAATATTAAGTGAATTACCTAAATAAGAAGTTATCCAGATGGCAAAATCCAGAACACCAAGAACCCTTGATTTTATAATAGGCTTCAACTGAATTAGGGAAAAAAATATATATATATATACATTAAATAAAACAATAAAAATTTCCAGCTGCACAAAGAACAATGTCAAGCAAAAATTTGCCCTTCAAACTTATTTATTGATGTACTGAACATTCAAAAAAATCCAAAGTATCCAAACACAAAGTAAAGAACTTGTACATCCTTTTTAGATAGTCAACAAAAGATATTCTGCTCCAAAAATGCTGTAAACAAAGTCAAACTATACAACCTTGAAATAAATACGTTTTTTTTTCTCCATTAAGTAGTGAGATAAGACAGGGTTTACAGGGAGCGGTTTTGTCATGCCGGACCGTCGGACAAAAAATCCGCAAACACCAAACCATCGTTAAAAGGTTTCCAAATGAAAATGATGAAACGGCTGTAGGTCTGGCGTGAAAAAACCCGCTCCCCGTCTCCCCCAACAGCAGCAAGTATCACAACTCATCTTGACTTTAAGTTTAACTTGTACAAGTAACAACAAAATGAGGAATAGATTAAAAAAAGATATGAAAAAAAAAAACATTTGCAAAGAAGTCGATAATGGATAGCACACTGCTCGTTTGAGGGGGGGGGCATGACCAGTGATTGGCTGGAACGCTGAGCAGGATGCAGGAAATCGGTGCATCTAGACGTTTAGTCACAACGATCTCTATTCTGGAAAATTTACCACCCAATTTCCTTTTGATGTATTTGTTGATGTTAATCTGACTGCTTCGCCGTTCCTTTCCCCAAACGTTGGAAAGCAATATACACCTTTTTTTATTTTTATTTTTTTACGATTTTAAAGACAGGTTATATGCATTACGTATATATGAGTATGAAAGAAAGCAAAGTATTTCCAAAACTGTGGTTTTATATCCATTGTTTACCACATATATCTATAATGTTTATATATATATATAAAAAAAAAAGAAAAATGTCTATACTTTAATACTTTTTTTTTCTCTCAACAAACCAAGACTATCTACAGACCAAACAACCAACATATTTTTTGCACTGCAATGCTAGTCCATAGGACAAAATCTTTTAACCTAAGACAAATTAAAAAGTCATCAGAAAAACAATATCTTACATACCTCTGGAAAAACAAAAGTATAATAATCACATCTTCCAACAAAGTCTAAACTAGAACAAAAATAGGTCTGCTTAACACAATGCAAATAAAATAATAATAATTAAAAAAAAGACTTATTTACACAGCTCTAAGCTCAGAAGGTATCCGTTTGATTCTCCTGACTTTTTTTTTTAAACGTGGCTGCCATCATCGGCTCTCCCAACAATCTTTCATACAAAGTGTGTAAAAACCCCTAATGGTCGGTATTAAGACAAAAAAAATTGTCCGATGCCGTAGGTATGCCACCGGAAACACCGTGAGCTCAATCTGAAGGAAGTCTAAAATAACTGATTTTAATTCCCCAGAACCTTTTTAAGATCTCTCTCTCTCTCTCGCCTTACTGTAAGTTTGCATGCACTTTTCTCGTAGCAAATAAATCTGTTTTATTTTTGTCTATTTTCCCCAAATCCAAAAGAAATTGGCAAAAAGCGAGTTCGTAGTCGAGCAGACGACTGGGATGGGGGAGGAGGACCCACAAGATTATTTACAAATGAAACCAGCTACTGGCGCCGATTGTGTAAATCTAAAGGTAATCATATAAAGATCTCAAAAGGTATCTGTAACATCATAAATCTCTCCAGAAACATCGACCACTGCAAACTTTCCATGTTAAAGTTCAAAAGCTCACAAGGTGTCATATGAAGGTATTTCTCAAAGTATCCAAGTCAAAATATTTTTGTTCCAGGTCCAGTAAAAAGTTTCTCCAAATTTTTCTTTTTATAAAAATAGACGCTTTTTTTTAAACCCACATCAAAGAGGTTCTTAGCTCTTTGGCAAGGTACTGCTTTAAGAATTTTTTTTGTCTTTTATCTTTTTTTAATCCGTGAGGTTTACGAGAAGCAACGTTATGCGGCCAACCAATTACCAACTCAGTACGATAAACTAACAGAAACTCGGCAACCACTCAAAGCGCTAACGCACCGATGGTAAATCAGGACAAAGAAAAGTTACAACACAGAACCGTACGAGACTAACAGTATTAAAGTAATGTGGGAGAAATAAAATAAAACTGTAGTAACCTTATAGGTAATTCATCCGTGAAGACGGCAGGAGTTTCAAATGTCAGGTTTTAAAACCTGCAGATTATTTTTTTTTCCTGCTTTAAACTAATGAAAATATTTAAAGCGTAAGCGATAAAGGAAAAATAAAAACATTGTTGGAACTCTAAATATTGATTACAAAGCGGTTTTACTAATGTAGAAAGTTACGTTCAATACGCTTCCATTTTCCTTTTTCTTGGGGAGTTTCCTAGAAACAATCTCAGTGGGTTTTTGTTTTTCTCTTTTTTTTTAGGCTTTGTGCGTTTTGTTGGTTTTGAACGAAACTTGCAGAACTCTGTCCCCGAGGCGATATCCGTTCAAGCTGGCGATGGCCACGGCCGCCTCGTCGTAATTGGTCATGGTGACAAAACCAAATCCTTTGCACTTGTTTGTGTTGAAGTCGCGGATGACCTTGACGTTTGTTACGGCGCCGAACGGCCCGAACATCTGCCAGAGGATGCTTTCATCCGCGTCTGGAGCCAGGTTGTAGACGAAGATGCACCAGCCGGTGCCGGCGTGGCCCGGGATGTTGATGCCGGCCAGACTGGTCACCCCATCAATGGCCATGGGGGAGAACCGACTGGAAACAACAAAAATAACAAATATCAATAAATACGGTTGAAAGGCAAAACCAGTTAGCACAGAAAAGCCAGTTTCAACAAGGTTTTTTTTTTTTTATTAAATCTGGCAAATTTCTTCAAGGACAACACAGGTGACAATTCTCCAACAAAGACACCCATTTGGGGAAATCAATCTGTGGTTTTGTGATTTTTGAGGTGAAATATCAAGAATTCAAATCTCTTCCTTTATTCTTGAAAAAATGTGATTCAATCTATGGAAAAACTTGGTCTTAAACTCTTTTGAGATTTTCTGTCGCCCAGGTTTTAGATTTAACCCTGCTTCAACATAGCTGAACCAAATAATTGGCTCATTACCAGGCTTTTACTAAACTTTATGCCATTTAAATCACTTGATGCAGCAGTGATGCGCCCAAAACAAGCGGTATAGACAAACAGGGCTGGAGATGTCTCTTAGACCAATAGGATGAGGTTAAATTTTTAAAACATACATTTGTTAGGATGAAGGGAAAAAAAGTTTTGAACCCACATTTTAGAGGTTTATATAACATTTACCTAATATTTCAAAGGGGAGCCAGATGTCTCAAAATTTCTACATTTCCATTGCTGAAAATAGTGATTAATATTATGATCAACCTACATGTCACCCTGTTTCGATTGAGCACCACTATGAGCTTTGGCGTCCTGTCCTCTCTTAATATCCATAAGGTGCGAGAAAAAATAACACACACAAATAAAATAAATAACCAATGTGATTATACATCATGTAGCGCTAAAAACAATGTCAATTAAGAGATCGAGAATTAGACAACCTATATTGATATTTTATCCGGTATGTGAATTGTGATGGCAGCCTAGGAAGTCACTGGAGTCTACATATCCTCCATTTCAGAGACACTTTAGGAGAGGAACTCCTCACAACCATGGGCCTGACCTGCAGCTCTCAGACAGTCTGCAGCGCAACATTTTTATTTGTAATTATTTTTGTCTTAATACACAGTCGCCTTAACAGAAAGCTGCAGTTCAACATTAACATGGAAACACCTTCTTAACATGTAACAGAACATCCGACTTGGAGACGGATCCTTTTTATCAATGTTTACCATATTATAGTTAAAAAGAAAAAGACTTTAGAAGCCTAAAAATAAATACATAAAAAATCAAAGTTCCTTTCGCATTTTTCAGCAATTGTGATGCTTTCAAACTTTTCCTTTGATTTTTTTGCTCAACATCACAATGCCTGGAAACTCTGACCACCTAGTTCAAGGATCTTCAGTCTGAATTTCATACTAGCTCATGCTTAATTTCACAAGTCAGCCAGAAAGCATAGCTTTCCTTTCTTGTTAAAAAAACATCTGCTTTTCAAGCATGCGTGCAGAAAAAAAAAAAAAGAATAAAGTAATTTCCCTTGAAATCAAAGGCTCAGTATAACTGAAAATAATTATCCTATTACAATTTGAGTTTTTGCCTAAACCAAAATAAAGAAGCACAAAAACAGCTTTGGCCATTAGTGAATGTGATTTTGCAGTTTTGGGAAACACAATTGTTTCCCAAGAGTGTTTGGAAGGCCCATGAATTATTGCAGCAGGTGTCACACAGGATTAGCTGCTCCAGTTGGCCTCTCAGGGAACATCCACTGTGACAGGTGAGCTCCCAGCATCAAGGACCCACAGAGAGATTTGGCAACGGAGACGTACGCGGAAGACCAAGGCAGACACGAAATCACAACTGAATTGTTGCTGCTGAAGGCCCCTTTGAGCTCCCAGAAAGCTGGACTTCAATCACACTTGCGGAAACAACACGGATACTCCGGCGAATCCTGAAAGCTGTCTGACGCAACCATTTTTAAAATGGAACAGCGCTTTCCATAATAGATCAAGGTGGAAAAGGTGAAGCTCAAAATAAAGGTGCGTGCTTCAGGCAATGCGAAACATTATGGCAAAATAGAGGCCTTCGTGATTTAGACAACATGGTAATGCAGATGGGACATCCGTGTGTCTTGGTTCTGACTGACCCGGTTTAAATGTGCGCTTGAGGAACAACCTTGGGACGATGTGCCATTTCTAATACTCTTCTCTGACATTTAATCGTGCAGGAATCAAATCAACCTCAAAGTGATCTGATAAGGTCTCATGTTTTGAGGGGTTTTCTAAAAACAAAACCCAACTAACTTATATCTGGAGATGCAGCCCAGGAGAGCACGGAACTTTATACAAATACAATTACAATAAAGTAATTGCAGTAAAGTTACATGAAAATGTTTGTTAAATATTTAACAGCTTAGATTAAAAAAAACAATGAAAATGTATCTTTAATTTTCCTGTATGACTAAAAATTTATTCTTCCAGTTTAAACAAATTGCATTTTGGTTGGAGAGTGAATGTTAAAAATACAAGACGAGGACAGTACCAGTAAACTTGTTTTTCCCTTCTTTTCCCCAGTTATGGGAGCTTTGATAAATTCTAAAATATTTAAAGCAATTACTGTGTGCAGCTCATTGATAAAAGTCAAAATTATTTCTGTAACTGGAGTCCTGTAGTACCTGATTTTAACCGCTAAGGTTAAAAGTTGACTGCCTCTCCATCCAATCTCAGCCCTACATCGTCTGTTTAGGTCCAACTGAATTCTTTACATTATCAAACCCATCTGTTCATTCATTCCAGCAAACTCTTCTTGAATCAGCACAACCTTGAAGCCTCAACTACCTTCGTGAGCAATTTAAACAGATTTAAAAATCATATCTGATTACCTTTTGACTCCATAGGCCATGTTCAGCAGATTGTCCAACCTTGAGGAAAACAAGAAACATTCCAGTGAGTGGAAAGCTTGGTTTTGGGTTATGCATTTGGAAATGATATATGGAAAAATGGTTCCAATACAATGATTAAAGTCAGTTGCTCCACTCAAGGGAATCCCAGGATCATTATGACCTATAATAACCTGCTGACTGTACTCGTTATTCAATAATCAAAATACACAGCTTAGTCAACAGGAGACCTTCAGTTTAAACAGAGCTTTTAAAAAGGGCTTCAGCAGCAATGTTAAAAGAACCTCTTTAGAGATCAGTGTGGTGAGTGGGCTGGAAATGTTTTTAAATTAACACATCGACCCAGGCTTCATAATTTTCTA
Source organism: Orestias chungarensis (assembly GCA_032876305.1). Classification (NCBI taxonomy): domain Eukaryota; kingdom Metazoa; phylum Chordata; class Actinopteri; order Cyprinodontiformes; family Cyprinodontidae; genus Orestias; species Orestias chungarensis. The sequence goes on from JAVLVB010001277.1 coordinate 434,399, forward strand.
GCGGGAAAAAAAAAACAAAAAAAAATTTAAAAGGAAAGCATATGGTGGTGAATGCAGTAATGGGGTTGAATCAGTGGGCCGGGCCGCCTCTGAGCAGATTTGCTTTTGTTCAGATTTGCCCCTTTTACCTGAAACGTTGTGCCTGCTGTGCGAGGGGTCCTGGGTACCTTCGATTGGGAGACTGATACAGCTGAGAAAGCAGCGCCTGGCTGGTCTTCTGGCTCGGGTTGTTTGCGAACTTTACTGTAATGGGTTCAGTCGCACCAGGTGGCTTCTGACAGTTCAGACCCTTGATGGCCTCCTCCGCCTCAACCCGCCGGTCAAACCGGATGAAGCCGACTCCCCTGGAAACACCTGAGGAGAGACGAACACAAAACCTTCAACACATAAAACAAACAATACATCTGTAACCACACTGTGCTAAAAATACTTCCTTTAAAGATTCAACACTAGGACAAATAAAGTCTACAAACCCAGGATTAGCTGCAAATTCTAGCCAACAGCTTGCCAAGTAGCATTTATATAGATATAAATTGATATTTAAGCCTCCAAAGCTAAAAAAAATAGTGTTGAAGGAAATATTAGAGTAGTTAAATCCACAAAATCTGTGCAGGTCAAATGTACTCAACTTTTAGATTTTACATTCATAAAAATTATCCAACAATGTTTGTCAAACCTTTGACTCTGCTTTCAGTGCTCAAATCAAAAACAATATGCTCCTTTTATTACCAAGCAGCAACGGCTCCTCTCTATTGTGTTATTTTGTGGACTGGAAACATTTCAGCTTTTACTGTGAAATTTATCGTTCATCAAAAGTTTTTCACAAACAGTTCTGATTGAGATCTTGTGTATTAATATTTTCAAAGTTTGAACTAGGATTTAAATAGTAGGAAGACGAACATTTAAGTTAAGGGAACATTTACTTCTGGAACCTCCGAGAACAGCGCTGGAGGTTTACCGTCCTGCAGTTTCAGGTGCAAACCTTCACTAACACACCTGGATCAAATGAATGGGACGGTATCTGATTTATAACAGCTGCCTTCAAGCATGGATGCATCCAAGGTGTAGTAGATCTTAAGGAGTACAGGTGGAGGATGTGTGTTCAAGCACAGAAAATTGGTTTGAAATTCAGATCTTAGGGAAACTGGATATTTACTATGGGTGAATATTAAGGAATTATATCCAGTTTACCTAAAATTTTTAGAGTGCACAGTAAAGACTGAACAGCCCAGGAGTTTGTAACTGCAGTGATAAATCTGCCCACTGAGCTTGCTAAAGGCACTCTGCTCATATCTGCTGGGAGATACTGTAAAAGAAACAAATGTGAGCAGATCCTCTTTTTTCAGCGGGTTCTGCTTTAAACTATTGCAGAGAAACAGAAACTAAGTATTCTAAACATGGGCTGGTTTACGTTTAAGCCTTGGAGAAGGGAAGCTCAAAATATACTGGAGTTAAAAAAAGAAAATTTAAGGCAATTTAGTCGCCGCTTTCATATTCTGTCGATGCATATTTATGAAAAGCTCTAGTGGAAAATTGTATTTCGGCAAACGAGTCTCACATAGGCGCCCCTGATGCCTTTCTGAGCTCAGGCAGCGGCATTTTGTTCAGTATTCCCAAAGGGAGAAGTGGAAAGGGGAAAAATTTAAACTTAAAAAGACTAAACAGAAGAAACGGGGTGGAGGCCCCATTTTACTCACCGGTCACCTGGTCCACCAGGATACGCGAGGTAATGATGCGTCCGTACTGAGAGAAGAGCTGCTCAAGCTCTTTCTGCGTCATGGTCTTTGGTAAGCCGCTGACGTACAGATTTGCATCTCTGATGGAGGCGGAGCTTGGACGTGCGTAGGAAACCTGCAGCAGGAGAGGGGGACTTACTGTAGCACTACAAAATAAACGTCAAAGCGAGAACATATGACTGACTCATCACATACATTTGTATGGTAGAACAAAAAAGATTCGGCGCAAAAAATAAATACATGAAAACTTGTTCTGATGGCTAGGTAGCATTCTAGCCATCAGAACAAGGAGAGAAACCCTTTAAACTTAAATGTATTTGCTTAAACATGAAATGTTAGGAAACTAAATATTTATTTAACAGAACAGCTTTCAGATGGGCTACAGAGCTTAACAAGTGCAAAAGCTAAAATTAATCAATCAATAACTTTATTTTTGTAAATTTTACACATCAAACAAACAAAAAAAAACCCAACAATAAAGAAACCCACAACTTACCAAAAAAGGAATAGGCCGAAGCACCGCTTATTCTTGCCTACCCTATTTTTGGTATGAAAAATGTGCTATTTAACACAAGTGTTCAGATAACTGGTTAACAGATAATTTGTTTCACTTGTTTAAATTATGATTTTTTAAACAACTCTTTACTTTAGAGTTGCATTTAAGCTTTATTAATTGGCTTTGTACATATGTCAGATAGCGCTACTAAGCAAAGGAAAAAATGCTTGTAGGCATAAAGTCTAACGAACTTTGGCAGAGATTCAGTGTGGGATTAATTCTTTAAAAAAAATAAAGGACTAAAACTAGTTATTTCAGCTTTATTTTAAGATGCAATATCCCTCCAATATTTAAATCCTCTTTTCCCAAGTAGACCTAGCCAAGATCAGGCTTTTATAACTTTACTAAAACCAGATTTCCTATGAATGCCTTTGATACTGCTCATCTGATCTTTCCTCAAGCAAGATTTCCAAAGGGCTGACATTTCTCTCCATTGCTACCTGAGGTTAAACATATCCACTTCCTGTAGTCCAATACTTCATATGCTGAAGGTCTGGTTTTACTCCTTTCGCCCAGCAAGAGTAATGTTGAGTTTCATAGAAAATAGTATCATGTTGAACTTCAAATTCAATTTTAAACACCTCTGGCATCTTGGGTGCTGCCATTTTTCACTGTTTGCTCACTAAACAAACCAAGTCATCAGTTCAACATCATTGGTGCATTGCTAGAAATTCACTGTGGATTTAATGATTAAAAGTTATCTTTGTTAAACTTAACGAAAACATTATTTGGAATCACTTTAAAAAAAGCTCCATATTCCAATGTTTCCATATTTTTACATTTTCTAGAAGCTCCTTCTTCGATAATTAATGAAATGATGAAATGTTACAAATGTAGTTTTGCAAAGATTAGATCAGACTGGAATAGGTTTTGAAGGTTTCCATGGTAACACACTAAGATCAGCAGGTGTTTGTTTACCATGACTGCTATAGGAAAAATTTTACTTTTAATCCATTAAGATAAAAATGTCATACTGGGAGTCTGTATGGAGAGCTTTTTAAAGGACAGAATAATTTAGTGGCTTTTTACAGCTAATCCCTTCCATTTTCTTCTTGCGTCACAATTTATCTGGATTACCAGCAGCACCAAATTAGATAAAATAACGCACCACAAAGACATTTAACCATATAATGACAAAAAACATGCCTTTCCAACTGATAAGTCATAACGCGCCTCAATTTAAACATCTCTGGCATCTTGGGTGCTGCCATTTTCACTGTTTGCTCACTAAACAAACCAAGTCATCAGTTCAACATCATTGGTGCATTGCTAGAAATTCACTGTGGATTTAATGATTAAAAGTTATCTTTGTTAAACTTAACGAAAACATTATTTGGAATAGCTTTAAAAAAAAGCTCCATATTCAAATGCTTCCATATTTTTACATTTTCTAGAAGCTCCTTCTTCGATAATTAATGAAATGATGAAATGTTACAAATGTAGTTTTGCAAAGATTAAATCAGACTGGACTAGGTTTTGAAGGTTTCCATGGTAACACACTAAGATCAGCAGGTGTTCGTTTACCATGACTGCTATAGGAAAAATTTTACTTTTAATCCATTAAGATAAAAATGACATACTGGGAGTCTGTATGAAGAGCTTTTTAAAGGACAGAATAATTTAGTGGCTTTTTACAACTAATCCCTTCCATTTTCTTCTTGAGTCACAATTTATCTGGATTACCAGCAGCACCAAATTAGATAAAATAACGCACCACAAAGACATTTAACCATATAATGACAAAAAACATGCCTTTCCAACTGATAAGTCATAACGCCCCTCAATTTAAGCTCACATCTTAAGTCAAACAGACATTTTTAACCAATAAGCAGGGAACTCCTCCACTATAAATTTGCCCTGATGTTTTTAAGTTTGATATTTTAGGAATTTAAAAATAAAAAGACAGGACGTTTCATTATTCCCAATTTGAAGAATTGTGATTTTTTTTACTTTAATTTTCATACATAGGGATGGAGAATTTTAATCCAATGTGGGGGAAAAAAAGCCTCATTTTATAACCGCAGAACAGAGAACCAAGCCACTTGAACACATCCCAAAACCTGCCATGATATGAATGTAAAAAATGTAAAACCACCAGCTTCACAACTGGCTCCAGAAGACACAGTCCTCTCACCTCTGCTTCTCTCATTCTCACCTTTACACTTTTTTTGATGCCAACACGCACAAAGGGGACTGCTTCAGGAAACTGTTTATTTTACACATCTGACAGAGCAGCGAGAGAACTTTAGATGCGAAACACAAAGAGCCGACGCCATGTCCTACTTTCAGGGGCGTTAACCGGGATATTAACTGAGGCGCACACACAGAGAGAACAGCGCAGCTTCTCCGCTCATGAAACCAAAGCAATATGGTTTATAATGTGCCACAATGTCAATTTTTCCTACTCAGAACAACAACAAAAATCTAAAAAGGTATTTACTTTAGTAATTCCAGTAAAATATAAAACTAAATCACTAAAGAATATGACTACTTTACAAACGCATTCACCAGGTGCTATAGTGTCTGATGTATGCCAATGGCAGCCACCTCCCAGTAAAGGCATACAGCCGAGCTCCTTCACACGCAACCATAGAAACAGTTCTGCTCTACTTAAAGCCCAAGCAAAGCAGTCTGTGCCCAGATTAACAATAGGCTCACTTTCCACCCCGCTTTGCTCCTGCATTATAATGCCTCTACTCAAACCGGCGGACGTGGATATGATCAGCACACACTGGAAGAGTCCTTTCATACCTCCATGTCTTACCTTGATGGTTTTAGTCTGAAGTCTCAAGCCGTTTAAAGTGTTGATGGCCTTTTCTGCATCTTTTGGGTCGACATAATTGACAAATCCGTAGCCTAGGCTCTGGCCTGCAAAAATACAAAAATAAAACTGTTTAAGAATTTGGAAATGGGATAAAAGGATGTTACAAAAGGCTGACATTTTAACATAACATGAACACAATGGCCTTTATGAATAGTGCGGGTAATTGTGTTAAAATGAATGAATGAATGCCATTGTATGTGAGCTAACAGCTAAGTAGCAAAGGATAGTTTATAGTCTCTCAGTTTATAGTGGTTTAGGTCAAAAGTATATTTTCAAATGATCCGTTGTAACAAGAACTCTCCAACACGTTCTGCAACCAACAAGTTATGTTACAATCCATACCAGAGAGAAATCTGAATTTATCCAGCTCTTGTTACATTGTAAGATAAACGGACACACTATACACAAAATAGGGCTGTACATAAAAATAAAATAAACACTTGCAATGGCAACTCTTGATAAATATTACAATAAATTGGTTGCATTTCATTTCTGTTTATTATTGTGGCCAAGTGTAATTTGTACCAGATGTGAATATTTGCTGCTGTCAGAATGCAAGTTCCTAAAACATAAAAACTATTTTTTTTTGTTATTGCCAACAATTATTGCTATTAAAACAGTTTTTGTGAAGTGAATATCGAACAAAATATTTGCAATATATTGCGCAGCCAAAACAAACCCACTGCAATCACGGCACCTAGCACTGGGTTTCTCCAGTCTCTACACATCAAAGTCAAATGTATAGATCAGAAAGCTAACTCAGCAGACAGATGGATGATAAAGCCATCTCCTTTCCACAGCGTGAATAAATGTGACCAAAAGCCACATTTCTATCATACCAGTGATAGAGACTGGTGTTTTTTTTTGTTCATTAGCATAAAACAATATTTATGACTGACTTTCAGTAAATAATATCATGCATAATGGAAAAAAAATATTTAACTACACTTTGAAAAATATCAAATTTCCTTCTTGTTTCCCATTTTTTCAAATTCAAGTGTTTTAGAAAAAGTTTTTTTTTTTTCAGCCAATCTTTAAAAAGTACTAATATTTGAAGCCAAAGTTCTCTTAACACAATTCAACATACAGAAGATGTTGCATGAAGCCGCAAGACTCTGTTCCTAAAGACCAGTTCCTGCAACTTTTACTTACACTTAAAACATCTAGATAAAAATCACAAATGCACATAAATAGCCACAAGGAAAATTATCCATTAGATTCAGCTATGTGTAAATGCGGGGATGCATCCAGTGATTGCAGGAGAATAGCCTGTGAGAGAGTTTAACACCTCAGATTCAGGATATGAAAGTAACTGAACACTGCTGCTGATCACCATAGTTAGCAACTCAGCATTTTCCTAAAAAATCTCTTTCACATATTTGGCCCACATTTCTACTCACTCTTGTCACCATTTAAATTAACTTTGGTCAAAAAATGAAATCTGAAAATCTAGACAAGAGAAACTAAAAAGCTGGGGAAAAGGAACAATAAGAGTTCAACCAACAGCTTTAGCGGTTAGTCAGCATAACGTTTTTCCCCAGTAATAAATTCCACTTTATAGTTTCAAAAATCCTCTGTCAAACAATATCTGCCAGTGTTTGCTTATGAGATTAGGTTACCATACTCTCAAATTTCACCCTGTATATACAGCAAGTAGCTGCAGCAGCTACTATGGTTTCAATTATTCTTCGGCATGCAGGTATAAACAAGAAACGAAAACACCACAAGCAAAGAGGCGACGAAAGTCCAGCGACTTAATACACATTTCAACTTGACTGTGCCTTCATTATTTTCCATTTAATCCTAAAGTGTGGTTAGAAAAAGCTCACTTACCTCTTACTTCACCATGGAAAATCACTCCACAGAGTTAACTTCACTAACCATAAGTTTTACTTGAACTTTTTTCTTTTTAAGCTTTCAGCAGCATAAAAAACGTTTCTAAGCCAAGATTTCTTAATAGCTCTGGACCTTAAGCTGACACTTGATTACTCTGCAACTGACAAGACTCCCTCCTGGGTCCTTTGTTAAGTTCGCTACCACAGGGGGGAAGAAAAAGAGAAGAAGCGCACCATGGTGCTGTGCTCAGTCTGACACCGAAACAATAGACCTCCTCGCCCACCTACTTTTTCTTCCAAATCGTATTAACAACAAGACATTTGGAGACGTTTCTGGCAGTGGAAACATTTTCTATGCCAAGCACATGTCTTCCACAGGTTCTCCGATAACCAACTGCATGGTTTTAAGCTACTCAAACTAAGTGGAAGTGCATTTTGTGATCAACTCTTTGCCCATTGGCATCGGTTTTTAAAAAACAAAATAATCTTGGATCCCTGGTTTAAAAGATCAGGACTATTAAATATGCGATTGTTTTACCTTGCCAGGATTGCAACAGAGAAGGCTAATGACTCCTCCTCAGAGAGAGATTTCCTTTTATGAAGTTTCTCGAAACGACTCTTCCAACTACACTAAATTATCTTTAAGTCTAAATTAACACAATTAACCTCCAAATACCTTTTTTCAAAGATACAAACGACTCTTCCAACTACACTAAACTATTTTTAGTCTAAATTAACACAATTAACCTCCAAATGCCTTTTTTCAAAGATTTCTTTTATCTTAACAGAAAACTTAACCCAGCAATACTTTTAAAAATCACTAGTACTAAAAATAATAAAAGCAGAAAAAGCTTACAAACCAATTGTAGTAAAAAAAAAAAACGATAAATCAACACATATTGTCTAAAGCCATTGAGAATAAGGTTTTTTAAGATTATAAATATCAAGAGAAAAAAAAAAAGACTGCAAACAGTTTATTTACAAGTGCTACAAAAAAGGCCTATGGGATGTTTCAGGAACGGTTCGAGACGACAGATCAAGTGAAGTTTAAGGTGCAGTTTACAGGAATCAACTAGAAAAGCAGTTTTAGGTTACACCAGATTATGTTTTTATGGTAAAACGCACTACCCCAAAAACGTACACTTCCTGTAGGATATTTATAATCTCGGTATTTACCACCTTCAAGCAACATCACAGCTGCTGTTACAATGAAACAGCTATTTTTCTGAAACTATTACTGATAATTATAAAAAAAAAAAAAACTAGTTCAGTAAAGTTTTCCCTTCCTCTTGACAACATTACTTTTGCTCCTTACTCTAAAATTCAAGACTGCAGGCAGCACCATGACGGTAAGTAAGTTTGCTGCAAGTAAGAACCCCAATAGTACAGTGAAAGCCCTGGTATATTCTAAGCAATCCTCACATCTTTGTGTTTCTACACCTCAGGTTGCTTGTTTCTATTTAGCAGAGCCACCGTTTGCTTCTTTAGGTAGTCCACTTCAATTAAATACTTTACCTCAAAGGGAAATTAAATGGTGTAACTAATGCCATCCAAGTATCTTAAACGAGTCATTGTGGATGGTGATGTTATGGGCATTAAGGTTCTTTGGTAGCAGTCACACTTGCAACAAATTTCATACAATGATGTGCCGACAGTTCAATTTGCCAGCAGAGGAGATATTTTGGATGACACCCACCATTAGTTGTTGGCAAGCACTGCTACTCCATCTCATTTGCTTTTGCTGCTCCTCTTCAAATCTGTCTGGCCATTTTGTTAACAGCCGGAACGAGAAACCTCGGTTAATCTTGCCTCCAGCAACATGAGGTGATTCATTTGGATTACTGTGGCATAAATGACCAGCTTTGCCTAACTGCAATTACAATTCTTAGAGGCCATTAGAACAACCTAATAAATGCAAGCAAACAGCAAAGGGTAGTGGAAACAGTGCATGACTACAAACTAATCTTTGACTACGCCAGACAATCTAGGGAAGGCCTGGAAAATCCTAATAGAGTGAAAGTCATCCCTCACAAGCAGTAAAGTGACTTGTGGCTCGAGAGTCTTCCATCAGCAGTAAAACTCAAACCGCTCAAGGGGGAACAACACACACAACTGCTTCCACCTTGTTTTTGGCTAATATATAAAGCCCCTCTAAAATTCCCATTACATATTATAGGAACTAGAAAAAATAACATTGTTAGGAAAATGAAGTGTATTCCTAACAAAAATTATGATTGTTGCATGATAGCATTGAATTTTAATTAAATATCTTTATTTTAATAAAACTGTATTATACAGAACATTCCTTTATTAAAAGGGCTCTGTTGGCTGAGTTGTGTTTCTTGTTGTCTTTGTACTGCATTCCTCCTGCATTAACCTGCAAAGGAACTACATACCAAAACCTTTAATGGCATAATATATTCAAAAAAGTCCATTAAACCTGAAATGACAGTGAACTGTTGCTTTTGTATAGGGTTGTGATCAGTCATTACTTAAGAAAACAAATGGACACTTAACTGATCAATCATTGAACAAAATAAAATTAAAACTTATCCAAAAAAGCTTGTTACGATTAAAACACCTATTCATACACTATTAAGTAGGACAGTTATATTGATACATTAACTTCCTTCAACCATCTCATTCGCATTTTTATTTCATGTTGCAATCATCATCAGTCCTGTTATCAAGTTCTTGAACTTTATTTCACCCTGCATAACTGGATTTAGTACAGACGACAGACATGTCAAGCCTTTGAAATGACAAAGTTAAACGACAATTTCACTAAAGCCTGGAGGGGGTGACTTGATGCACACATCAGGTCTTAACAGAACCAACTTCAGCAAGGAACCACTGCATCCTTTTATAACCAACAGGTTTTACAACAAACAATTCAGACTTTAATTCAGTCGTTGAAGTATAGAGGAGATTTGCCAAGACACCCTTTGAAACAGCAACACCCAGCTTTGAGTAAAACCCAAAGTCTGGGAGAAAAAAATACAAGAATTACTGAGGCGTTTCTGCAGCAGCAGCCAAAACATGGACAGGTAAATCAAAGAGGGCAAACGCCTTTCTGGTGATTATTTAACATCTGATTTTGCACCCGTACACAGATGCAAGCCGGCTTACATTCACCGAAGTGACAAAAACAGTCTGGATGGGATGGGGGGTCAAATAAATCACCGATCCAGCAAAAATTCAGTTTGAGGCTTCGAATAACATGAACCCACCACCTATATTCAAACATCAATTCAAGTCGAAGTTAAAAACTTTTTGGTAGAGTAACAGAACTTTGCCATAAATCTAGGATAACTAAACATTCCGACTTTGATTTATTAGACCATAAAAGCTTGCACTAAAAACCTTGCAAGTGCACAAGCAACAAAAATCCAGCATAACCCGTTAGGGATCGTGTAGCACCATGCACCACCTGTTCATCCCTCTCTTAATTTAAAATATAAATCAGAAAGGTCATGCATATTTCTTGAATTGATTTGCCAGTTTAATTCTAGGTAGGAAAGTTAACATCCAAGTAACTTAGATGAACGAGGTGATCGTACACAAAAAAGAAAACCATCTAGCTAGCAGTTCAGACGGTTGCATTGATTAGAAATATTAATTTTCGTGAAACTGCAAGTATTTGAGATGTTTGGCTACCTACAAAAATCTTTTAGCTTTGACAAACTAACCAGCTTTACTTCAGCTTTTAAACACGAGTGTTAGTACAACTACATGCACATTATAGAAGCATTTGTTCTTTTCTATAAAAGTTATTTCAACAACAAAATTATTTAATGTTTAAATACCAGCTACTTAAACCTGTTATAAAGAGTTTGTTTTAAAGTTTCAGTAAAAACAGTGATACAATTAAAAACAAATTTTTTTTTACACAAAAAAAGAATCAGTCTATACAAAAATAAAGTCAATGCACTAGGGTTATTTTTTTGCGTTATACTATCAGTCACTACTCATAACGAACTAAAGAAATCCTCCTACAGACAGCTAAACAACATCAGCAGACAAAATGAAAGCAGCAACAAAATCAATTAATTACAACCAAAAACTAAGCTACAGCTGAATAAACATCTTCCATAGTAACTCAATGAAGGTTGCTAAATTTAGGGCCACAGAATAAGGATAATCTGTTGTCTCACTGAGTAAGGGTCATCTGTCCTTTAGTCTTGTCCTAATAGAAATATCTCCTCTCAGTCTGTTAATAACATTGAATAAAAATACACTTTTAAACGGCTTTTCTGCTTGAACATTGAACACATAATTCAGACAATAGGAGAACTGGGTAACCTTGACCAGACAAAAAAAATAAATCCATCAGCCTGCTCGAGTCATCTTCTGCCTGGTGAGTTCTAAGTTTTACAAGCAACTTCAGCCAATCTGCAACCAGTTCCTTTTGGAGTTTGTAACATTTGAGAGCTAAATGAACCAACCTGATCACTTAAGACACAGCAAAAAATTCTAATTCGGTAAAAATAAATGTTCCAAATGCATACAAAGTAGCATGTGGCAAAACTCAGCTGTAAAACAAATCAAGAATTTCAGAAACAGACGTTACCTGTTATTTTGTCTCGAACCAGTTTGCAGGACTCTATTTCTCCGATACTCCCGAACAAACTCTTTAGCTCCTCCTGGGTCATGTTCTGAGGCAGATAGTTGACTATCAAGTTAGTTTTACTGTCCTCTATGCTCCCCATCTCTACAGGCGAGGAGCAATTGTTCGACATTGTTGACGGACCATTGCTGGTGTTGTTGCAGGTTGGCCCATTGGACAGCTGTGTTTCCATGGTCGCAATTACCTGCTAAAGAGACGAGAAAAAAATAAATTCTCTAAATAACTTAATTGGAAACAGAAAACTAACAAAGCAGTTAAAAGAAGAAGTTGTTTTGTTGAGATCAAACTAATATTGACTGGTCAAAAAATATATAATTACCAAATTTGAATTTCAGAATGAATTAGTGTGCATTATATTTAAAAGCATTTTGGAAATAGGGTGGCTTACTACAGAATATTTGCACAGTTTAACATAAAAAGTCCATCAATATTATAATAATTAAAATTAAAATTGTGGTTGGAAACTTGTCATGGCCTTTGTAATGAACCTGTTAATCTGATCTACACAAAAATTAAATCAGTATTAACAATCTAAATCTCAATATTAAGTAGATATGCTAAACCATCACCATCAGCAGGTCACCTTACTAGCAGATAAAACCCCTTGAGACTGATCAGCATGGCAGCCAGCAACAAGTTACAATATAAAGTGCCATCGTTGAATGTTTTCTTTTACAAATTCACCCAGAGCAGAAAGCAGATCTGTGAATTCACGCCATTAAAATCCACTTCTTTCTTTAGATATTGTATAAACAAATCTAACAAATAAAATAATTAAGACTGGCAAAGAGGTTAAGACCATACCAATTCAAACATTGACCTTTTAGGAGGTTTCAACCTCAACAGTAAAAAAAAATCTCCTAAAATCTAAGCAGGATTAGTTTGTTCTGAAGATCAGAATTGATCAGAGCCAATATCATTGGTATGGCCTGAGCGCCAATAGAAGACTGTCGAACCAAATACTTTCAAAGATGTGAAAAATGCCACAGACCCCAGTCCAAGGCTCAGGTGCCCACGAACCACTTCTAAGCAGAGAAGCCACATCACACAGTCTGACTGCCATGTTAGTTTGGAGTTGGCGTCTGAAAATGTGGACACAAAAAAAGTACTTCATGTTAGAGAAACAAGGATAAAACAGTAAGAAGAATTGTTGGGGAAGCCATTTTTATTACAGGGTCTCCATACACATTTATCTGAGCAGGTAAAAAGCAATAGGCGGTGAATAACTTGGTCAAAAATTACATACGGTAAAAGCGGTCTCAAAGAAAGTGTACGCTTAAAGCAAAGACGTAAACGTGGTTTACGGTTCATGGACAAAATGCTAAACCCCTGAAACCCAAAGAGTAAACAACTTATCCATCAGCTCTGTCCTCGACTTTGAGGAATGAGCTGATGATGAAAGTTAAGACACATGGCAGCATTTGTTTTAAAATGATACACAATGCAAGTATGCATGGATGCAAACATCCAGTACAGTAACAAGTCATAATTATTTACTCAAAATATGTCGTACTGCAACGCATGTTACCAATATGTCACCGTTTATTTACGCAGCCTTTATTATTCAAGCAATCGTAACGATTTATCAAATTTATATATAAAAAGAAAAAGAAAAAACAAAAACAAAAAAAGGCACTGATTGCTAGAAAATGGTGAACAACATTATTTGTATACAATTCGATATGAAGGATTGCTGTAAAGATGACAACACGAGCCATCATCTACTGTCCTGGGTGTGCTCCAGGATAAATGAATGACTATTTGCAGTTTGTTAGGTTTCCTTAGAGTGGAATTTTCTTTTTATCCGATTTGAATAATAAACGTAATGCAATTAAGTGTTTGATAACTACTACTAATCCGAAGGCATGTAGGATTGACAGCATTTAAAAAGCACTTAACAGCATTTAAAAAGTTATGCAAGTCTATCAATATTGTGCACTCTTAGTTTACAGTAACATGTCACAGTGTGAACATTTCATTTTATTCCACACAAGTGGATGTACAGACATCCACAAAAGGTAGCTCAAATTAAAGTGATACTAAGATCTTATTTAAAAACGTAAAGTAGAACAGGCCGTCTGATTCAAACTAGTTTGATGCTGAATCAGCAATCTTTTCAAAACTGCCTTTAGGCCATTTCTGCCTTTGACTGAGCAGCATCGTGTCACAGGCCTGCAGCATCTCAGAGGAAGCAATTTACAGACATCTCTGTATAATTTAAGGTACATTTGAAAGGCATGTTGAGGTAAGGAACAGTGGTTACTTCTATAAGAAACTAGTGCCGACAGCGTTAAGGGCTGCAACATCCAGTTGAGCAGCTGGTTATAGAGCACACTTCCTCAGTCATGTCATATAAACAACCAAAGCAAAGTCGTAGAAAATATAAAGCCCAGAGAGAAACCTACAACTTGTGCTGACAACAGGAGTATCAAGCGGATTTCCAACACATTAAAGTACAAATAAATTGTTCCGTACCCTGGTTTTAATTATCTTTACTTTGTCATATATCGATATACAATTAAATGGCTCAAACACCACCTGGAAAAATTGTTTGCCAAGGATAGACTTCACGGTTACGCACAAACATTGCAGCTAATGCTAAAATTTTAAGAGAAATGGCTACAGACAGAAGTACTTATAAATAGAGGAGCAGCATCTTTTATATGGAGTTTTTATTGCTTTAAAAAGTTCGAAGTGGATCAAAGCTCATGCCTGACGAGGACAGCATGCACTGTCGTGGGAATCTGTATCGCCCTAACCATTTATTGCAGAGAAACCCTTAATGTTCTTTAAAATGGCAATTTAAAATTTAAATTAATGCAAATATTTTAGAAATGTATATATACAAAACAGTGCCCAAGATGTTCTTTCATTAAATTAAAAAATAATGCAAAATATCATAAAACATAAAATAATAAATTAAACATTTGCAATACCGTCCAGCCCTAATTTTGCCCCTTGCATTACAAACCTACAATTTATTATTACAAAAAGCACAATAGGCATCTGTTTTCAGTAAGAGTTTTAGGTATTTATTTTATTATTAAACATTTGCTTTTGTGATGTTGAAACATTGATGTGAGCTTACAGAAAATGTACTTCATTGGGTAAAATAAATACATTTTAAAGCAATATTTATACACTAAGCAAGGGTATATTTAAAGCTTTTGAAATCATTCCTAAAGCGATATTTCTTTCCGTTTGTCGTTTATAGGAAATAAAAAATGTCCGCCTGTCATCGACATCGATTATTATTTTTTTAAATCCAAGCACAGAAAACCAGAGCTCAACCCGAATGAATTGGCTAAAAACAACTCTGATCAATACTTCCTTAAAGGAGTACTAAAAAGATTAAATTGATCATTATTTTAATACTGCTCCCGTAAGAGGAGATGCAATCATTTAAACTCTAAAATGTGTAAGCAAACATTCCAACACCAACTCTAATCTAATTTTGTATTATCTAAAGTTTTAAAAGTTACTTTAACAATGCCCAACACTACCAATCCATTTTTAATTAAATGTTTAAAAACCAAGATATCAGCAGGAACATTGTATTGTCCGACCAGTTTAAATGGTGCAGCATTAAAATCTAACATCAATATTGACCCAAATTAATACATCGGTGCGTTCTTATGTAAAACTGCTAAATATACCGTATGTACAGATTTCTTTGAGATGTCTGTGATTGAAAGAAAGCCAAGTAGATGCACATTAACATGGCTTCATATTTTATTCAAGAAAAAATATTTTAATGATTTAGGATGTAGGATTATGAATTACATTATATTAGTTTAAATTCTGAATATACACAAGGATTTCTCAATTCAATAGAAAAATTAAAAAGTACATGAATAAAAGATGAAAACATTGGAACTATAAAGTTATTGAGAAGAAAGGAAGACCCAGACTAAAGGAGTATTTATATTGTTTTTACCATCTTTTACATACATGAGCAACCATGATTTTAGTTACAAATATTTTAAATTAATGATTACTCTAAGGCATAAGAAAATGCTACAAATTAGGTGATTTCTTAGTTGGTAAATCAGACACCAATGGTTGCATGTTAAATTAAAACTGTGACCAGTACCTGGTTTGGCTTTTAACAGTCCAGATTTAAAACACAAAAATTAAAGAAACATTTAAAACTAAAAACATATTTTGTCTCATCCAAACCTTGCTTTTATCATTTTTCCCGTTTTCATCTTTGTCAGTCACATTCAGAGCAGTTTGGAGATCAATTCTCCTTTAAAAAAAACGCTCAAATAATGATAAACAGAAGGACATGGGTTGACTATTGACATTACTTGATCTTGCCTTGCTCAAAAAGAAGGTACGTTAGTCAATATGCATTGTTCCCATTCTACTGTTAAAGACAGAAACAGAAATAACTTCTGAAGTACCGAAAATAAGGTGTCTTCCCCATTTCCCTGCATTATTGGTATACTGTTTCAGAATGACATACCTTACAAAACTAACAGAATCAAAGCTTTTTAGGAATAAAATAAATATGGGCAACAACCGAGTTAACAGTGATTATGGTGCTAAGGCTGGAAAAAAAAAAACATTCCTCCTTGACTCCAGCAGAAAGATTCAACAGTTGCACCAGATAATACAGGATATCTATATTTCCATTACACCTTCCGATTGTGAGCAGTTCCAAGCTTCCAGAAGGGGATTATAATATAAATCATAAAGATTGTTTGTAGGACCCTATGATTTTCATGCAAGACCGAAAGAAGCAAAACCAAATTCAAAACAAAACCTAGAATGTCACTGATATCTTTGAGCACTAAAACACCAGGTAACTGCAGCTAGTGTGTCTATTCTCACCTAGTAAACCTAGACAAAGCTTAGCCCTGCCCTCCACACAGCAACAAAGCTGTCTGAAGGATAATGGAGATGCACACAAATACATAACTCATTTTTTAAGAGCAACGCAAACAGCAACCAATAAAAAAAATTAAAAACAGGTCAGTGGAGATGTCTGGGACCGCTGAATTTGACCACAAGAATTTACCTCCATATAATTTTAAAAGCAAGATTTATCATAAAATTATATAAATTTTTGTCAACATAGCATTTTAGTTTGAACAAAATCAAGGCAAAATGTATTTAAATATCCTATAAATGCATTCAATGTCATGCTGCACCACACACACCATGTTGTATGCGTTACACTTCAATAACTTTAATAGTAAATGTTGAGCCCTTTCACTCTTGATTTGTTCTCATATCAGATTCTGGAAAATAAAGCTCATTTCAAGGGGATCTACATTTCTGGTATTGTGTAAAGTTAGAAAAATCAGATTTGAAGTTATTCTGAACCATCTACAGGTCAAAGCCACAATTTATTAATTTTCTAGATAGCTTAATAATAGTTGCAGTGATTTAGTGTTTTGCAAACAAGAACAAAAACAAAAAAACATCTAACAAGCAATTTTTGCTACTTTATGATCTCAGATTCAGCATTTTTAAATCAGGTATATATGCAGACTACAGTTATTCAAATTTCACAGCCGCTATTCCAACAGACTTCAACATACTCCAATGACTACGCTCGTTTATGATTATGTTTTATAATAAGATTTTTACACTCCATATCACAAAGTAGTAACAATATGGAAACGCCTGAATAATTCATAGTTGCAAATGTATGAAATACATTATTATTATAAATATTAAACTGAGATCAAGTCTAAATTGAGCACTAAAAGTATACATCATAAAGCAAACCGTTTTTCAGAACAAACATATTGATAATGTCAGTAATGAGATACAGTGCTAGTAGCTGGTGAAAAAACATTCAGACGATTCTAGAGAACAACATTTATATTTTTACTTTATTTGGATAAGTCAGTAGTTTGTGGCTATGGGAGAACAAAAACATCTAGAGAATTTTTTATTTACGTCCAGCTAGCACTTAAAAAAAAAAATACACCTACATTCATGCCAACATGTAAGTTTGTGCTGAAAAATGTGTGGAAAAAAAGTTGCCAAGAATAACTTTTATGAAATCAAAAACATAGTACAGGTAGATCACACGGTAGTCAGATTTCCCTTTCATGCATGTCCCCTGTCACATGGTGAACTACAATCCTCCATTTTAACCCACAGTCACAATCTTCTACAAATTGCATTGGGCGACTTATTTAAGAATTTAGCAAGCCAAAAACCAATAAACTGCCCTGATGAAATAACAAAAAGGGCTCACAATACCTCTCAAGTCTTTAATATTCCTCTTTTTGGAACAATGAAGTAGTAAAACTTTCATATCACAAAAAAAATGTCTGTTCAAATGGTAGCCTCAAAAAATGGGTCCTTTTGTAAACTCCTTTGTTATGCTGTGCATTTTAAATTTAAAATAAACATTTTATTCAAGTTCAAAATACTTGTTTAATGAAACTTGTTTTAGTAGAACAGGCTTTTATTTGATTCATCAAAAAATCTCTACATTAGTTGATTACTAAACTTTTCAATAGCTGCTCTATGTAAAAGGTTGATGTTCGACTAAAAAGAAATCTTTCTTACAGTTAAGCAAGCCAAGCAACAACAAAATATTCATTCTTAAATTTACCCTAGTTAATGGCAATAACCATTTTATCCTCCATTTTGAAGTAAAAGCTAATTTATCAAGCTGATAAACATAAGCCTAAACATGAGCCTATAAATGCAATGGATTACATTTTTCCCATTGACAAGCCTAAAAACCCTTCTTAAAAGATTACAAACAATCTTACCATCCACTTTCAGTCTGGTTAATACAAAACAATTTTCTGCGTTTGAAAATCTCTAACCAAGAAGAACACGATTTGACAACTTTAAACTCTTTCACACATTGTTGTGAGATTTTACATAAACTAAAGCACCTATATATTGTTTAACAAGAGAAACCCTCTCAAGAAGCAAGACTGCTTCAGAGTCAGATATTTCTGCAAACAAGCTAGAACTGACTCGTCAGGCTCTGGATGCAACATTAGAGGAAAGAACAGGGACAAAACAGTAAGTCTCTGGTTTATGTACGTTAGTTTTAAAGTTAAATCTAGCAATATAAACTGTTCTTGTTCAGGACTTTAGCACCACCCCAAAAATCTGCAAGCTTTCTGGTGACTTTGGCAACTGTGATAACAGAAATCTTTTCTGTCACTGCGAATGTGGAGATGCATAAATGTTTAATATTTTCTACAGTGCTGTCTGGAAATATTGGAGGTTGGAGACAAAGAAATATGAAGAATCCGACATCCTCACAGTAGTACTTCTGATCGTAGACTTTAGAGTGCACAGCCAGCAATGCATTATGCAACAGCAAATATGAGTCATATGATTTACAGGCATGTCCTGGAACCAAGGTCAAAACCCAGAAAACAATGCGACAAAAACAGAGTTACCCTGGAAACGGTCCTAATAGCCACACTATTAACCACACTAGATTTACTTATGGATGAAAGGAACCTTAGAAAAGCACAGCAGATCTAGACTGAGAATATTCCTCTCCTGCCAGTCTTGGAGGCCGTCCACTATTCAGGGTATTTCTTTCCCATAGCTGAAAGAATATATTTGCTTTACCATTTCACTAAACCACTAATATGTAATATTAGCAGTATATATTTCACTATAGTGACATCTCATTTGCTGAATCATTAAAAAGAATTAAAGCTATTTAAATAAAAATAAATGCAATTTTAATGTTAAATCTAGAGCCATTTGTTTATTCGTTTCTGGCACATATAATGCTAGATTCATACAGCTATAGAATGAAGAGCTGCAAAAATGTTTACTGATAGAAAACACTAAACAATATTCACCTATATTTTGCAACGTCACAAGTTGGACATCAAGCAATGGTTTCAACACATTTATACTCAAAGCATTTATTTATTCTTACATGGATGAACCTTACTATTGAAGCCCCTTCAACATTTTCAGCCAGTTATTATGTCAGTTATAAAAAGTAAATTGGGCCAAATAGCCCTTTCTGGTAAAAATTTTGGATTTAGTAATTGTTGCAAGGGGAACAAGACACTGTCACACCCACAAGAGCAATAGTGTTTCCAATTATAACGTTGCATATTACGATGTGCTCAGGATCATTTACTGCTCAGCACATTTTTACGAACACTTTACTATTTTAATCTTTCTCACCAGGTTCATTGATACAAAATCTGTAAATGCCCATCTTTTGCATTCAATCAAAATCAGCAATGGATCTTTTGGATTGGGCCAATAGAGCAGCTCCAGTTTAAAGGCAGCTGAATATTCTTCCTTGGCTTACATAAAACTAATGCTCTTATCACCTTCTCCCCATAAACAACAACTCTTTCAGCACATTAACATAAACATACTGCATAAAAAAGGATGGCACAAAATATTTTAGCTATTTCTAGTATGACAACCAACAAGATGCCTTCTAAAAATAAACCTATTTACCATCAACCTTTAAATTTCAATGAAGTCACTACATAATCCTACATCCTAAAATTTTGGTTAAATATATTTGGCATTTCTGTAGAAGTTGGGAGATCATTTTAGAGAAAAATAATGGTGTCCTGATACAACCGTTTCACTTCCAATATGAAAACTATATTCAGAGGGTAACCACATTGACCTGATAAGACATCAGCATTAATCATACATACATTAAACAATGTTTTACATAAATTTGAAACTTGGGAAGCATTGTTGTGATCACTGGGTTCTGTGTGTTGAATACAAGCTGTTAAATAGAAATGGTGGCCCAGATTAACTGCTGGAGCAGACTGCTTGTGCTGGAATGCTCATATCAATTTTAGAAACCAGCTGATATAGTCCAATGTTCATTTTTTGGTTGATATCTGGTGCAGGTGTTTGAGTTAACATCTCAGTAGCTTTGGTCATGGTTGACTTTATCCAGGTTGGAGATTGTTGCATCTACCACAGCATATTTAGCAACAAGCAAGTGAATTTCCACCCATCAGAACAATATTTTACACATCCCGTCTTCTTCCGACAATCTTTCTGTGGAACACTTCAAAACTAGATTGCATAACATTTAGCTTTGCAACAGACTGGAACGAGTGTCATCCTAAAAATTTGAATTGGCCATACAAGAACTAAAATAACCTGAACTTTCTATATAAACCTAAATGAAAAGTGAATAGTAAGTAATTATTTGCACATGCCCAGGTTATAAATAAGTGTACATCACAACTTAAACCAGTATTACAATTTGTTATAAACTATGGCCAATATTCAAATACACTCATAGCAGTATAATTGTTTGCAATATGAAAATTGCAAAGTACTTCTCATTTTAAGTGCAATAAATTTCTTATATTACAACTCTGATGGGAAAAAAAATCCTTCAAATGTGGGTTAAAAATAATATGTTGCCCATAATAATGCAGTCTTAGTGGCAGGTTGCTTGTGTGAGACTTTAAAAACTGAATTTTACTCTTCTGCTTCTCTCACAAACAAAATTTTAGTCTGCCAAAGAGAACCCGTTTTTTACTCAAGCAGCCCCCTTCATGTTCAGGGTATCTGGATAATCAGACAACAAGAACATATTGTTAACTTCAGTCTTCATTATGGTTTTCCTTTTACTCCAAGTACAAACACTGGCTACTGTTCCAATTGAGATACTGCCACCAGGCAGCAATATTTCATTAGATAAACATTTGGAACAGAAAGCTTGGAAATAGGCTCTCTCCCAAAAAAACAAACAATTGAGTCGAGGCTTTCACTGTGTGTACACCCAGCCTACAGAATCATCTTAATGCAAAGCATCTCGTTCCGCTGAAATGTAACCTCACGGTTTACCTTAAAAATCGGGTTAAGTAAAAAAAAAAAAAAAAAAAAAAGGTTCTTTAATTATATATAATTTCCACCTTCACAGTTTCACCTCAGTAAGTGGGACATTATCATAGGTGAATTAAAACCTAAATAAACTTATTTTATGGGACACGTTAACTATCAAACAGTGGAGAGAATTGTGTCAGAGGGAAAATTACTACGCTTGTACAAAAATATTCCCAAGACAAACATCAGAGTTTAAAAACTGATTTTAGTAGACAGGAAGCTCAATAAACCCACTTTGATGTAATTGCCTAATATGGAGAGAGGAATAAACATACATGAATTTAACATGGTGCTAATCTCCCAATATGATAAATCATATGCATACTGAAGTGTGACGTATACTGTAAATGAGTTACAACTTGCAAGACCAAACATTGAACTTTAGACGCTAATTTAGCGCTAAAACATTTAGCATACAACATAATAGTAGGTGCTCACAAAAACACAAGATAGAAATGTGAATTTCATATAATCCCACTTAGAATGGATTTCAAATGAAAAATGATCCTATGTTCGGCTTATTCTATCTCGCCAGCTTTAAAAAGGATTCACTCTGAACAGCAGTGATAATTTCTGCAATATTTACCCAAATTTAAAGAAGCTTTGCAAACTTTGATGATCTTTGGTTTTAATAAGCTCCTCCCGCCTAAATATAGAATAAGAAATCACAAATCGAATTGTTTTGAATAGAAAGATCAAATAGACCACAAATATCTGAATAGGTTAGAACATTGGACCACCAAGTGATGGCAAGGAAAGTCCCAGACTACCAGAAACTGAAACATAGTACGCTTTTATAGTACGCTTTTATACTTCTAAACTAAAAATTCTAGATGAAAATGAATAATTTCAGAGGTAAGAAATATATTTGGATATGACAATAGCACAATAGCAAACGAGAGGGAGCCGGTTGCTTTCTTATGAGATAACTTCTTCAGGTGAGAAACCCATCTTATGTTGAACTTGCATTATAGTACATAATTATGGATCCCACAAACCTTTTATAAAAATAAGAAATCCTATAAGGACAATATCTGCCATGTTTGTAACATGTAATACTGGCAATTTATTATGCTATTTGCCTCAAGACAGGTAATTCACATAAATACATACACAATTTTAAGATGAGCATAAAGCCAACGGTACTGATGTGACACAAAACACTCAGTGAGAATTAAATTGACCAAGTATGCGTGAAAAGCTGCAGAGCATAAAAAATACCTTCTAGAGTGCGCACACTGACATGCACAACCTGTCCTTGAAAGCTAAAAGCCCACAAGTAACAGTTCAAAAATATCTGTTGAAATCACAGATGTGACTCGACTACCCACACACAAATTGTTCAAAGGCAAAAGCTGCAGTTTACAATCTTTCAAAAAAAAGAAAAAGGTCCATCTTCTGTGACAAGAAAAGTAAAGTGGAGGTGTTTGACCACTGGTGCAGCAAGTATTAACCAGTCACATTATTCCTAGAGTCTATAAACAGTTATTTATATGACTTTCATATAAATAATGTTATCTTCTTTCATGCTGCCACATTAATAATTTCAATTAACACTCATTGCATTTATGTGACATCAAATGTGTTTCACTGTAGTTAAATCTTTCAAGTCAATCAACACAAAACGTACTTAATGGTTCTTCAAACCTAATAATTTGCCATTTCAAGCACATCCACCATAGACTCTGATGAAACGAGCAGCAGAGTTGGTTGCTTTTTTCTGCAGTTCTTAACACACTTAAAAGTTTGACAGAAACGTCAACTTCCACGTAGTTCAGGTGAAATCCATTTTATTTAAACACTTCTGTTAAACAAAAAAGGAACAACTACAGTATCCAATAGGTCCAACGAAACAAATTATCTTTCAGAAAAGGCGTATGATCCTTTTGGTAGACAATCTAAAATGTATTCATCTACCCTCTCAAAAAAAGCAATGCTTTAGATCCATTTTGCATTTTAACATTGAGAAGCTGCAAGCTAGAAAAGCACCCGAGCGTGTAATGCTGAATCTGTGGAAGCTGCTGTAAATCACCAAGCGTGTTCAAGGACCACGTTATGTTGGCCTGTAGTAGAAGCCTGCCCGTGCAGAGGGAGGGCCAACGGACTCACAATCTGATGACCATGCTACACTGGGGGAGGAGGCCATGTTATAAAAAGATAGAAGGGCTGACCATTTAGGAAGGACAAAGGATGTAAAATTGCTTCTCTCTACATCCAGACGCCACTAACCCAGTTCTGAAAGCAGCAGACATCGCCATACAGACAAAAGTGATGTGTGGCCTCAGAGTGCTGCGTTTTAGTCCTTGTCAGCAGCCTTTATTTAGAAAGGCTAACGTAGTCGCAATAGAGATCACCACTCTTATCTGTTGTCCTCAGCAGTACATGGGTCAGATGAAGCTGTGATTGTTGCAGAAATATAGAGGACAAAAATGTCTAAATGCAGCAGATATTCATCATCACACGTTGTGATTTGATTTGCAGCAACTTAATTAAAACCGAGAGAGATCTTCTCTAAAAGTTTTTTGTTTAAAACCCCACACAACTGACACCATGTACTATATAGGACATGAAACATGCAGCTCCTCTGAAGATGATTTTAGTAAGTGCCTGAGTTTAAAGATTTTCTTTTAAGACAAACATTTTCCAGTCCAAAAGTCAGTTATTCCATTTTTAAAAGGCATAAGGTTTTACTACAGTAACTATAAAAAACCATGAAATACATAATTTAACCAAATCCCTAGAGATTCTATAGCTTAGCATCTTACAAGTAAATTTTTATACCAGTTTTACTAAATGATTTACTAAACGTTCTATAATAATACATTCCAAGAGAACAGATGGGTAAATGAAAGGTAAAACCACTGCTGCCTAAAATAAACTGAATTTGAGTACAGTTTGAAAACACATCTAAAGTTTAGTGACATCTACTATTGCTGAAAATAATTGGAACTGTACAAACTGCTAATATAACTTAAATGCTGCATTTGGCACTACAGTAATATGAAGAATTTTGGTGACACTTGTTCCTCCCAGTCCCACCTGAAAACAGACATTTTAAGTATTGGAAAATACACAAGAGTTTCTTCTCCCCTGGTTTCCATGTCAAGATGTCATTTTGTGGCCAGTATATTAAATGCAAGGACACAGGATCTGACCTGATCATAAATATGCTGGAATAAATAAAAAAAAAGTTCAGTTAAATTGCATTCTAATTTCCCAAACTATTATTTTCATACTGAATCCAAGTCTTTGCTCATAAATATAAAATCTAATCTTGCTTAGGATTGATAAACTCTGGGTAATCAGTCAGAAGAAAATCCTCAACATTTATGGATATAAAAATCTATCAAACCCTTTCCTTGTGTTTGTCAAGGAGCAATCTCATTTTCTCGAACTCATTGTGCTTAGGAACCAAAAAAAAAAAAAAAAAAAA
>JAVLVB010001277.1:464601-475070 GCA_032876305.1 Orestias chungarensis
TTCTTTGGAGAAAAAAAAAAAAAAAAAAAAAAAAAGACTTCTTCTCATGCTCCTTTTTAACTAAAGGAGTTTGCTGAATGTCGACTCGTTATCCTGGGCAAATTCTATTACATTTAATGGATTTCTTAACTCATTGACGATAAATTAAGTACAGTTTAGTGTAAAATTGGTCATATCTGAATTTCCTGTCCTTCTCTTTAACAGTATAAGCACCAACGACAACTAACTAACACCAACTAATATTTTACAAAGCTCGGAGGCAGAATAAGCTAGAACAATTGTGTTTTATGTTAGTTCATCACAAATAAACCCAATAAATCACCTTGAAGTGAGGTTGTCCCGACACTAAATGATCTAAAGGCAAACTAGAGACAGTGATGCATAATTCCATGTAAAGAGTGTTTGACCAAAACACAGCCAATTTAAAAATCACTAAGAAGCACAGGGACAATAAATCAATTCTCATTTATAAGTAATCTTGTCCTCCTGATTCAGAGCTTTTTGCAGCACTGTGTACTTGATTATTCAAGTAATCAAAAAACACAAAGACACACGAACTTAAGTGCAAAATTGTTTGTCTTTAGCCATTTTTAATTCAAATTGAAAAAAAAAAATATGATGCAATTTCCCTCTAATCAATAAATTCTTTGAAAACATTCTAAATTGCCGCTCCTAGAGAACAAATAACTAAGATCCGCACAGTCCTCTAATCCTATACTGTGTGTGCTGAACTTAAAGTCTGTTCGAGGGAGGCAAACAGCAAACACCACTTCATGCAAATTAACACGACGACGCACGAGTGTTTGCATGGATTCTTAGATTCAACGAATAAAACAGAAAAAGTTGTGATACAGTGTCTAAAAAGTGTTGAAAAGAGAATTTGCCTGCAGATCTCCACACAGCTTGTGCTCATCTTGGAAGCTTCGCTGACCGCTCTGGCCTGAAAAAAAAAGGAAGAAAAAAAAAAAGAAGAAAGTTAAGGAATGCACTGATTGAAAGCAGGTGTTAGTAAATACAATGAATGTTCAATCCATGCAAACCCTCACATTATTTAGCAAAACCAACAAAATTTATCAGCCTTTTAAAAAATATATAAACAGCGTAGCAGTAAAAATGTTTGATTGTAATTTTATCGGCCTGAGTGTCCCTACGTAGCTTGACATAGGTCCCACTTTCTGGCTCGCAGTAGTTGGTATTAAAATGTGATCATGATGTAAAACCTGGAAATCCTTCTCAGAGGTCTACACCCCCCTCTACATTCAACATTAAAGAAAGGTAAAGACAAAAGCAATCAGAGTCAAGACATTCAGGTCCAGTCTACTTTCTGAATCTTATTGAAGTTACTTTCACTCACAAATATCAGATCATTAGCGTTTACACTTCTTAAGATAAAGAAAGTCCTAAGCCAATTGATGCCTTTGCATGGTTATTTCTGACTGTACGCAAGTGATCGAAAGCCGCTACTCGTTTCATCATATTTTCCTGTTTCCA
This sequence comes from Orestias chungarensis, assembly GCA_032876305.1. Lineage (NCBI taxonomy): Eukaryota > Metazoa > Chordata > Actinopteri > Cyprinodontiformes > Cyprinodontidae > Orestias > Orestias chungarensis. The sequence goes on from JAVLVB010001277.1 coordinate 466,093, forward strand.
AAGAAAGCAGTTTTGTCCGGATCGGTACTCCAACCTCATCTGCTTTTAACCTTATTTTCTTTCCAGAATTCTTATAAAATATAATTTTACACCGGCGTCGGTTTCCGTTAACCAAAAACGGTTCAACGTTTTTTCATACCAGCTAGTTATCAATGTATTTCACTTTATCCATTAAAAAGAGACAATGTCCCCATTTTGAAGGATGGAAACAAAAAGGTGGTTCATGGACTTGAAACAGCAAATAGAAAGATGCTTATTCACATTGGAACACAGTTTTTTCTTGGAAATTGTAAGGGATGGTATAAAAACCAGGAACACTTTAAATGTTGAAGGTTCCCGTTTGTCTTGTTTTCCAAAATTGTTCAGCTGTGCTGTGTTTGGTGTTTAAGTTTTTAAAGCAAACCCTTTCACTTCAAGTATCCCTTATTCACCTCTTAAAGCCTACATTAAATACCCAGACACAGCATCGCAGCGTCACTCTCAGTCACTTTGGCTTGGGACTGAACAAACAGCCGGCAAATACTCCTAGAGCAATGGTGTATTAAATGCTATGCTGCTCAGGAGAATTCCCCTGCATGGCAGCCAAGGCAACGATCATTAGCACATCTTACCAGCTTCCTGCAGCTTTGGTCCAGCACTGTCTTGCTGTCAGGGCCTCGCAGCACGCTCCTGGCCAACCACACCATACCCAGGGAGCTGTAGAAAATCAGCCGTCTCAGTTCCACCGAGGAGACAAGACATATTAGCCTGCGAGCAACAGAGCAGCCTCTGGGTGAAAGATTAATTAGAGCTGACAAATCGAACACTATTGGAAACAGGCCCAATGCATCACGCAAAGATGGCTTGCATGAAGCAAATGAAAGTAATTCAGTGGCTCCAAGAGGCCTGAAATAGGCCTCCAAGTCCTATTGAATTATGGTTAGCACAATACTGCTTCTCCTCCTCTGTATAAAGTATTCAACCAGCAGTACTTGGCTCAAGAACATGGAAGTGTGATGCATGTGTTCACCCCCCCCACACACACAAACACACACCCAAGCAGATGCTTGTGTGTTGCCAGTTTTGTCTCATTTCGTGCATGAATGCAATCAGGTTTCCCTGACGCTCTCTTCTTCTTCTTCTTCTTCTTCTTTGAAATTTATTGGCGGTTGTCAAAAAGCGTTAGGTGAGCATTACCGCCACCAACTGGTATGGAGTGTAGACCACATGACAAAAAAAAAAAAAAAAACAACCAAAAAACTATATCCTTTTACACAACTTCCTCTGTTTCAAAAAATCAAATATGGCCAGATATCCTTCCCGAGTCCTTTTACAGTAAATCAACAATATCGAATGTCATTTTCATTTTACCAAGGTTTCTTATTAACTTTTTTCTCTGAGACAGATAAATCCTACAATTTAAAAATAACATTTTCCAACGTCTCATCTTCCCCACAGTCACATTTCCCTGTCTGATGTTTCCCTATCAAAAATAGTGATCTAGTCAATCCAGTGTGTCCAATTCTAAGTTGTGAAATAATTATATCTTCTCTCCTGTTTCTCTCTGTTCTTCTAATTTGTCCAATTCTCTTTTGAGTTTTATAAAACCACCTTCCTTTCTTTTCCTCTACCCATAATTTTTGCCACCTCTCTTTTGTTTTCTCTTCAATTGTACCCTTTATTTATGATATACTAAAACTAACATAAATATCTATACCTTAACTGATTGATACTCTCCTTAGCCATCCTGTCTGCCATTTCATTCCCCTTAATCCCGTGATGTGCTGGAGCCCATACAAAATTTACCGTTAGCCCCATCATATTGATTCTGTAAAGTATTTGTTGTATTTCAATTAATATATCTGGCCTGCTTTCTGACTGATTATTTTGCAAACTGACTAATGAACAACTAGAATCTGAGAAAATGATAGCTCTTAATGGTATGACCACTCATTGAACTGCTAAAAGCAAAGCAAGCGTTTCTCCTGTATACACAGAGACTCCATCACTAATCCTTTTCCCTACCTTAATTTGAAACTGTGGCACAATAAATGCTATCCCTACCCTATTAGCTGTATTTTTAGATCCATCTGTGTATACTTGTATATAGTTATAATATTTAATTAAGTAGTCTTGTACTATGTTTTTTATTCATAATGTAAAATTAATCTTTGTTCTTCTTTTCTAGTAATAAAAAATCCACTTTCGCATCAGGAAGTATCCAACGTGGTACTGCAGGTATTGGAGATGTCTGACCTATATCTGACTCATTTAAACAAATTTCATTAACCTTAGAGTTTATTCCCGATCCAAAGCTCTTTAATTGTTTATTTTCCTTTTCCCATCCAGGTTAAAGCACCTATAATGTTGGATGATTACTTCTTTGTTCCTGTAAATTTGACCAGTAGTTTAAGATAATTGATCCCTTCTAAGTTTAAGAGGCATTTCTCTCATTTCAACCTGTAATGCTGCTTTTGAAGATGTTTTAAAACGACCAGTACATATTCTTAAAGCCTGATGTTGGATCATATTTAACTTATGGAGGTTTGTAACTGCTGCTGAGTTATAAACTATACTTCCATAATTCAAGACTGACCTAATTAATAATAATAATAACTGACCAGTATAAATTCCTTTAATGAATTTCTATCTGCTCCGCACTCTGTTCCAACTAAACACCTCATTATATTTAATACTTTCCTACATTTATCGATTATGTTCATAATGTGCACACCCCTTGTCATTCTTTCATCAAACTAAATCCCAAGAAATTTAAATTGTTTAACTCTTTCCAAATCCTGACCATAGACTTTTAAGTTATTTTTTCCATCGACTCTTTTCCTTGTAAAAAACATTATTTTAGTTTTCTCTACAGAAAATTGAAAACCCTATTTGCATGACTATTTTTCTACAACTGAAATTGCTCCCTGAAGCTTCTTTACAATGAAGTCTAAATTTCTTCCTCTTGTCCACATTGCTCCATCATCAAAAAGTGAAAATCCCATTCCACCCTCTGCTTCTTTAAACCTATCATTATTAACTATCACTGAAAATAATAACGGACTTACTATACTTTCCTGTGGTGTCCCATTTTCTATATTCAAACTCTCAGAACAATCCTTCCCTATCCTCACTTGTATTTGTCTTTCTTCTGAAAATGTTTTAATCCATCTACCCATCCTACCATTTATACACATTCTTCCCCTGATGCTCTCAAAAAGGAAACACTGTTAGAAAGCTCACCATTTCCTGGCAGCATGCATGGGCTGTCCAAGAGGATGTGTTAAAGGGACACAACAGGATATAGCCTTCTACACAAAAACAGACATTGTTTTTAATAGAAGCGTAATGCAGCGCAATAAAGGCATGGACAAGATAATCAGGAAATTGCTTCCTGTAAACATAATATAGCTCACACAGGCACCCTAATGGGGCGTAATGGAGGGAAAATGCATAGGATCCCTAAAGCAATTTCCATGTTAGGGCCACACAATACTGGAATACATGAAAACATGTGATCCCTGTGGAAAGAAAGTTGCCCAATCTGTTTTAGATTGGGGATGTATAGTCTTAAAATTGGGATGAAATAGTAGGATGCAACCTGTTAAAGACACATACAGGTCTTTAGCAGGTCTTTAGCGTTTTTCCTCCAGTGCTCTTTTTAATAACCTTGACGAAAGATAAGACAGTATAACAATACTCGTTTTTAATTCAATGTATACATTGATATTCTACAAAAAAAGGAAAGTAATGGTATTTTTTTTATGCATGTTGTCTTTAGTGGGTCACCTCTTTTGTTTGACATAGATTCGAAAAGGACTAACCCAGATGATGTTACTTTATAAAAAAAACAGGTCAGTGCACACAATTACAAACAAAATACTCACTGTTTATCAGTGAATGTCAATCCACCTTAAAAAATAATAATATGAACTATGAACCTTTATATTTCACAATAAAACATAATTTTATTTTGCATTTCTTTTTTCATTTCTTTTTTTTTTTGTCATTAAAGCCAGCTGACCTCTAATCTAAAATTAGGTTATGATAACTAAAAGAAAAAGAACACCAAATTCACACAGTTTCTGTCAAATAATAAGAAAAGATAATATCCATACAAAAAAAGTAAAGTATAAAAAGAAAAATCCCTCTTGTGTACTAGATGGTAAAGTCTCAATCAATACCTAATTTCTCACCTCTTCTCTGCTAACTGAGACACCAAAGAGTTCCTAGGCCCTTTCTTTTCCCTCTGAATGTCAGAGGTAAGTTCTTTTGACCTCTGCTTCCTCTCCGTGAACCCACCGGTATCCTGCGCCGATGAGAGGCCGGGCTTGTCATCACATACGAGCGCTCTGTTCCCGCCACGCCTGCATAGGAGAGACATTTCAATGGCACTTCCTTCGAGACATTATCGGACACCGTGCTGGAGCCTTTTGTGTGACGATGGTCCCAGTGTGGCGCAGAGGTGATTACTGAGGCTCCCTGCTGTTGGCAGGATAAAAGCGTCCCAAAATAAGCTCAGGAAGATGCTTCAAAAGAGGATAATAAGTAAAACTGCTCTGAAACATCTCGCAGAGTGAGTCATTTTTTTTTTTGTATTCGCACCCAAAGATTGCAGTGATCAGAGAAACCGCAGAGAAATCGTAGATAATAAGCACGAAGTTTGTGGGAAGATCCTGTAAGAATTTCTTCCTTTTTCGACTGTAGTTCAGCTTTTTTTCGTCTGCATGCAGCACAGAAAGTGTTTCTTTGGGCACGGTAAATCGTTAATAGCTAAATAGAGGATTGCAGTGGGATCAATCGGTTCTGCAGCAATTATTTTTAATTTATTTTCATATTTGTCAGCAAATGATATATATTCGAGTGGTTAAATGGAGAATGGGAAACTTGCAAAATCTGTGGCATTAAAGATTTCTAAACAATGTCTAAATACATTTTTGGGGTAAGGAAATTTGGTAGCATTAATTACCTAATCTGACCAATCAGCTGTTACGAGTCATTCCAGATTTTGTGAACTGAAATTTTTTGTAAGACTACCTGCTTAAAATCAAAGCACTGATAATAAAACTCTCAACCTCAAAACAGTGCCTTTTTCTTATAGGCCAGTTTTTGAGCCCCTCAGGACCGGTGGATCCTAAAAACATAGTATTTGATGTTTAGCACTCCTAAAACACATCTACACACAATGGGGAAAAAAAAAAGAATCCCAGGGTCTGTATTTATGTCGACTTGTTCTATATTTCCTGGTCGATAGCAGAGGTCATTTGAGATGCATGACGTCAATAAAAGCAACACAATGCTAGTCCTGCTGGGAAGTCAGCGCTCCCAATGTGACTGTTAATACCGAGTAACGTAAGACAAGGTGATGTCATTTTCGGAGCACTGGGACCACAGAGACAAAGACGACAATGTGATAAAACGCTGCAGCCCATAATGATAGTAGTGAGCTCATTTGACCAAAGTTCTCCTTTTCTTCTGGGTTTTTCTTGGATTCTGATCTTTTAATGCATTACAATTTCCTTAACAATGGCATGAAATGTGGGAGACCAATATACAAGGATTAAGGATGATTGTTAAATGGAGGTAAACGGGATGGACAGTTTAAAAACAAACAAACAACTTAAACAACAAAAATGTAAAAAGTGTGGAGGGAATATGTATTCAGTTACCATTACTCCAATCAGCCTAGAGAAAAATAATAATAACCTTCAGGGCAACCAAATGGATGGTCTGCAGCTTTAAACGAAATATTATAGAGTCCATGTGTTTGTAGTTTAAGAAGAACAACAGAGATTCTGTGGAGATCTCTATGAACAATTTTTAACAAACTCTTTCAAAAAGAACAATAAACTCATGAGACAAGTCAGAATTACAGCTGACAAAAAAAGAAAAAAGTTTAGGTTATTAAAAACATATATTAGGTTACTATAAACATCTGACAAAGTTCGGTTCAAAGGAAAGGGAACGCAACAACTGCAAAGCAGGTAATGTAAGGAGTCCAGAGAGATTTATGGCTAAATCACATACAATAACAGACTAATATGTTTTAGTCAAATATCCAGAACTGTCATCAGGCGAGTCTAAAACATGTGGTAGAAAACTAAAGCTAAGCATCCCATTTTACAACTCTTCATAGTACACAAAAAAATCCAATAAAACACACACAGAGGAAATGTAATAGTAACAATCAAAAAAAATAGAAAAAAACCTAAAGGGGTATAAATTGTTTTGCAAATGCTATATTAGTGTTTGAGAAAACATTTTGTTTGAAAGCCATCACTAGCTGAGGGCTGGATTTTAAAATTTGTTACAATGAATGACAGCAGAGGCGATCTCTTTGCCAGGGACTTTAAATAAGCTATACGTGCAGAATGAAGCTATTTCACATTCTTTATTTTTATCCAGACAAACCAAATCAGATACATTTATATTTTGTACTCAAGACAAAAAGCGTAGATTCCCTAATTATCTGCTTTAGTGTGTTTCATTTCAGTTTATTTCATAAAGAAACCCCCTGAAGCAACCAAAAAAAAAAGTAAATAAATCTGAAAACAGTTTTTTTTCATCCTGATCCTCTGAGAAAAAAAACAAACACACCTCACAGTGAAGCAGAGGGAAACTATGGATCTGGGAGAAGATAGGGCATTAAATCTCAGTAAGAAGTGTTAAAATCCTGAACAATTTCGTATGCTTCTTCTCGTCACTTTTTGTAACAATTGCTCATGTTTCCAGGACGAATTGCGAAGGCCTCATTCTCCCTTCAGCAACAACCTGGTGTAAACAGCCTGATTGGAAAGCCGGAAAAAAACACAATCTGACTCTGAGGGGCGAGCAGTTGCAGGTAAGACAGATATCGATTTGGTTGTCTGCTGATAAAATAAGAAATCAAGAGACGTCTTGGGGAGGGGGAACCAACTCCCTGACAGGCCTTAGGAGGTTCCACTTGATCTGAGAGGGTATTTCCTAGAAAAACAAAACAAAAGGGCATAGTTAAAAGGCGGAGACTGCTCGCACTTTCTTTCCTAGGTGGAATTTGCTCTTCGCCTCCCTTTTCAATACAGAAGCAGAGGCTTGCCTTTAAGATCCCATCTGATGGAAAGCCAATTGTCCTTTCCTTCAGTTGTTGATGTGAGCTTTAAGAAGGCTTGCCCTAACGTTTAAGATAAAATAGTCCAATTTAAGGCAGTTATTTCTTTGTATCGCCAGCAAAAGCTTTCTGGAGCATTCACGACAACGGCAGCGTTTTATTGTGCTTTACATGGCGGTGGCATTTTATTCCCTCACAAAGAGATTCCCAGTGCAAAGGGGTCAAACGAACCAAAGAAAGGTTGATTGTGAGATAATTTAGCACAGATTCTTTCACTCTCTTTAAACAAAATCTTGCGGGTAACTCAAATGAGTGGAACAATTACAAGCTACAGGTCAATTTGCGGTGTTTGTTTTAAAACTGGGCTAAAACAACATTGCCCACTTGCATATAATGCGTTCCCTCCAATTGTTTCAGGAAAGTGAGGGACATACAGCTGCACAGGGGGAGCTTTTCAAGGCTTGAAAGGCACGAGGGCATGATTAGCTTTGGCTGTCACCGGGTGAAATCTGTTTTAACCTTCATCTTTCTTTGATGCGATGTTTTGACGGTTTCCATGTGAGAAGCAACCAAGTGCGACTTCGAAATGTCAGCCTTTCGCATACCAAAACTGTCATACTGTTATCTAGTTTAAGACAAACAAATCCAAATGTTTCAAGAAAAACCTGATTTGGCAAGAAACTCAAATGTTTTTCCACATAAAACAAACATTTGCTTGTGGCGTGCTATTCTCTGATGTGTCAGCTGTACATCCATGAAGAGAATCTCCCACTCAACCATATTGCAAGGTTTTGGTTGTATATCTGATGAGCTTTGAGGATGTTGAAGTACAAAGAGACGGACAGGGTCAGCAACAATTACAAGTAGGCTAGGAGGATTGACAAAAAGCTCAGTCATTACCAAGGAATGTCAGAAACACTAGCCTGGGAACTTCCATTTTTTGTATGCCATATATCGGTTATATCGGTTTTCTGGTTTTAGCTGACAAAAGCAACATTTGGTGTGGTTTTCTGCCGCTATACCTCATCGGCTAATAGGTTTGACGTGTCAAAGTTGTTTTTTCTGTATAGCTTGGTTGTAACAAGGGGGCTATTATTTTCAGGAAAAGATGAGAAGACTGATAGTCTCCTCTGTGTAAAACATGGAAATGCTACAAATCAAAATCTAGCTGGTGTAGCATTTATGTAAACAAGAAACTGAACAGCTGCACATTTCAAAAGTGAAAATAGATACATCTGTCTGATGTATTTTATATTAATAAATATATAAAATATATATAAATAGGTATTAATATTCTTAATTTTAAAATTAACCTAAAGCTATTGCAAAAATCGATGAGAAAACATAATTAATATTAGACGACTGTAATTAATGATAAATTGAAAACTGAGGTTTTCAATCAGTTTAACCAAAGACGTTAACTAAACCAGCCAAGCACCATTGACTTCAATGTAATAAGTTGTTTAATTAATTAAATATTTAAAAAATCCCACTGTTTGAAACAAAAGGTTAAAATAAATGACATGCACTCTGTCACGATTACTACCAGACTCAAACGACCAATTGCCCTTTTCTACTATGACCTCTTCAGTGTGGCTTGGCTCTCTAGTTTACACAGATTGGGTAGTTTTCCATCACAATCAAGAAACAACTACTCTTTGTGGGCGGCTCCAAAGTCTGAAAAGTAGCGCCCCGTTGTCTGAACATGACTAATACTGTCAGGTTGAGTCATTTTGTGCTGTTCCCTAGGTGGCCACGGGGGTTGCTGTGACGGGGCTCCAGGATGGAGTCCCGTGGTTCCCAGGTGTTTCGGGTTGGCACTGATGAGCAGAGCAGTATAAAGAGGAGTGTGGATCCACTATTCGGCGCCTGAGTGTTGCCTTTGCTACGGTAACACTAGACCTCAGTGCCA
>JAVLVB010001277.1:475170-516109 GCA_032876305.1 Orestias chungarensis
CCGGTATCCTGCGTCAAGCCTCCCGCTCACTTCCGCCACTCACTGCCGATCGCACGCCCCCGACACGACTGCCCTCTCCGAGTCACCGCTGGACCCAACCCCTGCCTGAGTCACCACCCTCCTTCAATAAACAACATAACTGTACCTTCTGAGTGTCTCTGCCTTTGTGGGTCGGAAAACCTAAGAACCCGTCATGACAAATACAAAATGTTGAGCATAGAAAAGGTGTGAGAGTTGGTCATGTGACCCAACCAATGAATCCACCACCCTGTATCAAACCTGTGACTTACAGTCTTCCGATGTTGTGTTTAAGCCTGACTTGGCACACTTGGAACCACAGCAAAGAAGGTCCTATAAATAGGGACCACTACCACACAACTGTTACCCGAGGAAACCATCAAAACATAACAAATCCGAGTCGAGCTGCAATTAGTCGGTGAAATGGAAAAGAACCACAAGAAATTACTAAAATAAAACCTGTCTGGCAATAGGAAGTGTTTGTAAAGATCCGTAAAAAGTAAGTATTGGCAAGTAGTGGGCAGGCTCCAAAAGTGGATTGTTAGGTATTCTAAGAGCTCACAAAGGACAAAAAACTGAGTCTAAAGCTGCTTTGATAGTCAAAAGAATAACTCAAATAAAGGAAAACACAGGCAAAAATGAGACAAGGAAAATGTACAAATTTTGTTTTTGATATATTTTCCGTGTAAATTCAGGACTTCAAAAGATAAGGCTTGTCCCCTCAACGCTTCAAACATCATAAAACAATTGAGTTTTTCATGCCAAGTTTTCTTACTTTACTCTTCCCTAAAACCCTTGTATACAGTATGTGCTCTTCTCTTTCTCTGACATGCTGGTTAACTAAAAATCCTTTGATTCCAGTAAATCAGTGTGCATTTAATTCAAATCTAACAAATGTAAACAGAATACAGATTTCAGTAGCAGATATAGGCAACATTCAACTGTCTATTTTGTGTTTGTTTGATGTTAAATTCAGATTAATAACTTGAGACACAATGTAATTGTAAACAAAGCATTTGTTACCCATGTACCTAAACCTTTGTCGGTAAATTTATATATATATATATATATATATATATATATATATATATATATATATATATATATATACATACATATATATTTATATATACCTATTGACTCTTAGGAAATGAGAGATGTTATATGTTACATATTGTATCTGAAATGATGAAAAAAGAGTGAATTTCAAAGCAGGGGCGAAATGTCCAAAAATTAGGAATAAATTGACCAGAGCTACTTATTAACCGAAAATCTTTAAAAGTTAACAAACGAGGTTAGAGGATTGACTACTATATTTGTTTTCATCATATGCATGTAATTCTTTCTTTCACAAAACATTACAATTACAGTAAGTAAAATTTCATATTTTAATATCCTTGTAAGGAAAAGCAAGGTAGTAGGCTAATAGTTTATACGTTTATTGTTTCTTGTTATCTAAAATGCAACAAATGCTGTCATAATGTATTATGGCTTTATGCTTGTAAGAGCTGTAAAGGACACCCTAATCATGAAACTTTGTCAAGCTAGACATTATAATTGTTGCCTTGGGGATAAAACCTTTTTTTTATATAGGTATTTTACATTTGTGAATGGATTTGCAAACACAGGTGTTTGTTTGAATGATTTGACAATATAGCAATTTAAAAAAAAGTTACTGTTGTGCATGCACCTTTTTGACAGCGGTCTTACTCCATACTTCTGAAGGTTGAAATTTGTTTCTGTCTTAAATGAAAATGGCCAAGTTGACATAGAGAGAAATATAAAGTCTGCTGAAATGTGGCTATCTAAATGGATAATTTATTTCCATTTATCCGTCCGTCCGTCCGCCGTCCGTCCAACCACCCAGCCATCTATCTATCTATCTATCTATCTATCTATCTATCTATCTATCTATCTATCTATCTATCTATCTATCTATCTATCTATCTATCTATCTATCTATCTATCTATCTATCCATCTATCTATCTATCTATCTATAACTTTTAAATAAAAAAGGTCACTTGATTTATTTCAAAGTGCTCTTGAGCTTTTGTATTAAAAGTGGCGCATTAATTGTAATTAGTTATTAGTCCAACCAAGAGCAGTCAGATATTGCAGCTCTCCACATTAAGAGCCAATATTTATTCCCAAATTAAAGAGATGATTTTATAAGGAGGCACAGAGTGAGGAATAATAATGTTATGAACTCAAGTCAAACAAACAGTTGATAGAATGTTTAATTATTCAGCCAGGGCAGTTTGTCGAGGTAATAGCCTCTCAGACCTAATGAATTTAACTAAAGAGAAACGTGATGGTTCCTGTTTTGAGTCCTCATCAAAGCTTTGATTTGGCTGGGAAGTGTTACCTTGGTGCATCTCACCATTTAATTGCTTTCAGCCAAAGAAATATTTATACAAATTACACGGTGAGGGTTTACAGGATGAATTAATCAGCTTCTCATCTATTATTGCCATATTTTTATGAGTGAGAACAGATTCACAGAGGACAAAGAGAACCTGTTCACTTGTTTTGCCAAAGGCTTGTGTAAGCATACTAGTTCAAGCACTCGGCTGTGTGTAAATTGGGTTAAAATTTACTTTGATTAATATATGGTACTTAGAACAATTTAAAAAAAGCTTGTGAAACCCTATTTCTTTGGAGAGTTTTGCTAATTATGTTGAATGTGCTAAAAATATCGAAAAGTGGAATCTGGGTGTAAGATTATTTTCATTTTGAAAGATAAGGTTTCCTTATTTGATTTTTAGATGGCAATAATGGAGCTCCTCAAAACCCAGCTCCAGTTTCTTATTGCACATTATATCTACACCTGTTTTAGGGATATAAATTCTGCATTTAAATAGAATAAATTATGAAATGTTTGCAGTGAATTTTTTTAAAGAGTTTATGAGGACTCAACTTCTATCATGCACTTGATGACTCTCCTCTTACATCTACCTGGATTAATGAGTGACATTCATTATGAAGACTTGAAATTTCAGCCAGACAGAAGAAATCAGCATTAAAGGATTTATTTAATGTTTTTGCAGCCATTATGTAGGAAATCCCGAGGAGCAACAGGGATATCTGAGGCCTGTGAAAATGATTAGTGGCTAAGCAGAGGCTAGATGAGAATGAGCTCAAGAACAAAGCCACTAACCTTCAAAGTGGGTGGGAACTCAAATGCTAAATATCTGTTCTTCAGAATGACTGGCTGGAGGAAAGCAAGATGACATCACCTTGGGTTAGATTAAGAGCACTCAGCAGACTGCCTAGAGACAACGCTTCAACTGTCAGGTGTGGCTGGGCTTGGTAGTCGGGTCACAGAAACAAGATCAGGTATGTAGAGGCAGATTCAAGCTGACATTTCTAAGGGGGAGACAGGAGGCAGAAATCAGGTAACGTAAACAAGGCTGAGGCTTACAAAACAAAAATCATTGAGGTATCTGATGTGGGCAGGTTGAGACAGGGTAATACATGGGGCATAAACGTGATTTTGATCAGGTTGTTAGGCATGAAAGGAGCACCGCGTATGTATTTACTAGAAACCTTTAAAAAAATCTGGCACAGTTTGTCAGCCAGAGGCCTGTATAACATACAGCCTCACCCCTCCCACCTGTTGCCAGGGCAACAGGTGGGAGGGGAGGCTGATAGGGAGCAGGCAGGTGAGATGCAATTGAAATGGGATCATTTCATCAACCTGCAAAAGCAGACAGACTCATAGCGCCAGGAGAAAACCAGACTGAAATGTTTAAAACAAAGTAAAGAATGAATATTATGAATCAACAACATTTGTAATATTGGCTACAAATGAGAAGTGACCTTTTCCTTGTAGTGCAGGCCCGGAATGGCCACACGGAGAACCGGGAGTATTCCCGAAGCGCCCGCCTAATATTGGTATGCTGGCCTGCGACTTTCCCATAGACAGGCCAACGTCTGAGGATGGAAAGACGATTGGTTTATTGCGATTAAGACCCGACCCAAACGTCTGTATCAACCACACAGGTGTGGAGGAAGGGGCGTGGCGTGTGTCTGGTGCCGGCAGCTGGCACAATCAGGGAGCGGTGCAAGAAGTGAGGAGAAGCGACTCGGGGCAAAAGCAGAAAGGCGCTGGAGGAAGACGCAGCCAAATGCAGAAAAGTTACGAATTGATTTATTCCGCCCACCCCCCATTAAAATAAAGATGCAAGTAAGTTATAAAAATAAAAACAAAACGCACACAGAAAGTGCTGGTACAAATTTTATTTTAAGGGTAAATACATTTTGTTTTTATTTTAATAATATATTTGTACCTACATTTGGTGTTTAAAGTTTAAACGGAGCCCCTAAAGGAACTTGAGGCTGCACACATTCAGTCTACAGTGTAAATATGGAGCCTGTATAGGTTTAGCCTTGAAATTAAGATAAGGACAAGGAAGTTAAAATCACTGATTTACACGCCACTTCATTATTATTATTATTATTTACTTTTTAAATTATTTATTTGTCCAGCTAATCTGATATAATCTTATCATTATCATGTATATGAGTACAAGGCCAATCAGTGAGACAGGCTAAATTATCTTACTGTATGAAATAGAGTTTATGGAAAAACTGTAAACATATGTTTTCTATTCAAAGGTGGTGATGGTAATGACACAAGTCCTGCTGGTACTTCAGGAGAAGTAGAGCATTTGGGAGAAGTTACAAAACCATTTCTACGGTAGAGCAACAACCCATGAACACTACCAGACGCTAGCATTGACACAAGTGGCTCTTGATTGTAATAATAGCTTTCTTGGCGTTATAGAGTTTTTCTTTTAAGTGATTGTGTTGTTAAATATTTCTCTCTGCTGCTGATTTGCTGTTATGTATCCCAGATCAAACATGACCATTTGTGTATTCCAACCTTGGATTTAGGTTTTGGTTTGGGTTCTGGTTTGGTTTGGGTTTTGGTTTGGGTTCATTACTATTCCCTGAATATGTGCCACTGAGGCAGTTGATTTTTTACACGATTTGACTATGTAAAGCTCTAACTTAGACACTTCTTATTGTGTAAAATCTTTATTATCTATTACTATTACAATTGCATTAACAGCAGTAAAGTTACTGTATATTAAAACCTCAGAAGTTGCAGTAGGTCTAATAGGTGGCCTTTTATTTGGAATTTGCTATAAGTGTGTGTGCGGACATGCACAAATGCGTTTTGCTTGTGCCCATGCATTTAGGTGTGGGTGTGAACATGTATGTGTGGGAACATGCATGCGTGGTAAGCCCAGGGTGGCCTGGTTACATGACTGACTCCTGGCCTGAAAAAAATCTCCTAGTCCGGCCCTATTGTGGTGATTAGTAAAACAAAAATGTTCACATTATACTTTTTTTGTTACAGCTTCGATTAGGCGTTTTGCAAAAAATGATTGTTCCAAAAAAGTAGACAAATAAAAAAAATACTTTTAAGCGTAGGTGGGGTTCATTTTAAAGAGGGAAGAGTTTATGTGGTGAAAAAGAACCGGGAGTGGTGTGAAATCAAGATGTTGGCTTTTAATTAAGACGAGCCTTGATTGTTGCATTAACGAGCTCGCAACATCTCTTCCTGATTATTTCTCACAGCTCATAATGTGCTGGTTAGTATGGCCAACAGATTGCCTGTTTAGCTAAATAGCACAGCCTTTTGACAAAAGTTTAGCTACATACATATAAATATGTCTAGCATAACTGGCGATTAGCCCTGCTGAGCTAAGGAAGAATTTACTCACAAAACAAAAAACTGAACTACAAAGCAATCTACAAAAAGGCATATCTGTGTTAAAATGCTTCACCAAAAATAAACTTTAGTTGTTTGAAAGTTGTTTTTTAAATGAATGTGTCCCAATATTTCCACAATATTTTTAATTAATCTAATGCCTCATAGATTTTTGGATGATCGACTGGTAAATAGACTGGTAAATCAAGAACAAAGAGACAAACTTGGCTTTTAGTACTTGAACATCCTCCCAAAATGTATTGTGTAGTACACAAATGGATGCTGGAGAAATATGTTAGGGTGCCAAACAGTATGGAGAACAAGCGAACCAAACACAAATCCATGTACATTACAGTCCCAGAATGGAACACTGAATGGAAAAAAGTAATCTCCATCTTTTCAAGAGACACAGACACTGATTATATGTGCCTGTGTGTGATTACACGGAGCTCAATTAATTTTGACACGTGGGGACAGTTCAATCATGAAGACAAACGTATCCCTGTCATTGCCTACGTGACCTGCAATCTTTGGTCCATCTTAATTCCACTGATTGAGTTCAAAAGGTTTGGAATAGTGAGCTTCAAACATATCTGCTTTAAACAACTTGCATCTACAATACTGTAAAAAGTTTTTTTTGGCCCTTTACATCTTTTTTTTACAGCTTTTATGTTACACCTTCATATTTCACATTAATAAACAGGTTTTTAATTAAAATTTACACTAAAAATATAGTAGTAGGAAGTTTTATGGTCCTAAATTAAAATGTATTTGCCTTCTTAATAAGTCATAACTGATCAACCGTACGGTTCTTTGTCAAACAAAACAAAAAAGGCAGTGCCAGAGCAAAAACACAGCTCTTTCAATAGCTTTCTGACAACAAGAAGAAAGTTACAAAGCAAGTTCTATTGATTTTGAACTATTATCTGCAAAAAAAGAAATGCTGAACACTGATGAAGTTCCCATGAATGCCTTCACTTCCAACATGTGTCCACAAATACAAACATCACTCATCAACAACAGAACCCTAATGACCAACCAGATGATTGGCAAAACATTTAAAGGAGACTAACATGTTTAACAGTGTAATGTTATGGAACTGCTTTCCTGTGTCAGGACCTGGACAACTTAAAAGAAGGGGGCCATGAATTAATCTCTCTTGATGAAAATTGTACGGCTATCAGTTTTTGAGCTCAAGCTTACTTATATTTATGTATTTGGACTGCATTCCCAAGTCCACCTGTGGCTGAAATTAGACAAAAAACGAACTGAAGATGCCTGGTTAAAATCTATATGAATTCAGATACACCTAGAGAGAGAAGGGTTTCAATTGCTTTTTATTCCTTTAATCAGTTAAACTCTATATCTACCCAAAACCTAAATGGTATAAATCAGTAAAAGGTTTTTTTCTTTGCACTTTAACTTAAAGTTGGAGTAGGGAATACGCTGGGATATTTTTACAAATACAGTTGTCATTGGTATTTTATGTATATACCAAGGTAAAGAGTTCACTGAAAATCCTATGTAAGCAACCTTAATCAAGAGGGATATAAAACAAACAATTATGAATTCTGGATTTTTTTTTTAAGATCAGTACACCTCAAGCAGCCGTGCATTTTCAGTAACACTCATCTATGCTCTCATATGTATTCCCCTTGCTCATGCAATGTTAAATGTTCTTGTAAATTCACCCCCACATGTTTTACTATCTAGGAATATTACACTAATGTAAAATTGAATCATAATTGAATATGGATTTTTAATGCAAGATCCTGCTGCACAGACGTATCAGAGGCTTTCCACATTTCAAAGTGGCTTTGACATGATTTAATGATAATTTGGCGGGGGTACGCCTAGGATGATCAGAGTAGGCACAATGCCGCCATGGGAAGATTTACAACTGTGTGGCACATTGATACTAAAGAGAAATGCAAAATGCTTTAACTGTGACTAAAACTGAGACTGAACAGTGGAAAACTCAAAGGAAAGATCAACATGCTGTCTAGTTTTAATAAAAAGCTCCACTTTGCATAACTGTTTTTGTCTTAGTCAGACAGCACCTTGATTTAAAAAGCACAAAAGCTGGCAAAGGTTATATCATATTCTTCTGTGCTGAACCTAATTCCTGATTTGAATAAGAACCGCTTCCCTGTAATACAGCAGCTGAGTCTTTGTTGCCATTGGTAACCTCTTTTAGCACAACCACTTGCAGCCCAATTAAGTGAATGTTAATTCCTATTGCTTATATTTTAAGCTGTGCCTGGCAAAATGTAATTTAGAGCGCGCTGCTCGCGGTCTGCTCAGCCTGCTGCCCTACAAGCGTAAGAAGCCAGGCGTTTTTCAGCAAATCAAAATCAATAGCCATCTAAAAGAGGCGATTCTCACAACATTAATCTGCTGGATCCACCGTTGGCTCTCCCTGTCATTAATCAATGCTTTAAAGCTTAGAAATTTGGCAATTAATCTATAATTCTTTAACGGAGAACACACACACAATCAGGCAAACAGTGAGAATGTGTTACACTGGCTCTTAGTTCATTCAATACCAGTCTAATGAGCTCTATTATGAGTCAGATCTGGTCCTTTTTGAAGCAGCTGAGTGTGCAGGAAGAGAGCCTGTGAAGTGGAGGGTGCAGGTCATTATGGTCTGCATTTTGCAAAACACACCATTGTAAAACGGAAGATAACTTAAATGAGGTGGAGATAATCTGTCCCTGGTAAGAAAAGGGGGAGAAAACATGCAGCCAAGCTTTAAGGCCATCACATGTCCAATGGCATTTCATGAACTCCAAATGAACCTCCGTACAGTCTTTTAAGTATTCTTCGCTTTATTCGTGTGTATGCCTTTGTAGTTTAATGATTTTTCGCTCGCTTAAATCGATAAATAATCTATTGCAGCTCACTCTGCATATGTGCAAGTTTAAGCAGACAGGTGGATGCAGCCTAACACCTGCTGAAAGGGGTCTCAACAGAAAAAGCAGAAGAGGGGTAGAAATCATCAAGCCTGTCACATTGACCTACTTGACAGTGAGAGGAGTTAGTGTCTTTTTCTTCTCTGCCTTCCTTTTATCATTAATCCACCTAGGATTTTGCAAATACCAATCGGTAGTACTATATTTTGAGTTAGATATAACAGCTTTATTTTTGTTCATTACAAAATACTATCAGATTATTAGAATAAAGAGTAAAGCTAAGTTTGACAAAATACCAATGGGAAAAGACAAATAATTATTTTTATTTTGTTTTACTTTAGGGCACTATTAAAACACTACTAAATGGAAACTATTAGGCAGAGAGGCTATAAAGAGGCACAGAGCTGCAGAGATGTACTTCTCATGTCTGAGAAAATTTTTGGTAGGACTACCACTGAGATGACTAAAAGATAGATAGATAGATAGATATATAGATAGATCGATAGATAATTTAATTTCCTTATTGTATGACTTAGTGACAAACCCCCAATACATTTTTTAACCCTTGATTGTTTCTTACAACTCTTTACACAACAGTACATTTTAGAGGCCTTTGTCTTAAAGATCTTTGATTTGACAAATTTACAAAAATTAATGGTTAAAAATTAAACTTATAAAAAAATACAAATAAAAAAATAGGACTCATTCTTCCTACTTTACACAACATGTAAAGTAGGAAGCCAATACTCACTTTGTAAACTTAAGTCTTTACATTTCACTCTTTTTATTCTCTGTCATGGCAGCTACTCCCAACATGGGGGAACAGTTTAAAATCAAACTGGCAGGAGTCGACAGCTCCGCCGTTTAGGGAGAGGAAGCAAGACAGAAAGAGGGTGAGAGGAGGAGAGAGTAGAAATGCGGAGGCACAACAGGTATTTTTGTCAAACTCCAGGGGTCTATCTCTCTGAGCCATGCCTCTCATTAGAAAAGAAGGTACAAAAAGTACAATTTTGGGAAGAGGGGGGAAAAGTATAAGAGAGAAAGAAGAAGAACAAGAAAAAGGGCAAAGTAGGTTCTAAAAAGCCCTTCCCTTGACAGGTTTTGATGTTGCTCAGACATGTATCTGGGGCTGCTAAAACAAAGTTTCAGAGCAGGGTTGTAAGTGGAAACTGCAGCATGACATACTGCAGGGTGAATTCCCCTGACCCGCTGATTTACCACAGCAGGGCCGTTTCTGGAAAGAATCACAAAAAAATAAAATAAAAATGCATCAACAGAAAGGGTATAAAGAAATCCACCACCTCAACTAATACCATGAAATTATGGCAGTGGTGGGACTTTGCGAGTTTCATCCCACAGAACTCACTTTTTATACAGGGTTGAGGAAGCGAGGGTGTCCCGCCAAGAGGCACACAGTCACAGGCTGTGTATTGAAAGACCAAAAGCCCACCGGCTGTCATGACAGCACTTTCATCAGGACCGGAGACGTTCAGAGAAGCTGTCAAACACCAGGTAATGTACGAAAGACCCTGCTGTCTCAAACACCACAGTGTTATGCTCCAGCGAGCATTCAAGGACCACAATGTCACTGTGTGCACACAGAGCAGCTCCTTGAAGCGTAAAAAATTGAAAAACCTGACACACAACCAGAAAAACAAAATGGCCTCCTGTCAAGGTGGGTCAGCAGGAAGAGAGTCATACAGGCAGAAAGTTGTGTTTCCTGACCAACCATCTGGCAACAGAGGAGAAGGTGTGGGGTTCAAATCCTGCATGGCTTTTTCTTTATAGTTTGAGTGTTCTCCCCATGCATGAGTGAAATTTCTCTTGGTACCCCATTCTAGTTGCACACTTTAGAAACATATTTGTAATTATGACAAGAAACAATCTATTCCTTTTTTGATTACAGCAGTCTGGACATTATGGGAGCAAGTCAGTGAGCTATAACTAAATTATATTTGAACACTAAGGTGTTTTCACACTGTTTTTTAGCACTATGCAAGCTGAAGCCAACACATTTTGCACACAGCTTGTTTGCCAATCAAAATAGAAATCCCACAATGCAACACCTTTTAAAGAAAAGCTAAAAAAAAGCTACAGTGCTTGCAAAAATACTGATTGAATTGTCTTGCGCTTTAGTTTTCAGCCCCCTTTGAGTCAAAACTTTGTATTTGGATTACTATTACTACTGTTAGAGCTGTAATTCTTTTTGGCATACTGTACCTTAATAGTTACTAAAGTTACTACTTTTTAGACAAATAGCTCATAACAGATGATAGCATACAAGACCCCCCACTCCAAGGTCCTCCGTAAGTTCTGGCCAACAATTATCCTGTTTCCAGTGTACACTATTCTTTATTGGGATTATTTTAAAGATGTAGAGTTGTTTTAATTTGCAGACAATGAAGGGTTTTAAGGAGCACTGGATTTTTTACTGAACATTAAGAGGCCACTTAAACTCTTTAATTTTTCATTTAGATTTGAGCGTATTGGCGTTCTTCAAATCCTCCTCCTCCTGCAAAACCAGAAGTGAGTTAAAGGTCACAGACAGAGAGTCAGACATTCTTGTATTACATCATCCAAAGGAATATAATCGTAAGTGCAAGGTGCAAACGAACCTGCTTCCCAATTGCTTTTAGCAAAAATTTGACTTGCAAAAAGTGCTTTTTCATTGTCCGTCACTGCAGTTCAGCTCATATAAAGCTGATCATACAGTTTGAGGAATAGTGAGAGTGTGTCTAGCATTAGATGTCCATTTCACTGTGCCCATTGCTAGAATGTAGTGCAGAAACACTGCCAAGAGGAAATAAAAAGTGAAGTGGGAGCAGGGATAAAGCGATGATGGTGTTTCAAGTTCAAGGCTTATGACAAACCATGAATATTTTTATCCATCCGCACACCACCTTTTTAGTTTCAAGCTCAATTATTGATACACTTATTGTCTGTTCAAAACTACTGCAAGCCAAAGAACAAAATACTCAGGAGCGGCAAAACCCACATACCATTGAAAGCAATAACGTTTGAATGTCAGAAAATAATTCTTGCAGTAATATTTTCTAATATTAGAGACATTGCAAAAGCCAAGCATGGCCATGGGGAAAAAGGAAATGACTTTGCCCATGACAGTTCATAATTCCATTTCCAATATCTTTTCCTTTAAAAGTTTAAGGTCGCTCTTGATGTACTTGGCATATCTCATATATGTCTTTTGAAATGAGGTCCTCCTTCTCTACATTTTCCTTTGTCATTCAGCATTGTGGCAGCTGACAACCGAAATGAAGTCTCCTTTATTATTTGCCAGCCGCTCTTACACCCCTGCATAATCACTCTGAATGCACCATAATTACAGCTCCCCCCTGAAACGGGTATCAGACTTGCAGCTTAATTGAGAATGATGAGCCAATGAGCGTCGACTAGCACAGCGGGTGCTTGGCTCCTGACTCGACCTGGTTTAGGGGAAAAATGGATTTTGTATCTATGGATGGTATCCCCAACTGTCAGAGATTAAGCCTCAGTGAAAGTCAATAAAAGTCCATGTCACACCAAGTAAAACAGCAAAAACCTTAGCCAACAAAGAAACTCAAATAGGTTCTGTGTGTTAAAATACAAAGCAGGACATTTCAGCTTGACTTTAAACAACATTAAATGCACTTCTTACTGTGCAATGATGAAGAAAACTATCATTTGTCTTTCGCTTGTTTAGAGATTGAGTAACTGTAGAAATTAGTCCAAAAGAAAAAATCCATCCCAATTCTACATCATGATCTCCATAATATTCTGGGTGATCTTAAGTTTTCCCTAGGTAAGAAGAACATATATGATCCCTCTGTCGTGTTATTTAAGCTTCTGACCCACATGAAATAGAGGACTCTCAGGAGTGCAAATAATTGAGTATATTTAGGAGGTTTGTAGATGGTCTGATGCTGGAAGCCATGGACATGGCGAGGGAATCCAGAGACAGAGAGCATGGAGGGGATCCAGAAACAGCAAGTAAGGGGAAAATCCAGAGACAGCGGGAACAGCAACAGTTCAACTGGGAACTCAAAGGAATAGCAAGGACGACGTGGGAGACCGGAGACAACTGAGAAGTAAACAGAGTGGGGTGAGGTGATGCAGACAGTGCGTGATGAATATTGGAACGTTCTTACTTTCAGTGGATGGTTGTTGACGCCAGGGAGGAGTGAGTGGTGAGTCCTTTCAGCTTTGTCCAGATGGTAAGGTTGTCCAGGGGAAGAGCGCAACAGATGGGGAGTGCTGGAGCGGGCAGACCGAGCTGAGGCAGTTGAGTGGTGAAACCAGATGATTGTGGAGACCGTGGGATTCTTGTAAGGTTTTGATCACTGGTGACAGTAAGAACCTGGGTGGAGCAATAGGAGATGATGAGGGCCGTAGGAGGGGGAAAAAAAGTAACAAAATAATCAAAGTATCGGAATAATCAAAAGTGCAAACTACAAAAACTCAAACTAGGATGACCAAGAAACGAACTGGAGAACTAACAACTAAAGACAGGAATCTAAAAAAAAATAGAAAAACTAGAGACATGAAACTTCACAAAAAGTCTAGGGAACATGTAATCACTAGGAAGATTAACTGGCACTGAGAGTTTCAGGTTACTGGGAGCAACTAATTTTCAGGCGTCGAGGAGACGGTCCACCGCTCCTAATATACTGCTCCAGCTCGTCAGCAGGAATGGATTCCACCTGGCAGGTGCGCAGGTGGAAGAGGTGCTCCAGCAGAGGAGGCTCTAGCGACCCCCTGTGGATAACCTGGAAACAGCACTGAAAGGACTGAACCTGACACCCTCCAATTATTTCTATATCTGTTTCGCAAACTATTCCTGGTAGGATATTCCCAGAACAACTCTTACATGAGACTCATCTCTATTTAGGCATCTTGATCAGATGCCTAAATAAACTTAGCTTGACGGTGCTTCTCAGTCTGTCTTTAGCCATTTAGGGTCAGTACCACAGACCCCAATTTACTCGAACCGCTTTTTTCCAGACTGACTGCTAATAAAGAAGGATTAGTTCACTTTTTCATAAAAAAAAATGGTTTCAGCCTCAGCAGTCATTACATTACATATCTTTTCAACTGTATTTGTCCTGTAATCACCAGCTACAGTATATGGCAGTAGTTGCTGCACCTCAGATTTCAAACAGAGAAGCTTTGTTCTTGCTGGCCTCCTGTCAGTGAGTATGCAACAGTAATCTATGGCATCCCTCCCACTCATAGCAAGCTCACGTTGCAGCTCAATGTTTTCCGCATTGCTCTGATTAGTTTGGCTGACCATTTTAGAGACATTAGTCAAGAAACTGCCCATGGATTTTTCTCTGTCTCTGCAACATTTAAGACCTTGATGTTGCCATTAACCCATTTTTTATGCAAATCTGGATCTATAGATTAATGTTTGACTTATTATGAAATAAATTCAGGAAAAAAAACAAAAAAAAAACAATGGGGAACAGTACAGACAGTGAAAAAGGAAGGCTCAGACACAAATGCCCTTAGGACGACTGATCTTTCACTGAATGCTGACTCTTGCCAATTACAAACCACCCACATCCCACTTGTTGTTAAGAGTAATTAGTCAGGGCCTGCCCATTTTCCGGGAAGGTCTTAGGAGATGAGAGAAATGTTCTACAGGTCAGTCAGCTCAGTGGAGGGTTCAGAGCTTCGAGAGCCACACTCCATTCAGCTCCATACTCTGAAATGTGTGGGCTGCATTGAAGTGGAGTAATACAAGGTCAACCATGCTCATCACCAGACAAGAACCATAAAAGAAAAAACTCCAAAACAAAGCAAAACAAAACAAAACACACGCCCAATTGCCGTGAGGCCTTTTTATTCTCTTTATTAGTTGCAGCATCAGAAGATGACAAGTTTAATATTTCAGAGGGGTGATAGTCAGCTGATGCTGTGAACTTACTAATTGTGTAACAACCATTTGGCTTGGTTAGAGAAACGCATATGACACAAAACAAGAACAGAGACTGTTTACAAGCATTACACTAAAGGAAAAGTACACCAAACAATGAGAATATTAAGTTTAAAAAAGTACTAAAACCAATTTATCAAAGGTGAAGGAGCTGAGAGGTTGACCAACTGTGTGCCGAATTGATTTGTGTTATATATACTAAGTTATATATTACATGGATATATTCAGGGGGTCAACATCTGTACAGTTGCGAAAGTAAGCATATTACCATTTTTGTGTGCTGTATTTTGCCGGTTTTGATGGACCAAAGTTCTCTGTCAGAGAGGAGAATCTGGAAAGATGTCTAGGATGTGAGGGAATCAGGTGGGATTTTGACGGAACAATATCATCCAGTACAGGTGTTACTCAACTGAGGGGCACACAAAAAATCATGCTCTTAAAAAAAACCCAATTAGGATACTATATTAAGAACATCCTAAAAAGTAAAAGTATGCAAAGAACGTCTTGTTTGAGAAAAAGATTAATTTCCTGTGCAGTCTTGTCTCTATTATCCTCCCCCTTCCAGTGGCCTATTCGATTATGCCTCAGTCTTAGACATCTGCTGAACTTGAAAGGACTACAGCGCTCTGTCCCTTTTTTAGAGCGCTCGCACCATGCTCCTGCTACAGGCAGTGTCAGAGAGCGCTCAAAGCAGAAGCATGGTGCAAATGCTGGAGTGTCTTTGCGCAATGAGCGACAGGGACTTCTGAGGCTCTGCCGGCCGTAGAGAAAAAGAAGCAGAAGGAGGATTCAGAAATATTTTTACTGTTGTAGACTGTAAAAATATTTAGACCCCTTAAATCTTTCCATATGTTTTTTTACATTACAATCACAAACATAAATGTATTTTTCTAGAAATACAAATTGGTATAACATTGCGAAGTGAAAGGAAAATTATACTTGATTTAAAACCTTTTTGTTTACAAATAAAAATTGTGATATGCAAATGTATTCTGCCCCCTTTTCTATGAGTGCAACCAATTTCCTTCAGAAGTTTCCTGATGATTGCTAGTGACTAAACAGACTCCACCTGTGTGTTATTTAAACTCAAACACAGCTGCCCTATCACGGCCTTAGAGGTTGGTTAAGAGAATACAGCATAATTCAATCTAAGGCACATAACACAAGTCAAAGATACGTTTCTTTTTTAAGTTTTAAAGACGGCTTACGCTATAAAAAGAAAAAAGTTTTGAACATCTCATATAGTGCTGTTTAGTCCCTTATCTTGAAATGAACAGTATGGCACAACTGTAAACCTAAAAAGACAAGGCTGTCCACCTAAATGTACAGGTCAAACAAAGCAACGATGATTAGAGATACAGCCAAGAGGCCCAAGGTGACTGCCCTTATTAGGATGAGCGATAATCCTAATCCTAACCCTTTTCATTGTTGCATTTGATTTATTATATTCTCTTGCCTTGTTTTTATCCTATCTAAAATCTGACACCTTTCTGATCCTGTATTTTCCACCGCAAAAAAAAAAAATCTAAATATTGGTTGATTTTATTTGTTTAAAGAGAAAGTGAAGAGTGTCAACTTCTTTATAGCAAGAAAGCAGATTCTAGTTCAACTTTAAAAGTAAGAAACTGGAAGATCACCATCATCACTCAGCCCTCCTACCTGATTTGCAAACATTAGGCCCACCAACAAAGGTTTGCCCCCTGAAGAGTGACCGAATAAATTTTTCTGGACACAATTACTTTTTCATTTGGTCTTGTTATTTTAAGGTTACTTTAGCTCTTAATTTGATAATTTACTAAAAGGTCAATTTTTACACTAGAGAAACAATATTTGACCCAAATGTCTGAAGTCCGGGACCACACAGTCCCTAGGATCATGAAGTGTTTATACTGCTGAATTATGTAAAAATGGCAATTCTTCAGATGTTACTTTGGTCAATGCAGAAGTTAAAACTTAGTATTTTAGTATTTTAAGTTTGTGGAATCAGTGTAGTATCAGTATTCAACCGCAGACAACAAAAATTATAAATATAATGGGTTAGCTTTAATTTGATGGAATATTGACCTTAACAAACATATTTCACCCACATTTACATTTTTATAGGCTCAATCAAGAAAACCAAAAGAACAAAAAACAAAATAGTGAACATCTACTGCTCCAATTTAGAGAGTGTGTTGCACGGATACACATCTTAGCATCTGTAAAAAGTTGGAATTACCTGGCTTTGACCTGCTATCATCACACGATAAATGACTTTCGGTGGTTGTGGTCAGCTTTGCTTCAGCCTGCTGCGGGGTTGAAGGAGCCACAAGAACCATCTCCAATTCTGTTACTGTGGCAGGTGAGATAAATGCTCAAACTTCAGATGTTTCTTTTTTTAATGCTCTTTTTGATGTTTTGGTTCCTGATGTACTTGCTTGTGAGAGAGGAATGCATTTGCAACAATGAGAGCAATTTCTAGGCAGCCATCAAAATGAATTTTATGGTTTCAATATGCTGTTTTCTGGTTTGACAAGTTACACACAACAACCTGGGGGCGTTGCTGTTTTCATGAAAACACCTTTGCTTAATTTTAGAACTTGCTGAATTTTAAATCTTTTTGGGATTGCTGAGAAAATACAAAGAAAACAATTTTGTATGTTTGTTTGTTGGAACAACTCCGGTTAAACGTATGAACATGGACCTTTTTTTTCCCATGGGGACTATATTTATCTGTAACTGAGATTGAAATTCGTTAAAGAATTCCAAGCACATTTTCTTCCTTAAGCTTATATTTACACAGAAAAAAAATAGCTTATTTGATGCCCATTAGCAACTGTGGACAAACTGTCCACGCACACACTTAAAACAAAACAGCAAAGTACGCATCAAAATCCAAACTCAAATTGCTAGTTGTCCCCTCTCATCACAGCTAGTGGACTCTTTAACTCTTCCTGCATCCCAACATCTCTCTATCCTCCTCCTCTCTCTCACCCCCTTACTTTTTCAAGGCAGTGAGACCCCCTGGGAGGCTCTGATCTAGAGTGCACATCCTGAAGAATTAATGACTTGTAATGTACCAGTTAATGCAGAGAAGGCGGAACATCCATCATAACTGACAATTTAATGGTGCTTTCATAGATGGGCCACTCACATCTCTCCCATTCTCCTTCAACATTTTCCCCCTCTCCTCCTACTTGCTAACACATGCTTTTAGATATATAGCAAATGTACAAGTTAGTCTCTTGCTGACTTTATGCTAAACGGCTCTAAAATGTTGACTTTTAAGGGAGACCATGCGTTGAATGCAAACAGGTGACCTTTCAGAGGTAAGTTGGAATTGAGGTAAAGCAGGAACTGGGTTAAAAAGTTTTGGGTGTGCGAGTTCCCTTTTTATTTAGTGCTTTCACATGCTATTACCGCAAACTTCAATCTTGTTTGAAAAAGGGGTGGGAGTTGCAGCTGCAGACACTCAAGACTTATGTGGGAGAAATTGTAGACAAGACAGCTGTTAGTCGTGCTTGCTATAAAAACAGCCTAGATCGAAGCGCGGACAAAAAAAAGTAATAAGTAATAGGAAGTAGCTGTAGCAGTCTCCCATTTATGAAAACCAGCAAACATGTGATGGAAAAAATCTCTTGGTAGATAAAACCAAAGTTAACCTTTTGTCTTATATGTGGGTACATTGCGTATAGAAAAACCAATGACTTAAACAAGACATGCACTTAATGAGGATCTGAGCTGGCAGCTTCCTGGTAACCATAAAAATACAACTAGGAATACAGTGAAGTGAATACGATGAAATCATATTGATAATTGATAATGATCTAGTCAAACCTCAGTGTTAAATTCAATCAATAATTAGGGATAAGACTAGAACACTGGTATTCTTCTATTCTCCTTTACTGATTTGGTGGAGACCACTCTATTAACTTATGTGTGTACCAGAGAAACCGATTAATGAGGATTTATAACTGAAAACGAGGTTAAAAATAGTCTGGGTAGCCCACACATTTTCAAATGTTCTGAGGTTGGAAAATATACCCCAAAATGCTCCGCAAAAGTATGAAAAGAAAAAATAAAATTACTAGGAATTCAAAATTGAAACAAGCTGGGTACTAGATCACAGCATCACGCCGCCACTCTACTTCCCCTTAGATGTTCACAACCAGTGGCGGATCTAGGGGGTGGCTCCTTGGGCTACAGCCCCCGGATGTTTCCCTTAGTTGCTAACTTTAACTGCAAACTTGAATTCCTGGATCTACTTCATTAATTAACTTGCACAATATATTGTCTTACAATACAGACATACACATACCCAGGGCCGGACTGGGAGATTTTTTCAGGCCAGGAGTCAGTCAAGTAACCAGACCACCCTGGGCTTGCCACGCATGCATGTTCCCACACATACATGTTCACACCTACACCTAAATGCATGGGCACAAGCAAAACACATTTGTGCACGTGCGCACACACACTTATAGCAAATTCCAAATAAAAGGCCACCTTTTAGACCTACTGTAACTTCTGAGGTTGTAATATACAGCAACTTTATTGCTGTTAATACAATTGTAAAAGTAATAGATAATAAAGATTTTACACAATAATAAGTGTCTAAGTTAGAGCTTTACATAGTCAAATCATGTAAAAAATCAACTGCCTCAGTGGCACATCATCAGGGAATACTAATGAACCCCAACCTACAGTAAATCCAAGGTTGGAATACACAAATGGTCATGTTTGATCTGGGATACATAACAGCAAATCAGCAGCAGACAGAAATATTTAACAACACAATCACTTAATAGAATAACGCCATAGTGCCAAGCAAGCTAATATTACAGTTGAGAGCCATTTTTGTGAATGCTAGCGTCTGAAAGTGTTCATGTGTTGTTGCTCTACTGTAGAAATGGTTTTGTAACTTCTCCCAAATGCTCTACTTCTCCTGTAGTACCAGCAGGACTGGTGTCAGTACCATCACCACCTTTGAATAACAAACACATGTTTACAGTGTTTCCATAAACTGTATTTCATACAGTAAGATAATTTAGCCTGTCTCACTGATTGGCCTTGTACTCATATACATGATAATGATAACACTATATCCGATTAGCTGAAGAAATAAAACATTTAAAAATAAATTAATAATAATAATAATAATAATAAAGTGGCGTGTAAGTCAGTGATTTTAACTTCCTTGTCCTCATCTTAATTTCAAGGCTAAATCTATATAGGCTCCATATTTACACTGAATGTGTGCAGCTTCAAGTTCCTTTAGGGGTTTCCGTTTAAACTTTAAACAAAAAAAATGTTGGCACAAATATATTATTAAAATTAAGACATTTATATTTACACTCAGAATAATATTTGTACCAACATTTTGTGCGTGTTTCGTTTTTGTTTTTATAACTTCCTTGCATCTTGATTTTAATGGCAACAGGGGGGGATTGAATAAATAAATCTGTTACTTTTCTGAATTTTGCCGCGTCCTCCTCCTGCACCTTTCTCTTTTTGTCTCCCTCTATGTTCCTTTTACCCCGTCGGGAGACACGAGTCGCTTCTCCTCACTTCTTGCACCGCTCGCTCGTTGCGCGAGCTGGCGTCACCAGACACACACCACGCCCCTTCCTCCACACCCGTGTGGTTGATACGGAGGTTTGGGGCGGGTCTTAATCGAAATAAACCAATCATCTTTCCCTCCTCGCATGCTGCTGGCCTGACTGTCTCTATGGCTTGTCCCAGCGCTGGCCTGTCTATCAGAGATTCGCAATGCCGACAGACAGTTTTTTTTACTTCTTTTTTTTACAGAGACGCAGGCCAATTTTAGGCCGGCGATACCAACTACCCAGTGCAACTCCTTTGAGGAATAACAAAGTTTATGACGGAATAGAGCGTATTTTAAGTATTTAGAAGTAGTGCAAAGCACACAGGAACGGAGAACTTAATGATGAAAAAATATGCTTTTAAAATCTAATTTGTGTTCTAAATGTAACTTTTAAATTACTTTTTAATGAATTTTCAACATACAATGAATCTCAAAAATGTACACTGTGTTATCATACAAGGATTTTGTGATCGAACCTATGTTTTATGTTGTCAAGTAGATTTTTTTAAAGTGACTTTTTTTAATTACCCTTTACTTTATGCCCTAATAAATAAAAACATCTGAAAACCTCAGCATTAATCACACTCCTAGAGTTAAACATGGCATGCTCACATATGTAACAACTTTGTTACTGAAAAATTTGCTGCATAGTGTTTCCAAAGACGATGCCATACAAACAATGCCTCTGCAGAAAAAAATCTACCTGTTTTAAAAACACAACAATTTACAAAAAAAGAAATCTGAGCTAGGTCTGGATTTAGTATTTGCCTTTCATCCTTAGAAGATGTATCGGTTCTTTTTTCTACATACAGGAAGGAGTTGCACTGGGTAGTTGGCATCACTCGTATCTAACCCAACCAGGTGCCCAAAACACAAGATAGACAGACAAGCCTGGTGTTCTTGGTAACCAGTTGTGGATTTGCCGTGTGAGGCCCTGTTGGCAATTTATTCTGATGCAATATATGAGGTAGCTTCCAGGGCTAATGTAACCTCAGCAAAGAGAGATCATTTTTAAAACAGCTGTCTTATCAATATTATTAATACATTTAAAATCGACAAACAAATAAACAACTATAAAACTACAAGTTGTAAACATAAAAACAATTATCTTTTTTTTTTTTTTTTTTCCAGCACAAAACGACAGCTTTTACATTAATGATGCATTCAATGTTAATGGCTTTCTGCATTCTGTTTACCATTACTGAGATCAACTGGGAGAGCAAAAAAAGAAAGTGGATATTGGTGTCCAATAAAGCCCAAATTTATACATAAGTAGAAAATTGTAAAAATTGGAGGCAAAAAATGTGAGCAGTCAAAACCTGCCTCACACTCTCTAATGAGTGCGTAAGAGTGTTCCTTCCAAAAACAGGAAAGCAACAGCAAAAGTTTGCTTACTGTACTGATTTTCAGAAATGTATCCAGAAAACTTTTTTAATCCAGCTAACCTTCAGAGCACACCAATAAGTGGGGGCGGGTGCATGATGCATATCGGAAATACTTAGATTGATCAAACCCTAACTAGATTAAATAAAACACAGTTTTGTTAGACCCTTTCATTTGTTTGTGAAAACACAAAACAAACCACAAGCATTTAATTTTTTATTTTTTTGTCTAACATTCCTTCTAACCAGAAACAGTTTCTATGCTCTATATGTTATTTACTTCACAAAGGAAGATGATTGGTGATTCACTGCCTCCTACATTTTCTGTGTACATAGTCATCAGCTTCTGTGTAAAAAAAAAAAAATCCAATGCCAAATCCTGATGAAAAGGATATTTAGAGATTTGAGATGTTCCAGAATGGTAAAATTGTACTTTGGACTGAATAATTCAGATATACATCAAAAAACAGATGCTAAGAGAACGATCTACTGCAGATTGGATATTAACTGCCTTTCCTTTTTTCACGGATCAAACTTCAGAAACCCTTAACTGCCCTTTTAATTGTGACTGCTACTTGCTTTGTTGCAGAAGGATTTCAAATTTTACAAGGTTGATCAGTTTAAAAGCAGAAGACAAAGTAAGTTTGGACCAGATACATTGTTGAGGGGAAATATCTTGGTAGAGATAAATACATACAAAAACATATACCAGATCAGCGGCTACTGAATGTTGCACCTTAGCCATGAATTAGATAGGAAGCATTAGAGCCTACTTTCAGACCTTTGCTTTAGTTGTAGGAGAAGGATTTCAGTGTCTGAGGGTAAAAGCACATTGTTTTACTTGCAGATAAATTCCTCTGGAATATCAAGTTGTCCTTGAGTGCCTCTTTTCCTTCCATTTTTAAACTGCTATGAATATATGAAGCCCCTTTGTGCTCGGCACACACAAGATAATAAAGAGGAAACAGACATTTGTGTGTTTTTGTCCCCATTTCACTTGCAAAGCAGCAATACGAAGTCAAATAGCCGTCGGTAACCAGCGGCTGATGTTTAGCACAACCTCATTTAATTCCTTTATTTGAGCTTCTCTGCTTCAGAAATCACAGGAAATTGATTCCATTAGCTGTATCACTTTTCCTCCGTGCACACCACCTGCATATGAAATGCTACGCACCCGCCATATTAACATATCTGCCATTGAAGTAACATTACTATTGCCATGGCAACAAACTCCCATATCCTCAGAGAAACTAGAAAGCGAGGCAGGTTCATTTCTAAATCACCTTTCATAAACCAGGCAATACTGAGAGCTCTACTTTAGGCAAAAAGAGGTTGGTAAAAAGACTGAAAAGACAAAAAGGACGGGGGTTTAAAAGAGGGAAATAATGACAAAGTATGAAAGTTGACAGAAGCCCATAGGAAATAATCAACTTGAGATGAATTTATATGAAGAAATGTGTTTAACGTGTGACATAGTAGAAAAATAAATAGCTTGATTTCAATTTAAAAGAAACCCGAAGCACTCGAATTATTCACTCTCCTTTAAAGCAGATAGCTGTGTGACTTTTCATATTTTCTCTGTTTACCACCACCAAAGTCAACGTATTATAGTTAGACTTTAGATGATAGACCAACATAAATTAGTGCTTGGTTTTAAAGTAAAAAAAGCAACAAAAAAGAACACAAAAATACACAAAAATACAATGATGTATGACTTACAAAGAAATGAAGAACAGAGGCCATGCGCATTGAATTTAGCTTCAGTTTGATCAGACTTTCGAAAAGCTTTCTCTGTAATCATAGCAGAAAGTTCGTTGGGGAATAATGTCCAAGTTGATGGTTACTTGTAGGTCATTTGGGGTGTTCATTTTCGATTGACAGATCACTTTAAAGTTATGCTGGAAAGACCAACAGGTTCCAACACCTACTTCCCTTTGCCTCCACTTATGTTCTGCTAAAGATAAACAGTTTAAAGGTAATTTAGTTTAAAAAAAAAGGTCATGTATGTTTTGTTTTTTTTTGTTTTTTTTCCTGCTAATATGCATAGTAAAGTTTAGACAGTAATATTTTTTTTTATGTTTTCTTATTTTGCTCTATGTAAGTAACTTATCATTGACGTTAAAAAAAAAAAAAAACGGGCTGTTCGGCTTTTGTGAAAGGGAATACTTCAGATCGCCAACCTCACTTTTATATCGGACAAAGGTAATCTGAGTTCCTTAAAAAGGTACATAATTTCCTTTTTTTTAGACATCATTTGTGTTTATAGGAAAGAAGCTATTCAAGAAAAACATGAGCAAATATGCAAAAGTCAACAGTAATGCGTTGTGACACACTTGATAACAACAACTGCCATTAATTGTTGGCAGTAACTGCCAGTAAGCGATTAAAAGGAAAAGAAGCCTCTGAGAAGAGATTTTGGTCCAACATTCTTTCAAAAATAGAAACCAAGAGAGCAGCATGTTTTTAATAGTCAAGCTATTGCAAAATCTTTTTTTTTTTTTACTTAATTGTGTTTTTTTGAACTAATCATTATAAAAAGCCTGATCATTTCAACGGATAAACATGGTACTGCAACAAGAACTAAAAATGCCAACGCTTAATTTTTCCAAACTCATTGTAGCACAACTGCCATGAAAGAAATTTAGAATTGACGATTTAAGGTTCCATCAGACAGGACATCCATGTCTTACAGCAGCTAAGTGTCACTGGACCATCACACACTCTTCAGAGGTCTAGTGTGACCAGTTGGGCAGTCAATCTTCTTTATTTGTAATCTGTTACAGGTGTTTGAGGAGTGATGACTCAAAAATGATCTGTTGAAATGTATTATGCAAACCAATGCGACTGATCTTAACTAACTTTTTCAGGCTTTTAATTGCATTGGACAATCACAGTTTAGACAGCGCATGGTCTTTTTCCACGTGCAAACCAACTTTGACGACAAAGAGTAAACAGCAACATTTATTGCTCCAAGGTAGGACTTACGATCTACATTCAATGTCAAATTTGCCAGTTACATCTTCAAAATACCTCCCTGCTGATCATTTTGCTGCTCTACGAAAGATTTTCGCTCGCGCCCGTCACAGAACGGGCCGAGTGCGAGCGAACAAAAGGGCTTTTGATGTGCCCGCACTCAAGGACATCAGAACAGCACCTTGCGAAATCTAATTTCGGAGGTGTGAAATCTCCTCATTCTCTCCCATGATTGCTACATTTCATAGCAGGAGCTAATTATGGGAGCTGTAATTTCTTTGAGCACTCAAGTCATCAGCAAGCGAAAAATACAGAGCAGCTCACCAAATGACACAGTATAATAACTATGGCAAAAAACAAATGACTTTTAAGATACTGGTCATTATATTGATGACATTTTTTTTTTGTGTAGTGGAGTAGTTTTAGTGTTTTTTTTACTGACACTTCTGTTTTCCCCACCCCGTCACACCGTTTCACGCCGAAAATTTAATGTGTAAAACAAACACCCTTTTGACATTGTCTACTCGGAAAAAAACAGTGCCCCGGACAAATTTAAGATTCACTGGAGTTGCAATTTGCATGCTATGGCCCATCAATTTTTCATGGCTCTCACACTATGAGCACTCACAGCCAAAGGGGGGTAATGCAAAATTGATTTGTGTATTAAAACTGCTTAGCCAAGCAGGCATCACTGGGAAATGTAGTGATTACCCCTTTGGGAACTTGAGAAGGCCACGTGTTGCCAAAAATGATTGGAAGGAAGACTCTTTGTTCAATATTTAAAGCATAACTGTGATTTATTAAAAATTATAATAATAATCAAAAGTGCTGCATTCCAAGGCTTCCGCTGGGGGACCAAAATTATTTCCAGCGTTTTTCTCTTTAGTAATGGATGGAGCCCATAAACACATGCTATTGAAGCATAACAACAAAAAGCATCAATAATCTTCCTGACAAACTGATGTCAGCATCACAGTAAATGATGTCAACTACAAATGGAGTGGAGCTCACATGACATAAAGCTTGGCGGTCACAGTCAATAAAAAACCATTTATATTAAACCAGCCACATTGATATGAAAACTGTTTTTTTTTTTTTGGGTAATGCAGGCAAGAAATATGCTATAGACATTAAGGTGATGCCGCAGACTTTGTAGGTTGGCAGTGGTGTCACAAAGTCAACATGTTAGTTTGCAGAGTTCCTTTTGCAAACACAGACAGCTATGTTTTATTTAAACAGATAAATCTCCCGTGTTACGAACGTGTCTTCTGCTTTGGCTTTCTGAGCTTTTTCTAAATGGCTCAAACTTTCAAAGAGTCTGGAGAGTAAAAACCAAATAGCAGTTTTTAAAGGATGATATGAATAATTAAACCAACACCAAGTAACTTTTCAACCTTCTTAAAATATTTTCATAACTTTTGTGATCACACGTCAACTTACAGCTCGTTGAAGGACAGCTCAGTCGTGGCCTGAGCGGTTTCATATCGGTTTAACTGTCACTACGCAACTATGAGGAAGGTGGCCGGAACCCTACCACATAAAACAATTAAAAATGTGCCGACCTGCTTGACGGCATACGTCACTTCCCCCGTTTCTTATTTTCATCCAAAATCAACCAAAACGGAAACTTCTTTTGTGTTGCTTTAAATTAATCCAGAATAAGATGGGCTTGCCCCCTAAACCAAACTACTGGTAGCACTACTCTAAGCAGCGATATCTATCATCAAGCATTGAGATAACTTGCAATGATTATATTAAACTGCTTGTTTTACTGTTTCCAATTTTCTATAATATTCT
Source organism: Orestias chungarensis (assembly GCA_032876305.1). Taxonomy (NCBI): domain Eukaryota; kingdom Metazoa; phylum Chordata; class Actinopteri; order Cyprinodontiformes; family Cyprinodontidae; genus Orestias; species Orestias chungarensis. The sequence continues at coordinate 501,489 of JAVLVB010001277.1, forward strand.
AATCTGTTATATCTCCTTTCATCAGCTCTAGTCGGAAAAAATATATAATTAACACAACTAAAGGATTGAAAACATCAGTCTGGTTGTTAATAAGCTGTATCATGTGTTTCATTCAGGGAATTCAGTTAATGAAATGTATTTTTCAATACATTTGGACATTATTAAATGGGTCTTAAAACAGCTAAAACTGAAAATGTTCTCACAGTTTTAGTCGTTTACATTTGGAGTTGTTTTCATGTTTTCTATGTAAAGTTATTTTAATTTAAGCGTGAGAGCTGTTACTTTAAACAAAGGATTTACCTCTTCTTTCACCACAGATTATTGTAAATAGATGCTTATGATTTAAATTGACCAAAGACATGAGCTATGGATGGGTTTAAATTGATATAACATAATTTTAAAAATCAAAAACTGTTGAATTTCTCCTTCACAAAACTATATTTAAAGATTTCAACTTCACACAGCTTTTTTCCGTGCTGACGTTATAATTTTGCTCCCCTAAAAGGTTCTTGCAATGAAACTACATGTAAATACTAAAGAAGAAGAATCAATATATTGTAAATGCAATCTCTAGTCATTTCTAAAGCTGATAAACGTAGAAAGACAGACGAGCTTTTACTCTTTGTTGGGACAATGTTTGTGCATAACTATATGCTCGCTATGTTTTTCTATCAGTCATACCAGCACAACTAAAAAGACAGACGTTCAACATTTGCAAGATCATACCATCAATCAATATTGTTTTATGCTTGACTAAAAGCTTATTACATGAATGTCACAAATCAGTGGTTCTGACACTGAGGTATGATTTATCATGTTTCATTTAACCTCAGGCTTACTCCATTGTAACTAAGAGGTTCAGCTTCTTAGAAGCCACTTTATTCAACAGGGGTAAAAACTGTCTTTTCTTTTTTTTTCTAAGCCTTTCAGAATAACCAAAGTCTGCTCTGAATTTACAAATGCCTACTTTTGTAAAATAACCTTGCCTGACTGCACAGAAACACCACTAGCGCATACATATTTATCAAAGCACATCAGTGGGGGTCGTCAAATGAGCATCGCGGTTCACGTCCAGCTTCCCCTGCCTGTTTAAACAAAGTCCTTGAGTGTCGGCGGAGGCGAGCGCCTGCACTTGTGGAATATTTTCCTGTCCCTGGTTTGTCAGTTTGAACTATTATCAAAGGAACCGCTAATATGGTAAAATGAGCTTAAGTTACAACCTCTCTACACTGACATGACAGGAACAGGATTGTTTTCTTGGTAATCCTGAATTGTTAATCAGAATGATAAAAAATTTAACGTTTTTTTGTTTTGTTTATTTGTATACTTATTTTCCCGTTCATTTCGAAAATAGCCATCATAGGCTGAAAATTATATATATTTTTTTTTTTTGTATACTTAAAATTCACTATGTTCCTTGCAAATTACACCCCCATCCGCTCACCTCCCACATCATCTTTTGACAAGACTATGAAAAGCACTTAAAGGTCATTTTCAAACCCGCAATATAACAAAAAAAATCCAACTCAACTCCCTTGAAGGTTCCTTAATCATTAGTCAAAAACCTTTACATATATATATATACTGTATATAACATTACGATTGCTCATGGTATTGCAGCTGCCAAACACGTGGTGAGTCATCATCGCTTAATGGTCAGCTCGACGAGTTGGGGCTTAACACAAATGAAACGCCATTTCATGATTATTGCTGGTGCAGCGCAAGCTTAATTTAGTGGCGACTTGCGTGTCAAAACATGTTCTCCACTAAAGACCACCCGGGGAAGCGGCGAGACTGAGCTGATTCGCCGGGCCGCTGCAGAAGAAAAAAAAAAAGGAAATGTTTCTGAATATTACATATTTATCAGTTAATCTGGTTGGACGTAAGCTTGCACGCAACATCCTTAAATTACGTAGTGTTAAATCAACTACCCCACCTTTCATATGCCCCAACCCCTCCCCTCATGTTGTCTTGTTTTGGCAAAGAAAGAAAGAAGGAAGCTTGTTCCTGTTTGCAAAAAGACTGCAACCTGTGGTTGGGAAATATGACTGAAAATGGCAGCCCAGCATTTTTATGTACGTTTGAAAAGCAGCCGCTGACCTTCACGGCTAAGAGCTGAAACATGTTGTCTGCTAGATCACGGGTTTTGGGCTTGGCGGTAACTGAGCTTTTCAGCTATTATGGAAATATTTGTGAACACATCTGTCGGTGGGTTAGGGCGCAGGGTGAGTATTTCGCATTTTGGTTTAAGATTCCTCATGGCTTCAAAAGCTTGTCGCCTTTAATTTTGCCATTGAGAAAAAATATATTGGACTCATTAGTTATTCTGAATATGATTTTGCTGCTGTTGTCCAGCAGACAGCCAATGGTTTACATCTTGCAAAGAGGTTAAAGAAGCTGGGTGTTCACACAGTGTCCTATTGAACAATATTAAAGTAAAGTTTAGTGGAAGGAAAAATGAGACATAAAATTTGGTACTGATTTCATCCAGCAGACCTCAGAACCTGACAGACCACAAAAATCTTGGCCTTTAATGATTAAATATACACATAAATTGCTTTAAAAATCACCTAATTTACCTACAACTGCTTAGATGAACAAATATGATAACAAAAATAGGAGATATCGACGAAGGGAGAGCAGAGCCAGAGACTGATCATTGTCTTCACATGTTGCACTGGTGTAGTGTTTAGTACAAAACAAGCCCTGATCAATAGAGTGCAAACCCTGTACATGTGCCTGTGTTAACCCCCCCCCTTTTTTTTCTTCTCTGCTATATTATTTGCTATTTTCAGAATAATTTCTTTAGATCTTCATTAGCTGGAAACCACAATAATCAAAATCATACATAAATCCTGTCCTGTTGTGTGTTATTGAATGAAACTGAATGTAAATAAAGTTACAGAACTATATAAACTTTTGAATGATAATCTAATGTTATAAAAAAAAACTACAACACTTTAAAATCATTTCAAATAATTGATGCTGCATTATGAATGGTACAAAAAACAAAAACACAAAAATATCTTCTAACAACTCCTGTAATATAACTTACAATAAACCATATTAAAAAAAATCATCCTCATTTTAAAAACCTTAACAATCATAGTTAAACCAATAAAGAGAACCTATAAGTCTATCCATGTACTTACTTTTAGGCAAACAAAAAAAGGACATATTCAGGTTCTCCAACAATAATCTAAATCTGTTTGTCTTTTTCTTTTTCTTTTTACCAATGGGCTGCAAAGACAGATCTGTAAGTGCACTATCTCCAGAACGTGGGAGGATCTTATCTAACCTTTCCTGCCTCATGAAAAATTCAGTATCCTAGCCACCAATCTCCGCTGTCTCAGGATGTTATGTCCGATACAGACATGGGGCTGCTGGGAACATAAGAGGAAATTATTTTGGACTCCACCACTGTATGATCACTGATATCAAGGCAAAAAGACCTCATTTGGTCTCATATCTTATAGCACCCCTTTTTTCAGCGCGCGTCCACGGCGGTCAGATTTCATCGACCGTGCAGCGAGGCCTCTGGCTTGCGATGGGGCTTTGTGATAGGGGTGGCAGGTTATATAACCAGGGGGAGGCGGCGGCGGGGTGCAGATGAGTTGAGAGGCAGACCATGACTTGACAGCTCTCTGAAAGCAGAGGGAAGGTCTAACACGGGTGAGTGACAGATATGTCGAGACAAAGCATCCTGTCTGTCTCCAGCAAGTGTTGCCCACCGTCGGTGCCAGCCCCCACCATGTATTTACCCCTGAGGGGACTCACAGACAGGACAGAGAAGATCTTAAATATGATGTGACTCCTCAACATCAGACAAACTAAAACTGTAGTTGGCAAAGATCCATGAAGGTTTCCTTTCTTACTTCCCTATAAACGTTTTTCTCCCCGTCTTTACAGAATCTTCATTTCGCTAATAATAGGAAAGAACAAAAAATAGATTTGTTTGATGCTCTATTTTTTGCAGACAGCACAGAAGTGCCAAATTGACTGAATATGCTGCAGGACAGGTTTAACTCTTCAACTTTTTTTTTTCTTGTAGGGCATTCTTGTCATGGCAATTGTGCTGTTTTCAGTAGTGTTTTATAGGCAGCCTCCACAGTTTGAGGACTCGGAAAATAAATATTTATTCATCTCAAAGTTAGCTGAGAAGATAAGACCCAAAATCCTCTAGATATTGCAAGAAGCTTGCTTGGTTTTGCAAACAGAAAAGGCGAAAATCAGAATCACAAAGTTTGACCTGGTGGCGTTGTTTAAGGTCAGGCATGAGCTTTCATTGAAATGTCCCTGTGTGAAAAAAGCAAAAATAATGGACAATGCAATATGGCTAAATTCGGAAATGTCTTTTTAAAGCTTATTTTATGTTGAATTTCAAACATTAAAAAACTGATTTATGCCTGTGATTATTTAATAAGGGTTTCAAGATTAAACCCTAATCCTGCAATAAACTCAATCCAGATTACGTCTACTCATAGCAGTTTCCCTCTCTTTGCTAAACAAAAAGCTTAAAGCCTCTGTCTGATGCAGCAACCTGTAAGTTTCTGTATTGATCTTACCAGAGCAGCTTCTATTACATGCTTGTCCTTTTATGCGTTGTAAAAAAACTGAAAATGGCTTTCATTTAGAAATACCTTTGTTCTTCTTCCCACGCTTTCCCTAGAAGTCATATTTTTGCTGTGCTTGACTATTAGATGCCCTCTTAAAAATATAACCTGCAGCTCCTCCAAAGCATGGGCCTCTTGGCTGCTTCTCTTCCATTTTCAGTGAAATGGCTTGGGATGTTGTTTTGTTACCTAACCCTCTACAAGTATTATCCCAGTTCTGTCTACTGTGTTTCTTGGTCTTCTTGACGCAGTTTGCTAACTTATGTTTTTTTTCAGGCAAATTTCTGGCATCTTTACAGAATAGCTTGTTTGGGATTGAGATAAAATTGCACACAGTTGTTATTTTCTAGGGTGACACTTTAAGATATTTGGTTAGGTAATTGTTTTTTTTAAATGTATTTTAGAGTAAAGGAGGCTTGCGATGTAGTCTCAGGATATTGTAAAAAAAAAAGAAAAAGAAAAAGAATTCCCTGTGTCATGTTTCTTTCGTTCCATAATATGGCCAACATTTTGTCGGTTCTATCACCACACTGTAACGTGAGGATTCAAATATGAATAAAACAAAGACTATGCCTTCAAAAATATCAGCTTTTTAGAAAAGATGTTTGTTTGTTTGTTTAATATTTTGTGCTTTGCTGCTTTTGTTTCTCTGCAGCCTAATGCTTCTGTATTTATCAGACGCTTTTTTCCAAAGCGACTTGCAAAGGTCTTGCCTAAGGATTCAAATTGGATGATGTTGGTGCATATGTTTGCCTTTATTTCAACCCTGGCTTCCAGTTGCAAAGTCAGGTGACTTTCCGATTGAGCGATACGCCCACTAAAAAAGTCTCTACCTAGAAATCTATGGAAACCTTTTTATTCATACAAAAACTGTTTAAAATCACAAAAACATTGAATATGAAATCTAAACCACGGTGGAGATTTGACGTACCTCTGTATTTGCTTTTGCACGAGGTTAAAGTACATGGGTAAACATAGTTTTGGATTCTTATAAATCATGGCCTGCGACATAAGATGCTGTACAGATGTAACATCCATATCAGAATTTACAGGAAGGAAAAGGTGTAAGGACACATAGCTATTGAACAGGCAATAAAGCTGATTTTCACATATTTAAAAATAACCATATGTCAACAATTAAAAAAAAATGAGATGGATATTCTTATTCCATTTTTATGTCAGGTTTTCTCTGATTAGTCCCTGCCATGTTTGCCTTTAGGTAATTGCCAGTTATAGATGGTGGTCTTCTAACAACTAGGCCAGAACCACTGAGGTTTTATTTGGCAGCATAAAGGAGGTAATGAATAACTGTCTTTACATTTCATTTTGGCGGCCAGCAGCCAAAGCTAGAACATTTAGCAACTGTATGAGCAGTTGGAGTTTTTCTTTTTTTTTTTTGCCCGAGGCAAACATGCATCCCACGCAACCGTCAGCTGTAAGTTTGCTTGGCTTTGCGTGAGTGTGAACAACAGCCGCAATAGCACAATCTCGTGGAAATGTCTGAGCCCATTATAAGAGAAGCCCCACTGCTTTTGTTTCCACTCAAAGCACCGCCAGGCAGATGGACAACCTCTGTTAGAAAGCAGTTACTGCAGTCCACCTGCTGAGGCAGACAGGGAGAAGATATGCCGAAGCACCTGGCCATAGCCTTACGAGGGCGGGGAATGTTTCAGTCGAGGAAGAGACGCTCTGCCTTAGCTGAATGTAAACCAGGCTGGTAAGTGATGCACAGTCTGCTCAATCCCTCAAATTGTTGCCGTGAGCTAAATCTGGGATGAAAGTGGAGTGAAACCACAAAACAAGCTGTTGCATTTGGGAACAAATTTGGTAACAGTTTTTTAAAGCTAAAAAATCCATTAAATATAAGTTCAAACCACAACAAAAGTCAGATATAATTAACCAGTAAGAAATATTTTGTACTCTGCCACAACAAAACTGTGATTCGGCCTGGTAATGGTTTAGAGGTAAAATAGCGTGGGTATAGAACGGCCCCAGACGATGGCCTTACCTCCTCTGTGGATGTGGTGAAAACAAAGGAGTTACAGGAAAGTCCCAGAAAACGACGCTTCTGTAAAAGTTTCCTTTAGACACATCCATAAACAATTTATGGATGTGTCAGTTTTCATAGTTTCTATATGTGACATGCTAAAAATAGCCCATTTCTGTTTGACTTTGTTCTTTGTGGTGTGTTGCAGACACCTTACCTCACCAGAAGTTGACCATTTTGATGTTTGTTCAGGAAGCAGACGTTGCAAATTATAATTTCTTTAGTGTATTGTTTGGGAACTGTTCAACTTTTTCAAAGTTAAACAAGCCCAACAGCTTTTTGTTAACCGTTTGATTAATTTCACTCAAGGCAAAGTGGTGAACGTCCTGGGTGTGACAATGAAAACAGATAAATTATCTTAAGGAAATCAAGGTAATGACTTTCATTTACTCAATAAGCAGATATTAATTATCTGTCCAACAGATTAGGGGGGCCCGAATTATTGTGAGCCTTGAGATAAATGGCCTTCTGGTTGAGACATAATGAAATCCTTTTCAGGTCCTTTAACCAACCACTCATCAATTCACATATTAGTTTCTGCTCTTCTTACTCTTCAGCAGAGTTTATATTCTCCACACCCTATCTGCACAGTGTCTTGTTTTGCCTTCAGGGATTTTGATGTTATCACAAACACTTCTTCTCCACTGACACCCTCCCTGCTTCCCCATTTGGAGGAGCAAGTAATGAAATGATGAATTGGTGAAATAACCACAGTGTCTTTAAGATTAATTTTGTGCCATTTCTTAGACTACCAGCTCTGTCAACAAGAAGAAATCAGTGGATGAGTACAAATGGGCAAGACAATAGTGGTATTTGTGGTTTATTGCACAGAGAATGAGCAAAGTTGGGGAGGGTAGCGCAAACCCAGGCAGCAAATATCTCTCAGATTAGAGAGATTAATATGGAATTGATTACTGAGTTTTTTAAAACAAGAAATTCAAGTTCCATTAAACATCTGTCTGAATTCATCACTTTACCTGACTGAGAGACAGAAAATTGGCGTCATTCGAAAGACGAACAATGTTGTCAGACAATGTGTTCAGGAGTTTTTTCAGATGAAGAGAAGCAAGTGTTATTAGAGTGCAAATACTTTGACAAGCATAGGTACCATATATCACTGCTGAAAGCTTCAAACTGCTAGGTGAAGAATTTGTCTCTGTCGGTAAGGACTGGATGTGTAGGTGGGAATAACTTCTCAAACATTTGAAGAATATTTCCTCCTGAAAATGTATTCTTGAATTCAATTACTGTGTGAGCGTTACTGCAGTATGCAAAAATTGCTCAAAACACTTCAATATTCGAGCATTTTGTCCAACAGAGAACCACAAAGTGTATTGTAATAAAGTCTTACAATGGAACACTAAGTAATGCATCCTTTTAAAGTACATTGGAAAATATTGGGAAATTGCAACCCCAACCCTTGCCCCCTTTACCCCCATACCCCAAGATAAAACCCCCTAAAGTAAACAGAGTCTGCTAGTTTAGTGTTTTGTTCAGTAACGGTTCTACAAAGCTCACAAACAATATGCAATTATCAGGATCAAATTCAAGCAAAGTGGAACAAAGTGTGTATGTCCTGTTACCGAGCTAGTGTCAGAGTGAGTTCCTTTTAGCACCTCTCCAGTTGTCCGCAGGGGGTCACCCGTGCTCGCCCTCTGCTGGAGCATTTGCCACCCCAGGTGCATCCTGTTGGCGTTGACGAGCTGGGCCAGTATGAGTGGGGGACCAGGTATTCGACGCCTGAGTGTTTGTTACTCCTGGTAATCTTAGTCTCAGCGCCTTCTCTAGTTTCGTGTATTTTATAGTTCTCTTTTGCTCTAGTTTAGTCTCCAGTAGTTCTCCAGCTTTTCATGATTTTTATATGCTACTTTGTTAGTCTTTGTCCCACGCTCCTAACGTCTGTTGTGCTCACCTCAGGTTCCCGTCATCTCCAGTGCTTCTTCCTCATAAGATCTCTCTCCGGTCCATCGCATCCATCTGGTCTCCCTGCTCCTCTTGGCTCGGCTCGATCTGCTCGCTCCAGCATCACTCCATCCGACCTGCACACTCCCTTGGACAACTTCTCCGCTTACACCGCAGAACTAGAACTCACCTCTCAGCTTCCCCCCTGGCGTCAACATCCATCAACCACCAAGTAAGATCTGCCCAATACTATCCTTCTCTCAACATCACCTGTCCTGTCTTCCACCTCAGTGGTCTCCGGTCTCCCAAGTTGCCGTGCGCTCCGAACTTCCTGCCGTTCCCCGCTGTCCCTCTATCCTTGCTTTCCTGCCGAACAATCCGTTACCGGATTTCACCCCATTACCCTACAATAAAATTCATTATAACTGTTCTCCTGAGAGTTCTCTGTTTATTTGGGTCAGAATCCTAAAAAACATGACAGCTAGATGGTATCACTTTAGCTTTAATTAAATTTTTTTTTACATTTAAAGCAACACTAAAGAAGTTTCTATTTTAGTTTTGGTCGTTTGGCCAGTAGACAAAAGTGATAGTGTTTTGGCTGAAGGAAGACTGCGTTTCCCATGAGGACCAGCGCCTGGCGTCGTAAAATCCGGACCCCCTGGTCGCCTGCAATTGGATTGAAGTACATTTCTGTTTCTAGTGGCTCTGTGAAGAATAAATAACGGCGAGGTAATAGGAGGGAAGTGACGTATGCCATAAAGCACTCAGCACACTTGTAGTTGTTTTGTGTGGCAGGGTTCCTGCCACCCTTCTCAGAGTTGCTTAGTGCCGGTTAAAGCGCTATGGACCCCTTCTGGCAATGACAGAGGCATTAAATGATCTGTAAGTCGACGCATAATCACAAAAGTTGTGTCAAGGTTGAAAAGTTACTTAGTGTTGCTTTAAAGTTCAGCTTCCTCTCGACAAATCAAAACTAATGGATGGTAGAGTTCACCCTAGTTGTATGTTTCTATTGTTGTGTTGTAATGTTTCACACTACTCTATATTTTATTTTGCCATAGCTGCTTTCTTTTCTTCCCTAAGACATGAGCCCTCGTTTTATCATCCATGTTTTTTTCCTCGCCATGTGTTTTTGTTCTTGCTTTGTCCCATCTGAACAGATATGCACTTTAGTTGTTTTAATTATCTTCAGCACTCTCGGTTTCTCTCTTTGTTTGTAAGCAATTAATCTTTTTGTTTTCAATCCAGTCCATCCCATGATTAGTGAATTGGGGCCATATTTATTTTCCACCCCTTACATCATTTTATGACAGGGAAAAGTAAAACAGTTCCTCAATATGCATTGTAAGCTGCAACCTCAGAAAACAGTTTCTGATTATATGAAAAAGCAGAACATAGGATATAAATGGAGGTATGACTATGAATGTTAATATTTATATGACACTATATAGTTTCACTGTAATTACATAAACAATATATATACATGATAAGTTAAAGGTTTTGGGAAGCCATCAAAATATGTGTAAATACTGCGCGAAAATATCCGAAATATTTTGATTGATTGTATTTATTGTCATGTTTTGATGCACTGACTCATGCAAAAATATAAAATAACAGACACAATCTGGAAACAGCTGCTAAGCAATGGTAGTTCGTCGATTATGTATGGGACAGAATATTGTCCCTTTTGTTTTGCTCTTCATGGAGTAGAATTAAAAAGTAGCCAACCTGCATACTAACACTTAATAATACACATGCCAAGCATAGCTTGCGAGCTAAAGTCCAGAACAGCGGTACAACAGAGTTATGGTTAGCCAGAAGTATGTATTTCCAGTATTGCCGGTGAAGTCTAAGAGACCTTGTTGTTGGAATATTTTGGTTAGCATATAAAGGACGATGGAAAACTACATGTTCTTTTCGGTGAAAGTGGGCAGACAAGCTTCAAACCTTTTAAATAGTCAATGTAGGATTCAAGTAAACCGGCCAAACAATGAAAGGCTCCCTTAATACTGGAAACAGCTAATTAACAAAAAAACTGCACCATCTTCCATTACTCCGCCATAATTATATGAGCTTGTCTGCGTTTGTGTGCGCTGGAAATATACCGTGCTTGCAAATGGCCAGCTGCACAGGTTATGTGTTTCTTGATGTTGTCAGCCTGCCCATTTCCTCCGTATGGTGTTTGTCTGACCACACACATATCAGCTGCCTGGATGATGACTGTAATTGTTCATAGAATTAGTCAGATCCCTTGGATTCAAACAAATTGATCACCCAAAAAGCAAACCGAATGCCCAAACATTTCACAAAGGTTTGTCAATAGTTTAGCTCCATTTACTGTCACAGCATCCAACTGGCCTGTGTACATACAGAAGAGTGATCAAGCAAGCTCTGCCAAACCTTATTCTATTAAATAGATATTATTTTTCTATTTTGATATTCTCAGTTTGTTGGTTCTGACACAAAAATTATCACTTCACACATTCAGCTTGATGAAAAGCCATTATTAAGTACCAACTAGTTTATAAATGCTTTAAATGATCAAACATCTACATGTTTAACCAGGAAAAAGTAGTCTTGAACAAACAAAGCAAATAAAAAAGAAAATCTGCTTGTTTGGCTTTTCCTTTAGGGGATTATTAATTCCCATTCAATATGCTAACCTGCTTAGAACCCATGACTTTATTTGCACACTGGTCTTGTTGGGACAAACGCACCCACCCGCCCCTGCGACCCCCTGAGCCCATCCATAATCTTTCAGGATCCTGCAGTCAATACCTTAAGAGTGATTCACCTCTCCAGTCGAATTAACTAATAAATTGATTAGTGGGAAAGCTTAGCCTTACTTTACACTTTGATTACAATCAATTGCCATGCCTTGCTGCAAATCTGATTCTGCGGTTCTGTCTAAATGTTAAAGGGATTGCCTCAGTAGGCTCCAGCATATATATCCCAGGAGTTGTAAATGGGGATGATGGTGCTCTATATAAACGGATTACAAATAAAACATGGATCTAAACTGGTTGGACATAAAACCTGGACCCCTCGTCATTGAACAATGTGAACAGATATTAGTACAACAAATGTTGTATTTGTCCTGATTCTATTTGAATTGTAGCAACAGCTATGCAGACTTATCTTGCTGAAAAAAAAAATGTTTAGAGCTACGTTCTCAAAATTCACTAAATGTAAATGTAGCAACGTATAGACACAAAAAAATTCACAATGACCGCCTTCTTTCTTCAGTCATGCACAAAATAAACTATTATGCTCAGGCCAATCTAAATACAAAGAGGTGCAAATCTCAAACAGAACAGATTTGGTCTTAGTCGGTTTAGCCTTTTGTTAGGTATTAATAGGAAAATAAAATTTAACTTCATATACAGGTAAAATCTCATTTAGTGAAATAAAATGTAAAAAACAAAAAAAAACAAAAAAAAAACACATTACCTTTCAGAAAGACTTTTGATTTAATTCAAACACCTTCCCAGAATGTAGTTATTAGATTGCCCTGGAAATGATGAATCAGGATTCAAAACAATACTTAATCATACTCAAATGTGCTAACAGATATGATTAACTCATCTGACACTCAAAACAGTAGTGATAGCACATCCCTTATTGGCTTCGTTGCGAATGTATTTCTTGCTGTATCATGTGCCAATAACAAAAATATATCAATGTGATATGCTCTGGAAATTTCACTAAATTCTCATATCCTACTTAGTTCAAACTGCTACCCGGGTTTCCCTTTTTAGTAAAGAGACTTTTAACATATCTAGATATTCCTGTACCCAATATACTCCTTCGCCAGATAATAAGAAAATATAAAATTAAATCCTATTTTCACCAAAAGATTATAAAGATAGCAGGTAATGATTTCTGTAATATTTTTTGAGAGACCATTAACTCCATATACTTGTAAAATTCCAACGGTCTCGCAATCGCAATACATCATCTTGGCATTAAGTTATTCATCTTGTTTGTTTGTTTTATTATACTGGCTGCTTCCTTGGCTAAATCTGCTTTGTAAATAAACTGATTTTCAGCTGAATAAAATTACATGTTTAGATGAAGGTATAATCGATGATAACTTGAATATATTTGTACATTTAGTAGTTTTTCCAGGGAAACATTTCTTCTCTAGACAAACGGATTTTACAGAAAAAAGCAAACAAGACTGAAAATTGCTTTAAATTACTCGGAGAAATAAGTAATTTGTGTGAAGGAATGAATGTTACTTCAACTTAAACTGAAACCATCTGAGTCTAAAATACTGTTTGCATTTGCCTGTGTTGAGCATTTTTTTAATTCTTGCCGACACAAAGTCACAGGCACAGTTGAGAAGTGAACTTTTGAAATCCAATCCACCGATATGTAGGACATATGTAAAAGGTAAAGCTATTTCTGCTTTTGCATGACTGCTTTCTGTCATGTTATTGCATCAAAAGCTTTGAATTTTCTGCCACCGAAAAAAGCACCATAAGCTTTCTTCAGTCAGACACTTTGTGTCTGTCGCTTATGCTTCCCACATGATACAATTTTTGGTAATCCCTTTGGATTAGAAAGACTTCCTCTAATACCTGGAGATGCGAGTCAACCGCACTTAGAAGGTAGTGCGTGTAAGCTTGTGCTGCCGCATGGAGAAAAGGCAGAACTGAATGTCTGGGATAAAGTGGTAGAGAGAGGGAGGAAGATAGAAAGGGAGGGAAACAGCTTTAATGTCGGCCTCACTGTTAGACATGATTTTAATTCCTCTGCAGGAATATCAGCAATATTTAACTGGAAATGTCACAGAATGTCAAGTCGGAAAATGTCACTGGGGAAGGACTGGAGGATGACCTCAAACCTCCCCTTTAAGATGAAATAAATATGCCTCAGTGCTATTGTAAAGGCAGGTTCTTGTTTTTTTTTCAGTGCATGATTTTTCCCTCTTACAAAGGCTATTTATTTTCATGGCAACAGAGGGACGAAAAGCCAAAAAACAAGCAGGGGAGAGATAAATGAAGTCATCAATCGCACTGAGTGGAAACGCGGGATCGGCTGACGTCTACGCTGTCATTTCTACCAGCCATCCGGTAATTGTTGACTTGCGGCGCTGAATGCATTGCCGCCTCTGGCCTCCTGCATGTTATTATTGCGGCGAAAGCTGAAAGGCAGGGTTACAATTTCCTAAATGATCTATTGGTAAACATTTTCAATGTGAAAGCACATATTAAGGAAGCCATTTGCAATTCCCTTTATCTTCACCTTTGTTCAGTCATATGAATAGACAGAGCCGAGATCATTTTCTGGCACATTATGTCTCCTGCATTTCAAGACTCTATAGGCAACAAATTAATCTAAGACATTTTTCAGTTTAAACTCGAGGAGACACAAACATCAAAATGACATATGCATTTCAATAAGTTTGAAAATAACGTAAAAACTGATTTAAAAACTTAAACATAAAGAATCTGTCTTGTAATTATGATATACACATCATGGAAAACCATGATGTTCACAGGACACTTAATCCCACCACAATGGCTGAAAGTTGAGTGGAAGGAAAAATACTGGTAATCATCTATTAGTTATTCATATCAATCAAAAGAAATGTACGAGTTTAGAGGTCTTTACATTAAATAAAACATAACAGTTTAAGAGCTCTTTACTAAGAACAATAACAAACAAAAAAATAGTTAAATACAAGGAGTGCAAATAACATTATTTCAGTTGTCATATGCACAGCTAAAAAGATTTAAATAGATTCAAAATTTTTAAAAGTCAAGTCCTGTCTCATATCATCAGGGAGACTGAATTAAATCCTCACCCTGTTTGGATGTGGTTCATTCAACTGTGACATCTAAGGAAGTAATATTGTGACACTAGACCATGAACAAACTTGTACACAAGGAGAGCTGTTTTAAAGTCTATTCTCTGAGAGACAGAGACTTGTGACTAGTGGACTACTTAACTGACATGTTCGTATTTCCTTGTTCCATTGAGAGCTCAAGCAGCACCATTCTGAATGTTCTGCAGCTTTACTTACATCTTATATATATATCTCCCCACCATAA
>JAVLVB010001277.1:516209-538792 GCA_032876305.1 Orestias chungarensis
ATATATATATATATATATATATATATATATATATATATATATATATATATATATATATATATATATATATATATATATATATATATATATATATATATATATATATATATATATATATATATATATATATATATATATATATATATATATATTTATATGTATATATATATATATATGCATATATACATGCATACATCCACTGGTTTAAACATTGTATCCTGAAGGCGGTGCCATGTATCAGGATGAAAACGCACCAATACACACAGCAAGACTGGTGAAAGATTGATTCGATGAACATAAAATTTAAGTAGAACATCTCCCTTTGCCTGCACAATCACCAGATCTAATTATTATTGTGCCACTTTGGGGTGTTTTGGAGGAGCGAGTCGGAAAACGTTTTCCTCCACCAGCATCACGTCGTGACCTGGCCACTAGAAGAAGAATGGCTTAAAATTCCTCTGATCACTGTGCTGTATCATTCCCAAAACGTATTGGCTTCACAAGGAGGCCCTTAACAATATTAAAAACATATTGTGGTGTAAAACCAGGTGTTTAAGTGTCATTATCCAACCCGACATATCACTCTAGAGTGAGTATAAATTCTTTAAAACACAGCTTAATATTTATTAAATCTTTGTTGTAAGAACTTACAGTACTTTTTAACACTAGGATTGTGATTTAAACAGACATGTATAAAAGCTGCTACACAAAGATTTATTAAAACAAACTGAGGCAATTTTTAAGTGACTGAAAGAGGAGAAGAAGATGTTTTAAGTCTTTTGTTTTTATCACAAAGAGGACGGTCAAAACCTTCACATCTCCAGCACTTTTTGCCGCCTATGAATGGAAACTCCTTTCAGTAATGACAAAGCAAAAGTCACCTTGGTCACACCGTTGTCCAGCTCAGCATTTCGAAATTCTAGCTGGACCCAGCAGTGGACTATAAACAGCTCCTGAGGCGAGCTGGAATTGTGCGCAGCATTGAGAGGTATCTCACAGTAACACTGCATGCGGTGCAGAAAAACATAAAACAATCCTGATCTGAAATCAATAGGGCAGAAAAAAAAAAAGAAAAAAAGGAAAATCCAGGAACAGTAAGAGAAGAAGGCGCACAATTCAGCTAAAAGGCATAAGGATTGTTCAGCTCTTTTTCGTCTATCTTGCACCGAGGGAAGATTTTCTAAGGGGCAGCAATGATCCACTTATGGCTTATCAAGACATTAGCCTGGAGTTCTGGGTGTCAGATTGGATTCATGCTTGCTCTGCAGCAGTGCATCAAATCATCTCTTTCCCTTTACCTCAGTGTTTCTGTCTCCCACATCTCCTTTTAGATTTCCATCTCAACAGAGTTACCTTTAAGGATATTGATATTAAGAAGATTGAATCATAGCTGAGCTTTATTGTGTGTAGTAATGGAACAAATAGAGATCATTACCAACAGAGAGGAACACAATAGTGAGGAGCTGATCCCCTAAAACCCAGCAACAGCATGGAGAAAAAATATTTACAGCAATGAGGGGTGGCCTCAAAGGACATCTGGAAATAAATAAATTTCAGAAATTTCACCAAGACGCATCTAAGAAAGACAAACAGAAGAATGTTTTTGTGGTTAATAGTGCTAAAATTTCCCCAACTATGAGTCACAACAGCATGACTTAACTGATAGGCAAGACAACTGGTTCAACAAAGCTGCCAACGTCATTTTAATTGACAATACAGGGAGTGGCATGAACAATATTTGTGTTTTTTCTGCCCTGTGTACTGAGTTTTGTTTTACCAGGATGAGAAAATAAACCAGAGCAGACAGGATTAAGAGTGAGGATGTTATCTTTTTTACACAGCCACAAGCTGTACTCAGAGTAATTCACCGAAAATAGCAGCGGAAATCTGGTGTGAAGCAGGAATGCGGCTAAGACAGCAGAAGTTTATAACTAAGATGATGAAAAAGAAACACTAGCTATTAGCAAAGCTAATTAAAATAACAGCCCTTACCTTAGAGACTTGTTGACAGAAACACAGCTTTAAGCCACTTATGATTGGGTTTTTAGCTTTTTGTCAAAGTCCACTAAATATGAGCAAGAACAGAGGTCTTGGAAAAGGAGAACCGTAAGCTTACAATGGTTGCAGGGAATGTGAAAACCAAATGCCTTGGGTAAAGTTTTATATTTCCACTTTTACCAAGTATAATCATGCCTAAGCTAGATTGTTTCTGACACGTTAAAGAGATAATGGATGGAATAAGTCCAGATCCTGGATATCACTGCTTCTGAACCATTTTTCTTAAAATGCTTAAACTGCAAAATCATGTCTGGTCAGATCTTAGTCAGATTTTTAATGCGATGAATCTTAAGGTTTTTAATCAACACGACATGTAATGATTATGCAAATGTTCCTCTTAAGGCAGCATTTGCTGACATCCATTAATGCAGTTTTGCATATTGATCATAATTTTATTTATTTTCCTAGACTCATTTTGCTGAAAGTAAGATTTCATTCAAATACTTAACCATAACAAGTACCGTATATGGTTACTACAACAAAGATTCTTCTGCAGTATTACAATGGTTTCACAGCTGTTTTGTCCTTTGTAAAGGGAAAGTTTTCTGCTTACAGTTAGTCCAACCCCATAATGCATTCAAGTGATCTTAATTGAGAGTATGCTTTAAAATTGCTTAAATCTTGTTCTTTTTTAAAAGTTTGATTTAAGAAATACTTCTTCTGGATCAAAATGAACTGAACATAAAAAATAATCAAAAATCAGTTTATTTATATAACGCCAATTTACAACAGATGTCGATTCAAGGCACTTCACAAGAAAATCAATTAAAATCATAGATACACCATAAACAAATCAGTTTGAAAATGTTTCCTATCTAAGGAATCCCAGCAAATTGCATCGAGTGATTGACTTGCTGCATTCACTTTTCTGGAATCAGCAGCCCGAAACAATGGCTTGTGTTGTCGTTGACTTTACAGCAATCCCTCATACTGAGCATGCATGTAGCAACAGTGGAGAGGAAAAGCTCCCCTTTAACAGGATGAAACCTCCAGCAGAACCTGGCTCAGTACAAGCAGCCATCTGCCACAACCGTAATGCATGAAATCTCACGTTACATCATATGACATTTGTTGTCCAATGGTGCTAAAAATATCAGTTGAACAATAATATATTTGTGGATCAGCGAAATTATGACCATGGCCATCAAACATTTTATTGTGATAAAGATATTTTTAATTACTCGAAATGTTTACAGTGTAAATTTATGTTTTTTTTCTTTTAACTAGCATACATCTTTAAGGCTACAACAATCAGTATCCATAGTAATGCATTTAAAATATGATTTTACCTATTTATAGCTCACAAAAAGATTCAAAATAAGAACAAAAGTAAACTGTTAAGCTTTGACTCACCTTTGGCCCCTAATTGAGGCAAAGATAAGTTTAGGAAGATGAAATGCTTTCCACCAGCAAAAATCCTAGTGGGCTTAGCAACGGTCAGGACAGATACGAAGTGACACTTAAAGAGATGCTCACCTTTCCGTGCTTCTGCCAGGTAATTTTATTAAATGTGCATTGTTTCAAGGTCCCGGTCTTTTAAATGCGATAAAGCATAATCTGCTATCTGCGGTAGGCAGCAGCTTAATGTTTGTTCTTTACTGAGGTCAGCCGACTCCTCTTCCCTCCTGCTTACATAGAAAGATACCTTGTTTGTACAAAAGTTCAAAGAAACAAATAAAAAAATTAAAAAAACAGCAACTTGAAAAGTTAGTTATTATAATTCAGTGCGCATTAAAGATGTTTAATAATTGCCCTTTTGTCCAACCAGCATTCCTGAATGCAAGTTGTAAAAAGTAGGTGGTCTGGAGCTGCCATTGAGGAGCGTGGGATGCAATGCTTTATGTGATCGGGACACAAATATATTATGCAAAGCAACTCTTACCAAGTTTTGTTGACTCAAAGACAAACCATTTCTAAGACCTTGATCCACAGGGACCTTCCCATTATCTCGGTGCATGCTTTTAGTGCTAAACAATAGCCTGAATCACTCATAAATTGAGCATTTAATCACAAAAAGAGAAAACATGTCAGCATTTAGCTGTATTTTAGTTTTTTGAAATAATTACACATACTTCTTATCAGTAAATGATAAATCCTTGTATTTAATTTAGAACTACTCTTATTCGTTAACAAAAGTAGACTTTTCCTTAATGCCCTTAAAAATAAAAAATTAAACAGTTTATCATGGCTTAGTTGTGACCATGAAATTAATGTTCCTAGCGCTGAGCAATGTGAGGGAAGATGTTGCAACTCTTCCACATGAGAATGAAATTGCAGAGATGTTTTTTTAACACAGGAAGAGAGTGCAAGGCATCCACCTATGAGTACGGGTTTTATATGTTTGTGTGTGTGTGTTTATTTTCCAAGACAAAGTGAAATCCAGGCCATCTGTATCTATTGATTTGTTTTCCTGTGTCTGCTCTGAGTCAGTGGCCAGATTTGAAGAGATTAATGCATTCAGGTTTCCTTTGGAAATTAATCTGCAGATCTGTTTTTTCAAATCTTGGGATAGGAACATCCAATGCTTTCTAATATGCAGTCTGAAAAGCTCGAAGTTGCAATGCTGCAGTTCCCATTATGCCAAAAAACTAAATTCTAGACATAATGTAATATCGTACATACACCCGATTGACACTATAGGACTTTTCTCTCCGATACATACATTCTTCCCATTTGCCTCTTTCTTTCTTTATGGACGTTAACTTTTACTGCATAATATCCCGATTGTGACACTACACTAGGTTTGCCTTTATGTTTGTTAATAAACATTGATTACAGTTGAACATTATGGCTGCCATGTTTAAAAGTGTACAGTAAAACATAGCCCATGGAGTTTTATGGAGAAAAGGGAATATAGAAGTTTGCATTCCTACTGGACTTCTTTGTTCATGCTTTTTTGGTAAATTGCCCAAGTTTGGTCATACTTAATTCACAACCTCTGTTTGAATCTTGGTTGTAAAAAGCTCCGTCTCAGAGGTCGTTAAGGGTCTCAAGGTTGAAGTCACTGTCAGAACATCTGGAGATCGAAAGACTGTGAAATAGGCCACTAAATTTAAACCTTTATATTTCTATATCATTTATTAGTTTTTAAAGTAAACCTACATTTCATCTCCCCACAAAGGAGGATTGTCTCACACATGTTGAGGAAGAGAGGTGAAGGAGAATAGAATGTTTCTGCTTCAGTAACTCCTCAAGGCCTCACCATCAAACAAAAAGTGTGAAACAAACAAACAAACAAAAAATGCTGTGAAAATGTATCCTGTCAAAAGTAACAGATTAGTTGTTTCATGTATTTTCTTTTTTGTTAAAAGTTGAAAAGTATTGATACACAAAAGGATGTTTTAAAGTCAGGGGTTCATAGTGAATCTTATCTAGAAATGATTGATATTGTCATAACATTTTACATTTATGCATTTAGTGGACGCTTTTATCCAAAGCTACTTACAAAAAGAGGGTTAAACACTGACCTACAACAGAGTTCACAAATTATAAGTTATGTGCATTATCGTACCATAGGGAATGTAAGATCGCTCCACCAGCGTGGGACTAGAGATGCGTTGGCCATGAAAAATAAAGTCCTGTAAGACTTTATGATCATAACAGGGCACATTTCTTAAGGTGTTATTAAAAAGGAGACTTCTTACATAGTAAAGATTTTCCTGCTATCACTAAACAATGTCAAATAGCTTTTCATTCATCCTGCAAGTCTACCAATAATACGAAAAATGTGTTTTTATATTTAACCTGTTCTCACTTGTAGCTGTGAGCACAAATTGTGTGTTTCTTAGTCTTCTCATGTGACCCGACCCGTGTGTACAAGCTAAAACAGTGCAACCCTAACCCTAACTACTTCTACACTGAAATACTGCACTAGCAACAAATTATAAATAAACAATCAATACTAAAGTTTGCATCACATATTATGTCCATTGCAGTACTTTTGTATTTCAGATTAATGTAGTTTAGACATTTCAGATTGCCAGAGAAATTCCAATCAAATAGGTTTAATTTTCTTCCAGGTAAAAAAAACAGGAAGTATTACTCTTGAGTTGACACTGAATTCAACACTATATTCAAAGACTGATCCTGACAACCACTGAGCTGGGACATCAGCATAGTCCCACAAGAGCAGCTTTCTTTCCCTACTAAAACATCACTTGCTGCCATATGTGCTGTATGTGCTGTGCTACTAAGAAAAAAAAATCATTTACCCATCAGGACTGAGTAAAGAACCTAAGAGACTTCAAATATTATCAGATTAAATCTGCCACTACAAAATCTTTTATTCGCTGGTATACAATGTTTTTTATAAGGTGCAATGAATTAAAGGAATATGCAGTCTTTGTGTCAGCAGGAGTCTTGTTTAGTCACTTCCTCAGGTATCCAGTAGGGGTCACCAGTCCTCGGATGCTGGAGCTTCCTTCACAGGTGCGTCTGGTTACCTCTGACGAGCTGAGGCAGTATGAGAGGAGTGGGGAACCAGCTACTCGTCGCCTGAGTATTATCTACCACTGGTAATCTTATCCTCAGTCCCCCCTGCGTTCTATGATTCTAGTGCTTCTAGTTATTATCTCCTGTAGTTTTCTGGTACCTTGATACTAGGGTTTTTGTAGAGTGTCTTATGAAACATTTTTGTGTTTTGCTACCCACCTATCTCACCATCTACCCTCATTCTGTCTGCGTCCCAGGTCTCTCCATCTCATCTACAAAACCTCCAACAGTTATCTCTTTGGTCTTACTTACCATCTGGTTCCAACTCCTCTTGGCTGAAGCTCGATCTGTCCGCTCCAGCATCATCACCATCTGCTGCTCTGACCTCCTCTGGATCCAACATCAACCTCATCTCCGGAAAAGACTCCCTGCTGACTCCTCCCTGGCGATTCAAGACAACCATCCCAGTAAGATCGTTCCTTTCATTCATTCCACTCACACACGACTGTACTCACCTCACCTATCCTCACCCTCAGAAGTTCCGGGTCTCCCACGTTGTTGATCCCCGTTGTTTTCTTGCCGTTCCCTACTGCCTCGCTGTTTCCTGTGTCACACCATACCTGCAGTTCCCGTTGCCGATTTCTGGATTCCCTCTTTCCATATCCACCTAAACAATAAACCTTTGTAAACCTCTCCTGAGAGTACTTTGTTTATGTGGGTCCGAAGAATTAACAACAGCATGACACTTTGAAGTATGCATGCTTCTTCAAATGAATTCCCAGGTCACTTGGTGGCTCCGTTGAAGCGAGGGGGTTTGGTTGGGCTGTTGAGTTGAAAACCTTTCTATTTGCCGGTTTTTGAGTTCTAAAGAGCGAACACCAAGCAGAGTTTTTCAAAGAAGCCGTCTTGAATGATCACCCAAATAACGGAGCCAACAGAAACTGATGCCAGTTTTACAATCCAAAGTCCTTTTTTAGTTGGCAAAAAGCAGTTATAAACTTTGCCTGACATCTGCATTTAAACCTTAAATTGCAACTCTATCAGTTTCCGCGGTAGTATGCCAAGAACTTTAAACAAAGGTCAGAACTTGCACCTCAATTTCCATACAATTGTTTAACGTTTTTTTTGTCTTTTGTTTAAGACTGTCTAAGAGGCTATAAAAATATTAAAAGGTGTTAATATTTCACACTATAACCACAATGGCTGGTTCTAATTCAGCTCTGTTTATCATTGTTTTGTTGATTGTGCTTAGCTTGTTCCTCTGTGAAGTCTGCCACATCTCATTCCAAAATCTATGTCTACCCCCCCAATCTGCAATTCAAATGGGAAGCCCATGCAGAACAGGCCAGATGGTCCTTCCCAGAGCGCTATTCCTTTGCTTATCAAAAACAACCCCGCTTGTGTCTATTGATCTATGCTTTCACTTGTGTTTCCTTTGCTCTTCCACTAAAATAAAGACACATCCACAGACATGGTATGTTTGTACTTTAATGTAAGTATGTCGGGGTGAACTTTTGAGAGTTGACAATTAAATAAACAAAATAATAAAAAATAAATAAAAGCCTGGACATGATGAGGAGTCATTTGAAATAGTGCTGATGGCTCAACCCCTTTCGATCCATTTAATGTTTTTTTTTGGGCCAACCTCCAGAAAAGCCAGTCATCCAGGCCTACAGCCGCTGGCGTCTTTTAGAGCCAACAAGCAGGAAATGATCATTTGCATCTCAGCCAACCTGTCAAGTCAAACCACTCGACTTCTAAAATGAACGCTGTCAAACGCTGACAAGAAGAGCGATGTCACACGCACGTGCCAAAGTGTGTCAGGAACTCATCTCCCCACCTGTCCCTCAAACACACAGCAGGGTGCCATCTTGCTTCGTTTAGATGTGAGTGTATGTGTGTGTGGGTTTGGGGTGTGGCGACATTCGCTGTGGTGAAGTTCCCCCACTCCTGGTAACCCACCAAAATAGACCTCAGCCTTGTTGTCCCTCTTAGCAGCAGTGAGTCTTTCTTGTCATGACACGCTGTCAGAGAGCAATGTAAAGCAGCAATTTGCTCAGGTATCCGGATTTCTAAACGGAAGTCAGACATGCTCTTTCTAAATTTAGATGAAATCCTATTAGCGCTCACAAACACCACTGCCACACAGTTGGAGGGTGTGGATGAAAGATTTTCACGCAATGCGGTGTTTAACCGCTATTTTCTAAGGTTCTCCTTATTTTGCACTTTTAATATTGTGGGACATTCTTGCTAAAATATGAGCACTGTCAAGAATAAATCACATTTTTAAATAAAATAACTTTTACATTTTGCTGCTAAAAATCTGTTACAATTCAATGCATTATGGAAATGATGGTGGAGACATGCCTACAGAGACTGGAGTAGACCGCACTGGTTTTATCTGACCTGTTAAGATTTTCACGCCTGGTTCTAAATCTTCACAGTGCATTATCACAGCTCTGGTTAAAGCATGTCACAGGAACCTAGGCTGTTAAAAAAAGCAAAGAAGTGGAAGTTAAAAAAAAATTCTATTCAGAAAGCTAGTCCTTTCATTAAAAGAAAATAATATATGCAGCTTTTACATTTATGTCGGATTTAATGTTTGTCTTATGTATTTTATTTATATTGGAATGGGTCAATATATGTCCCTTATTCTATCTCTCTTATTTTGTTTGTAGAATTAGTAGAGATAATGTATCTAATTAATTTCCATATTTGATTTAAAGGCACAGCCAAGATATCCTCAATAGGGCTTGAGGTCAAAGATGTTCTAGCAGTTTTGTCTACAGTATGAGGAATTTTTTTTTTTATTAGAGGGAACCCAACCATGTAGCTCCAATCACATTGTTTGTCAATGTTTAAGTGCTTGTGGAACTGACAAGTGAAGGCAATTGTTGGGGTGGCCTACCCATTATTCATCTGTACGATTTAAGTTTTGCTGCAATTTTAAAACGTTCTAGTTTAGATGTTCGATGTTGAATGGAAGCATGCTCATTTTGGCATTAAAATACTACATTAACACAGCAGTGACAAGGACATATACTTTAAGACTAAAACACAACTCAGATTTGAAGTAATTGAATTTGTGCACAAAGTGTAATACAGTGGAAAGTGCAGTGGTACTGAAGGGTTGACAATTAAACACAATACAATAAGGAAAAATTGCTAAATCCTTGAACTATGTAGATTCTGATACTGGGGTGATGATTTATTTTGGAAAAATCCCAATTCATCACTTCCTTGGTCAGGGGCTGAATGCCCCGTGATTCAGAGCCAAAGCAAAGCTTTTATCATTATTAAAGCTGAGTCAAAATAATGTGGTAATGTAGAGGTGTCAAGTTTAAAGTGCTTTGAATATACATTTCAGATAAAATACATGTAGGATGTCTAAAAAAATTGTGACTTTTTAATTCTTATTGACTTGGTAACCCATGATTTATCACTAATGGTTCCAATATGCCATTACAGATATAGGAAGATACAAGAAAGTATTATGATTATGTAATATATTATTACTGGAAAGTCAAGTGATCCATTTTGTTCAAGTAGTAATTTTGAGTTAAGAAAAAAAAAAGGCTTAATAATTATATATGGTTTGAGCAAATCATTTGTACTCGATGGTCCGAATCTTTTTTATTTAAATTCCGGTTTTACATACTGTATTTAGATATACATAGAACTTTTTTTTTTATTTCAAAAAATATTGTTTTACTTTGTTTTAACATTTTCAAAAAACGTTTTCATTGAAAATGTTTTTAAACATTTGTCAAACTGACTTCAGCTTTAAAAAATAAATAAAGCATGTTCTATTGGCTCCAAACGTAATGATATTTCAGCGTATTTAATTTCTTGACCAATAACGTATTAGTGGCAGCAGGACATGTAGGATCACATGCTCACTCATCCCAGTATATTCACTAACCAGACAGCATTTAGGAGAAATCCCATAAACGGGAGGCCATAAAAATGAGCAGGACTCTTGATTAAAAGGAGTATATTAAGAGGCTGTTTGGCTGCTCCACAGACATAAGTCATATTTGCTTGTGGTGTGTACAAGCAACAAGCACAATGGAGGATTTTGCAGTCGGCTGTCCCCTCACTCCCTTTGATAAGATAATATGGGGCTCTCCTGGTTCACCTATGTGTTGCCCTCTGCAGTTCTGCATACTCTCTAATGACAAATGCTCAGCCGACCGGGTACTAATTTATAATTGGACTGGTTTTTATTGTCCCATGTTGGACATTTTGTTGAAAGTATTACCAAGTAATTATTTTGCAGGTAAAACAGCCATTCATCACAATAAAGCATCGGGACCGAACATTAGGTATATAATCAAACTTCTAACTTCTAAAAATGAGATCTCTCAAAATATGCAATATGTTGCCACGTACTGAAATAAGGAGAACATTCGGAGACCTTTAAAAGCTGTTTCTAGGACATGACCAGTGCCCCATTTTCTTCATGCACTAAAGAACAGTGACATGGTCAGCTCACACCTGTGGTGTGATGTGCCATGTGAAACCCTGTCCAACTCTCTTCCCCCTTTAGGCTTGCCTACTTGCTCGCCTACATAACATAGGAATGCAATTAATGACAGATGGCCGGGCGATGACCACGTCCTTGAGCTGCAAGCCTTCCTGGCACCTACTGCTAATTGTATCACATATAACGCAACTAAAAGCATAATAAATCCATGAAAGAGCAGGGTGTTTTATGCAAGCCCTCCCCTCTTTCTCTGAGTTGTAAATTGCTCCCCTCTTGAAATATCTACAACCTTATGACACACACTGCATTAGCTTAATTGCCTTTTTCTCTGCCCAGTTTTCTGGGCTGTGGGAAAACGGTGGAAGAAAGAGGGGGATAGGGGGTGGGGGGTTAGGTGCAGCTGCGCTTAAGAAATTGTGGGTATCTTTTCACTGATTATCAACAATTTAGACCAAATAACTTGGCGTTGCATGATATGGTGAGATCCGAGGCAAGAGGGCATGATATTATAATGTGTGGGAGATAAAGTTACAAATGCTATTTAAGTTTGACTCTGATATCTTATTTGTAATAACCAGACAGTCACTGAGGTATGTAACATTGATTTAATGGGGAAAAGGAGGACAAAAATCAGATCTAAGGTTGGAACATTATATAAATCATTTGTTAAGGACAGTTGAAATGTCCACACGGACAGCTTGTGTCACTGCAGGGTGTTCCCCTACGTATGTGAGCCCTATCCACCCAGAACATGCCTGCCGAACCCTCCCATCTCAACAAAAGCTTGTTACTGGGTGAGCAATGGCTATGTCTAAGAGCAGCTGCTAGAAGAGCAGCTTTGCCAAGAACTATCATAAATGCTGTCACGCAAGGAGCAGGAACACGATCAGCAATATCCTGCGTCACAAACAGACCATATAAGCTCATGACCCAACCACTTAAAACAAGGCACTCAAGGGTTTCATTAGCTCATCTCGAACAAAGGTTCATGGACTCTGCACATTTACAATCAATGGTGGACATTGACCAGAACGTAATGACAGTCGGGCCCAGGCTCATGTTCACCAGCATGTCTAACTGATGAGGATTCAGTTCAGTTCACTTTTAGATTTATAAAAAACAATTTTTGTGTGAACAAGAAACTTTAATTTCAATGCAAGGATTCAAGGAGTCTTTATTCTCATTTCAACACATGGTACATGAGGTGGAACGAAATTGTATTATCATGGTCCAGTTCCACCCAACAGCTAATATTAAAATAGATCAAATAAAGTTATAAGAAGTAAAATAAATAAAATACAATGTAATACGCAAAATATTCAGAAAATATAAGGGAGTAAAGTGTCTCTGTGCGGGTATGTCAAGGTGTTCAGTGTGTATTGTCCATGTAAAGTGTCAGTGCAGTGGTTTGTTCAGGTGGAGTTCAAGAGTCATCACTTTTTGTGATGCATCCAACCACTGCTGTGTCGTCCGCAAAATTCACAATATGACAGCCTGGATGGATAGGCGAGCAGTCATATGTGAGCAGTGTGAACAGGAAGGGGCTCAGGGCCAGTGCTGAGGGTAATGGTGGGGGAGGAGATGTTGCGAATCCTCACAGACTGCGGCCTATTGGTCAGAAACTCCAGGACCCAATTGCAGAGGGAAGAGCTCACTCCGATTGAGGTGAGTTTATTTATCAGAGTCTGAGGAGTCATGGTGTTGAAGGCAGAGGTGAAGTCCACAAAGAGCATACGAACATATGAGTCCTTCTGCTCCAGGTGGGTGAGGGCAGTGTGGACCACGGAGGAAATGGCGTCATCTGTGGATCAGATTTTCGTGTATGCGTACTGATGTGGATCCACAGTGACATTGATGGAGGCTTTGATGTGAGTCTGAACCAGTCTCTCGAGGCACTTTGTGACTATCGGTGTGAGGGCTACTGGCCGATAGTCATTCAGACCTGTCACTGTGTGGCTCTTACAGATACATCTTTAAGATTCTGCCTGTGACTTTACATTTAAAAACTACCGATCTTTTATTTTAAAATACATGAAATGAACAATGTGGATTTTAGATTTTGTCTCTTATGTTGTACCCTACTTTATGCTCACCCTATTTCCCTTCCTTATTTTACATTTGGTCTTAATTAAGCAACCTTATGAATCCCTCTTGACCCTCTTTCTAAATCTAAATGCTGCTGTAACAAGACAATAAACTCCTGCCTACCTTGTACTGTAAGATGCAAATCTTTATTTTGCTCTGGTCCAAAGCTTAGACAGAAAGCAGAGAAACCATCATATTGTTTACTCTGGTGTAGTAATAACAGGTGTTATTGTAGCTCTTATGAATATAAAACTAAAGATTAGACTTGCAAACATTCTGCTTAGGTGACAAACATTGAGTCATTTGCATGAATATAATACATTTTTCCTTCTACAAGGTAAAATAGTTGCACAACTTCACAGCATGATGCTACCACTGTCAGCTGACAGCTGGTAAAGCTCATTGCATTGACTGCTCCTAACATTTTTCTAGTGTCTCTGACCTAATAGATAAGTCTATGTTATATCTGTACATAAAACCTTTGATCATAAAAGAAGTTAACGAGCAGGAGAACACTTCTGTTAAACTCAAAGGTGTCAATTTTGGAACTCATGAAGCTTTCTTAGAATGTCTGTTTGATCTATGTTAAGAATCAAGAATCAGTTTATTTATATAGCGCCAATTTACAACAGGTGTCGTCTCAAGGCACTTCACAAAAAATCAATTAAAATCAAAGACACATTCTAACAAATCAATTTGAAAAAGTTTCCAATCTAAGGAACCCCAGCAGATTGCATCGAGTCATTGACTTGCAGCATTCACTCCTCTGGAATCAGCAGGCAGAAAAAATGGCTTGTGCTGTCGTTGACTTTACAGCAATCCCTCATACTGAGCATGCATGTAGCGACAGGGGAGAGGAAAAACTCCCCTTTAACTGGAAGAAACCTCCAGCAGAACCAGGCTCAGTACAAGCAGCCATCTGCCACGACCGACTGGGGGTTTGAAGAGACAGAAAACTAAATTAGAAGCACAGGATACTGAAATAAAAGAGTTTATAGCAGCAGTTGTAGAACGTGACTGGAAGCATCTCAGCCCATGTTCTCATCCAAGAAGCTGTCTCAGCTAACAGAACCCCAGCCCAGGTGTGGTTACTATGGAGAGAAGAATACTAAGAGAAAACAAAACGTTAACAAAGTTGAAATAACGGTAACTAAGTCGATTGGACAAAGGAAGAAAGTAGCAGAGAGAGAAGTGGTCAGATTGTCCTCCAGCAGTCTTAGCCTATAGCAGCATAACTATAGAAAAACTTAAATAACTTAACCCTATAGAGTGAGACATGAAGAAGGTAGAGTAAAGGAGAACCGTTTGTCAAGAGTTCCTCCCCCAACCGGATTAGGCTGTCTTCTCTACCTCTTCCTAACTATAAACCTTATAGTTAGATAGACCTTTGTTAGGTCTATCTAACTATGCACAGAGACACTGTTTTTCTAGTGGTTTCTCGGTCATGGCATTTTTAAGCTTGGATGGTTGCTGGGTTTTTGTTGAATATCCCAACCGACATCTCTTATTTGTTAGATGGTTGCAGCCTGAATCCAAAGGAATGTCTGAACATATATGAAAGTTAGTTTTAGAATGGATAGAGCAGGTTTCCATATCAACTTATTCCATCAAGCTTGGCCTATTGCTTTAAGAAGAATGACCAAACACCCTATTTGAAGCTTGTAAATGTTTCAATTGTAGATACATATAAAGAGTTAATTTGCTCTTTTAATTAGATGTGTTGATGCCCTAGTTGCCTCTCTGTGAGAACTTGATCAAAATATAGAAAAAAAAGCATTGTGGTTATTAATCAAAAGTACCACATGGCTACTAAAGATGAAAAACATACCTAAAATTGACTTCTATTATAAGGTAAAGAAGCATTCAGATCCCCTTACTGTAACAAAGGTAAATTATAGCAGTAAGTCCCCTTTCCCCGCTAGAATAAACAAAGCAACACCTCTGACGGCAGTAAAATTGACCAGAAATGGCTAAGTGGACTCAGCTGAGTAAGCACAGCGGGACGGCTTCTTTTGAACAGAGCAGCCAAACAAACCTTTGTAGCAGGTTAGGAAATAAGAATACGGTGGGGCAAGATTCACCACCCCCACGCCTGAACTCGCAGCCATGTTGGTGTTCAACTCAAAACTCCTCATGTGCCGCTGAAAGGAGGTTTTGCACTGAAAGACTGAATATGTTGGTATGTTGGAGAGACAGAAAAAAAAAAAAAAACGGAGTGAAACAGGAAAAAAAAATACACAGATGGGGAAATCAATAAGGGTGTGTGAGAAAGGGTTCAAGCAGCTTGAATTTCCTTGATGGTCATCAAAAGGTTATTTTACACCCAAAAAGCTTGTATTGATTGCGTGCGCTCGGCACTGTCTCTGAGAGAGCAGAGGGATATCTGCTGGGGGAATTTACACGGTATTTATTTTTTGCATTAGGATTAGGGTGGGCGTTGGAAACGATCAATGGTTGTTTAATGTAGCTGCAGGGAACCATGAATCATGGGCTTCAGGGCTATTGTATTTCATTTGGCATTATCATTGATGGGCTTAACGACCCAACCATACCTCAGTTTAGTCACCGTATGGAATTAGACAAAAAATATATCTATATCTATATATATTTATATATGTGTGTGTATGTGCATGTGTGTGTGTGTTAAGTTTTGACAAGGTTATTAGTAGAAGGATGGGAAACACCTATACCATGACAAGTGGCTTCTACTCTTTGTAGCTTCTAGATAAAAATCCGTCAAAACTTAGCAAAAGTCAGTACAGCAGATGGTTAGTTACAAGGCCCTGGGCGAAAACTATCCAAGAAAGTTATTGGTACTCCAAGATGGTTTTCCGGTGCATTTTGGTATATCTAGTATAAAGCGAGTTGGCACCTCCTGTGTTGTGTACAGTTTAGGCAAAGCAAGACATTAGGGCCTGTCAATGCAGGTGGTTTGTGATCCTGGTCTACAAATATACGTATAAAAGCAGAAAAGGAGCAAAACACAAAAGGAATTTGTAAGGGGGCAACAACCTCTGTCTAGACTATAAATACAAGGATTTTTGCACCTGCAAGTAAAAAGGATCATTAAAGAAAACATTTGCAAACATTTCCTGTACTCATTATCCAAATTAACAAAATAAAAACTTTCAATTATGTTGTCTTTGTAGGCTTATGAAAATAAGAAATCCTACTCCTTTTATTCCAAGTCATTAGGAAGACATGTATCTCTTTAAAGGTCCTCAAAAACAATTATAGATTTACCTTGTCCAGAACTTTTCCTGCCAGACAACCCTTTATATACTGTATATGCTACTGTCAGGCAGCAGCCATAAATTGCCTTACCCACTGCGATTTGAGAGCATCAGTTCTACCAAAACATGCATCACGGGGATGTACTGGTATGTTGCTGCTAGCAGAAGGGATCAATTTATCAGCACATATCAGACCATAAAGAAAATGTTTTATTGTGCAATATGGTAGGTGATGAAAACAGCAATGCTGAATCAAGGCCAGGATCAATTGAACTGACAAAAAAAAGAAAAGTGCAGCAATTCTGCTGATGAAGAAAAGTTAGCAGTGAGAGTATGGATCGTTCCTATTTTCCGATAACTGAAAAGCTCCCAGCATCTCGTCAATGACATGTACTGCATAGCCAAACAGCAATCCTGTGCTTCAAAAAAATTATTTAGCTAGAGCCAATACGCCAATGCTCCAGTGTTCAGCGTGTGACAAAAAATGACGGCTGTTGGTCTGTCTGCCGAAATTAAAGAGATTAATAAGAACACCTAAGTGGTAGTTTACCAATGGAAAGTAGGAATATTCATTTTGCAGGAATTTGAAGGAGGAATTTTCTGTTGAAAAAACTAAAGGTCAGCAATGAATGCACACATTAGTAACCATAGGAGAGATCTACAAATTGTTCCATTAACAAAACTGCCACATTAAGAGACAATTAAAGGAATCTTATAAATTTAAAAGAATTGTAAAGAACAGCTCAACATTCAAGATTGTTTATTTGTCATATGCACATAACATATGGCAACAATGCAATGAAATGCTTTGAAAGAGAAGAACTGTTCAATTAGCAATAAGTACTTGGAGGATCCAACATAAGTACAAAAAAAAAATATATGAAAATATTAATAAGAATATGGGATAAGGTGTACAATAAATAAAGTAAAAATATATATATGTAAAAAAAATATATACATATATACCGGTGCAGGCAGGGTAAAATCAAGATATAATTAGCGTTCCAAGGGTTGTCATATTGTTTGTATTGCACATGGTATCTTCAATTCAGTTCAAAAATACGTTCTCAATCCCAAATAAATGAAATCCATGTTGTTGTAACTCATACTATCAAAGTTTCGTCAAACATTTGTTGTAAATGCTGAGGGTGCTGGACAGGGAGGATCTCCTGTAGCGGTCTGTATTACTGCAGATAAAAAGACGCCTCTGAAGACACTTTGTTGTCAAACTATGCGATGGAAAGGATGTCCGGGGTGTTCTGTGACATTCTTTGTTTTCTTAATAATCTTTTAAATACCAATCTCTGGAGGATCCACGGCATCCAGAAGATTCACTATTTACTTCAAACATTTACACAGACAACCATGCAGAAATAAAGGTTTGCCACTGATGTCCATAATCTGTTCAGGATGTTTTATTTGTTTATTTTGGCAAACATTGACCTTTAAATGTTGGCCCATGCAAACCATGAAAGCACCTATTATTACTGACTTCTAAACTACACTCTTTTCTTTATTCTCTTTTTAATTATGTTATTTAATTATGTTAATCACTAATGTCCTCAAGCAAATCTCTCACAACTTCACAGAAATACACCTACAGTTACACTGGGATTAAATTATGTACATTTTACTTTTTACTTATTTGGTTATTTTATTTAAGGTGATATTTTTTCTCTAGCAGCGCAAAATCGTTGAATATGAATTCATGCCACTGGTATTTATTAACAACCATTTTGTGAAAATTTTTGATTTAAAGAAATATGAGGTTCATAAAGTGAATAAAGGGCATAAAATAGTCCAAAGACTATGAATACTTATTAATGATAATGTTAATGTATATATGTGCGTTTCGTCTTACAGTAAAGATGTCCTGATCTTATAAACTCGCATAAGGACATTTCCATATGCACTGTAGATCGCATGCTCTCTGCACAGCCGTAGGATTTTCTTTTTGCCCTCAGGACATTCATGTTAGGTTTTCGCCCTTGACTGTGATAAGGACAACTGGCATTAAGCTTGCAAAGTGGCTGCATGCTGCTCGTACATACAGTAGTAAAAGAAGGGTCAAATAAACAGTACAAACTGTTCCTGAGGCGTTAGCAGTGGGACATTTTAGAAACCTATATTTATTTGACATTAAAAAAAGCAAGCAGAAACTACTGTGTCCGCAAAACAAGTGGTTTGTGGCAGAAAGGTTTTCTACAAAGTTTTTGCAAAAGGAAACCAGAAAAAAAGGATGTAAATAAGAAATATGTCACTTTGTAATGTCAGGTGTAGTTCTAGGATGTGCATCCCAGTTTATTATGGATGGATGGATGGATGGATGGATGGATGGATGGATGGTTGGATGGGTCTGAAGCAATTTCCGCCTCTAAGGTTGGAATAACAAAAAGGAAGAAAATCCTAATAGCGATTCAGACTTCTTTAGAAGTAGTTTTTTACACATTGCTCTGCTCTACATAAAAGTTTTTAAGTAACTTAACAACTTCAATTTTAAGCTGTTTTTATCTCTACAGCACAGGTAGTCTGTTTGTATTTACCTTGCAAATACTGAATAACAAGCCGGAGCACCACTAAAGGCAGACCAAGTATCACAGATGACAATGAATCATTAGTGCAATCAGTGTGATATTCTGTTAATGGCTCCTATTGGAATAATAATAATAATAATAGCGTTTAATATATTCAGGAATCATTATAAGTTATTTCCTCCTCACTTGACAGCAAACACTCAGGCTTTTTCCCACAAGTTTTGTTTAATTGCGCTACTCTAATAATTTGGCAGATTCTAAGTTCTGGTTGAAGCAGAATAGAGATAAGGCACCTAATTACCTTCATGGTAATGGAAGCTGACAATGTGATTAGCCGCTGACAGTGCCATTAGCTAGGATATTCACCCGCTTTTAGGTTTCCTTCTCATCGAATCAGTTTTACTTTGTTGTGGCACATCTAAGGGAAACTCGCCTTTAGCCAGAGTCAAGCATATTTCTCTGATTTTAAATAAGCGCTGTCTGTGCAGAGGCCTAACCTGCTCCTCAAAATGGTTTGTCAATTGTTGATATTACATTACCTCCAGTAAAAAAATAAATTAAATAAAAAGACACATGCAAACAGCGAAGAACAGAAGGAACCCCGAGCTGCATAAAAGCCAGCGCAGTTGAAACTGCCAAATACTACATCTATGGATCAATATTGCTTTCGCTTGACAGGGAGAAATTGATCGCAGGGCCGACATGAGATTTCAAGATGAAAACAGCAGGTGTCTTCTCTGGAGGAGGATGTCGAGTAACAGAGCGGTGCAACCACTGATGAAAGCGACAGGCCGGCTGAGACGGAGAAAGCAGAGGCTCCGTTCGCCCACGCACCCTACGTGACTGGATAGACTCGATTGAAGAGCCCTGAGAGTGTGGATGCTGCTGCTGCTGCTGCTGAAAGTCTGGCACGGCTTGCCTGCTGCTTTGAAATGAGAGTTTTTGATTGAAAGACATGCCCTGACCTGTGCTTAAAGCAGGGATCTCTTCTTGATAATTATGACTAAAAACCTAAATGCCTTTAGGTTCTATTAGTCTTAAGAAACAAATGTTTGTGTAGTGCAAATTTCATGTTATGCTTCTTATCATCCCAGAGACAGAAAACGTTTCAACTTTACACTTTTCAAAGTCGACTAATCCTAATTCATCCTTTGATTTGTTCAGCCTTTGTTTTTTTCTTCTTTTTTTTTTTCAAAATTCACACTGAGGAATAACAATCAGTCAGGGTAATAAAGCTCTTTTTGGCTGTTTAAACCCTGAAATCTTCATCCACAGTTTTCCTCCACTAGACAAATTTAACGAAGCAGGAAGATATATCATCATCATCAACTAATATGACAGACTTTTACCCTATATTAAAAAGAAGGACAAGCTTCAACAATTTCATGTCCACAGCATTGATCTCTCCTGATATCCCACTTGTCCGTGTCACCCTAATTCTTCGTCTGAAGGAATTATAATGCAAGGCATGCTCAGAGTCTGAGCCACCCCCTCTGGATTGATTACACAGATATCCGATCAAAGGTGTCAGAGCAGTCCTAACCGGCCTAAGTATCTTCCGAGCAACCGTGTATTCAGACATGTTACGGCAAGGTTTTGATGCTTCAGAAATGTTGAAATCTTTGTGATAACATCTCTTGACATCTATTCATGCGGCGGCTTGAGTCTGTGGAGGCAATATGCCGGCGGATTTCAAAAGGGCAGGACTGATCATGGATGTTTAAAGACAAATTTGAATCCGGCTACTTTTTTGACAAGTAATGAGGCTAGAATAATTCAATAGTCAAATTACAACATCAACAGTCGTGTTCATCTAGATTTAGTTTTTCTTATATACGACAGCCAAACATAGGGTGACGTATCACTCTGATGGGGAAAAATACATTTTTCTCAACATATGTTTACCGAAAAGATGCATACATATTGGGTTATCTTAGTTACTACATAAAAGCACGTTTTATAGGATTTAGATTTGCAAGTCTTTTGGAGTGTGCCTCTTCCAGCTTTGCACATCCAAAGACTTAAAATGTTTATTTTTTATTCCAACACAGCTCAAGCTCAGTCATACTGGATGGAAGAATTAGCTTAAAAGCAATTCGAACACATGAATTTGCTTCCCCCTTTAACGGAGGGTCATAGTGTCCTAAGGCGCTGGGAGACTAAAGTAAACTGGCAACTGTCCTTGAAAAAGCACCACTGGAGAGGTATTGTGCATCGCAGCAGTCATGTGTATTACAGAGGGTATTATTAAAGACTGGTAATTAAAGTGGTAAACTTAGCTGACTCTAATCTTTGGAGATGAGTGTGAGGTAATGCGACTTTACAGAGGTGAGCATTTCCAGGATGCACAGCAGGTTTCCATTGTGCAATGAGTGAGTTCCAGGTGCTTGGTAATGGAAATTGCATTCGCTTCTTGTTTATCGTGTTTTGGAGGCGCAGCCACACACACTGGTCTAAAGAAAACTGATTGAAATGCAGTCATAACCAGATCATTTAAACAAAGAGGCCCTAATGAGAGCTGTGCTTGATAATAGCTAGGTCAGGATGACTAGTGTTTAATTCATATAAATGGAAAGAAACCAAATGTGACATATGTATGTCATACAAGAAGTTACAATATCAAAACGTACAAATGTCTTTACCAGAGTCTCCAGAAAATGCTATATAACATAAGTAATGTTCTAAAGAAACTACAGATCTTAACTTACTTGACAGGAGCAGCTTGTACTAAAAATATTCACAATTCATCAAGCTTACTAGGTAAAGGACAATCCGTTAGATGAGATAGAAAGTTGTTGATTTGAACACTTTCTGAGTTCCATTTTACTTTTAAAGTTTGGCTTGACATTATTAGATGTGCCAAAATAAATAAGTACCAATACACAAAAACCCTAAGAGTTGATTTTTTTTGGATGCATTAATGATGCAGCTGAAATCAGATTTTGAATATTCACAAATGTTTTAAACTCCCACTTTTTCCCTTTTTCTCTAAACTACAAAAATAGGAACATAAAAAAATAGCTGTCCTTTTACTAAGTCTTAAAATGTAAAAGATAAGGAACCAGCAAACATGCATTTGAATTAATGTTTTGGACTATTAAGTGCTTAGAGTGTAACGGCAAAAGTGCTTTACAAGTTGGGTGGTCATAATTCAAATTCAGTAATCTAATTTAATTAACCTGTTTGTTTAATTATATTTAAAGTGAAGCTTTAGGATTGAAGTTTACCATTTAAATCACTGGAAGTGAGTTTTAAAGCTAGTCATTGCTGCCAATACAGTGTCCATTATGTATTTTGATGAATATAAAGTATATTTGGTCTTTTATAAAATTGTTCTACTTGTGGGCGGCTGCTCTCCCTAACCCCACAGAATAATGAGGGTCCACAGCAATGCTAAAGTCCAAGAGACATTAGGAGGATTAATCACAAACTGCACGGTTAAAATAAAATGTTTTCTTTTGTGTTTAGGCTCAGCTCTTGCTGGGATAACAAATATTTAAGGGGAAAAAGACATAGTAAAAGATAGAGGAAAAGACTGAGTGTCAGTTAGCAAATTCAATGAAAAACCCCAAACATTATTTTTATTTTTATGGGTTAAAAGTTTTTACTCTATGGACAATGGATGGTCAGATGTACCTTTATTTACACTTCAAGTTTTCTCTGCTTATTGAATAAACATGAAACTTTTTGCTCATTTTGTTCAAAAGTATCTGAAAAATCCATAAAGATAAACCAAAGACCAAGGGATTCCTCTGC
>JAVLVB010001277.1:538892-549813 GCA_032876305.1 Orestias chungarensis
GGGGGGGGGGGGGGGGGGGGGGCTGATCAATGAGGCGACGGCTATTAGGTAAGTGGGGCTGAAAGGCCAAGTGTGTTTAAATGAGTCAACAGGGAAGGCATGGCATCCGTTGCTCTAATGTGACACCAGCATTGACATTAACTGGCAATATGTGTTTAAGCACATGGTGGAAAAGAGACTCATCAAATATGGGAAGCCAAATCTTTACTGTAACCATTCGACAAAACACAGCACAACACATGGTAAAACCAAATGTTGGATGAGAGTTGCTTAAAACATTGAAAATGAATAAAACGTCCATTTGTACCCATTAATATTATTATTATATTATAATACTTATTTTTTTCTGCGTAAAGTTTAATTTCCTAGCCTGTAACTGAACACAAGGCATTCTTTTTACAAAATGTACAAGGATTATTAAAGTTTTCATTCAATCTTTTTTTCATTTCTTTTTTTCAACAATACAACACAGTAGACCAAAAAAATCCAACTCCTGTATTATTGCTGTACAGTTTTTGACAGTTTTAATAGAGTTGTACTTGTCTGAGTTGGACCTCATAACCAAGGCATGCCATTGGAAGAAAGGTGAAGGTGATCGTTTCCTGCCTAGTTTAGCCTCACTATCGACATCATTATATTATTACTGTTAGGCAGGGTCATAATCTTTGTCTTGCTGCTCCTCGAATGTCTATGTTTTGTTAGCATGTCACATACATCCCAAGTCACCTGTACCACTGATTACAATTACAGATTTTTTAAGCTGCTTATACAGGACAGCTGTCAGTTATGATAAGAACTGCTAAAGTGAATACTTAGGCCTGTGACCTGGCTAAATCGACTCTTACTTTGTAGACACCATGCAACTTGGTTAGATACCTTGTTTGTCGGTCATTGATGTGTGTCAAATCATTAACGGCTTGAGTTTAAAGGATTACATTTGGCTTCAAGTTGCTGTAAAATGCTTTTCACCATTAATGGATCTACAACAGTGCAAACTAAATAGAGCTTTGTGAAAGCCGGACAACTTGCACAGAAACTAATCACAGAAAAAAA
The DNA here is from genome assembly GCA_032876305.1 of Orestias chungarensis. NCBI lineage: Eukaryota > Metazoa > Chordata > Actinopteri > Cyprinodontiformes > Cyprinodontidae > Orestias > Orestias chungarensis. The sequence goes on from JAVLVB010001277.1 coordinate 539,946, forward strand.
TAACACAAAAAAAAAAAAATAAAATAAAATAAAAATTGTGGAGGGCGTGGCATAGGCGTGGGGTGTCTCTGGTGCAAATAGCGATGAGGAAGAAGTGAGGAGAAGCCACTCTGGTTCCCGACGGGGTAAATGGAAGAGAGAGGGAGAGAGACAAAAAGAGAAAGGCGCTGGAGGAGGACGAGGCAAAATGCAGAAAAGTAACAGATTTATTAAAATAAAGATTACAAAAAAGTTATAAAAACAAAAACAAAACACGCACACACAAAATGTTGGTACAAATATTATTTAGGGTAAATATTTTTATTTTATTTTAATAATAATAACAATAATTTGTACCAACATTTTTTTGTTTAAAGTTTGAACAGAGACCCCTAAAATAACTTGAGACTCAGTGTACAGTGTAAATATGGAGCCTATACAAGTTTTCCTTTAAATTAAGATAAGGACTGGGAAGTTAAAATCAATGATTTACACTTTATTATTATTATTATTATTTACTTTTTAAATTACTTATTTTTCCAGCTAATCGGATATAATGTTATCATTATCATGTATATGAGTACAAGGCCAATAAGTGAGACAGGCTACATAATCTTACTATATGAAATACAGTTTATGGAAACACAATGAGCATATGTTTTTCTATTCGAAGGTGGTGATGGTACTGACACCAGTCCTGCTGGTACTTAAGGAGAAGAAGAGCATTTGGGAGAAGTTACAAAACCATTTCTTCAGTAGAGCATAAACACATGAACACTACCAGACGCTAGCGTGGACATAAATGGCTCTCAACTGTAATAATAGCTTTCTTGGCACCATGGCGATATTCTGTTAAGTGATTGTGTTGTCAAATATTTCTGTCTCCTGCTGATTTGCTGTTATGTATCCCAGATCAAAAATGACCATTCGTTTATTCCAACCTTGGATTTACTGTAGGTTGGGGTTCATTAGTATTCCCTGATGATTTGCCGCTGAGGCAGTTGATTTTTTACATGATTTGACTATGTAAAGCTCTAGCTTAGACACTTATTATTGTGTAAAATATTTACTGTAAAGTTTCTGTATATTACAACCTCAGAAGTTACAGTAGGTCTAAAAGGTGGCGTTTTATTTGGAATTTGCTATAAGTGTGTGTGCGCACGTGCACACATGCGTTTTGTTTGTGCCCATTCACTTAGGTGTGGGTGTGAACATGTATGTATGGGAACATCCCTGCGTAGCAAGCCCAGGTTGGCCTGGTTACATGACTGACTCCTGGCCTGAAAAAATCTCCCAGTCCGGCCCTGCTGATGTTTTTTGAGGTTTGAGAATATGAAACATTAGTTGCAGTACAAATATTCTAAGAGGATATCACTGATAGCATTCAAGAATAAACAATCATCATACTGCCCGAATAAATACAGAGGGCTGTATTTATCATCATTAAAGTTCATTTCTACAAAATTGAAATTAGTACCTGCTGTCTCAAAATGATCTTTCTGCTATTAAACAGCACAATCTTCCTTTTTTTTCCTTGGTGTATGCGCCAAATAAACAAGAGCACATCTAAATGAAGCTGCACTGTGTATCAGTAAGTTCTCTATTTACTCATCAACCAAATGAGCTATATTTCCTTGAAGTTACTTTTTAGGGTAATTCCAAAAAATTACAAACTCATCTTAAGAAGTATGCCAGTTCAGATTAAAGTTTTGGCTACTACAACACTTCAGATTAACCATCCCAATGCTCCGACAGCTTTTGTGGTGAAAACCAAAGCTAGCACAACCCCATGGCTAACTAATAATTAGTAAGATATTGTGGTGACGGTTGTTAGACCGATGATGCAGAGGCATGCCTGTGCATATTAGAGAAACAATGCTTATCAGAACAGGGGCAAAAATTACAGCAAATTGCTCAGATGCTGCACGAATGTGAAGAAGTTTCCTAGTTACGTTCCTCCATGGGGATCAATTTGTTAGATCTGAGTTCTCTTACTATTCTCTGTATAAATCTTGACCCATGTTTTTAAAGTTAGGTTGCAGGGCTGAGCCATCACTACTTTTGTTGTGGGTTTCCAAAAAAACAACAACTTTGCTTAAGTTTTGCTCAAGCAATTATACGTATCAGCTATTCTCAACTTTTTCTTTCACACTTTTTACAGCTAACTTTTTATATATAAGCATTTTTAAACATAATTAAAAACAAAGAACCAATCACATTTACCCCACATCTTTTATAACTAAATACCTATTTATGTTTTAAATGTGTCTGATATTCAAAGACAAAAAGCCCTTTGTGCATCAATCTGTCGTACATTCATATTAAAGTGGAACAACAGGAAGCGGTTGTGTTTTATTATGTAACAGCCTACGTGAGGTGTGGGTGACAGATGAACTCAATTGAAAATCCATGACGAGTCATTTAGCTCACTAAGGTAACCTTGTTTTTAAATGCAAAACACCTAACTTTTACAAAGGTTGATACAAAACTTCAGTGTCACTCAGCTAAATTGATTACTTTTAAATATGGTGTGAGTGGAGAGAGGTAGGTCAGTTCCAAGGGGGGTGGGGTGAAACATTAATAGCTAAAAGAAACAAAAGACCTCCATTGAGGAATAGTAATTGGTAGTTTTAAGGGTTTTATTAAAGGAAAAGAAAAAGTGACACTTTGAAGGTTATAAAAGAAAGAAAGAATAAGTCCACGGTCTCTGTATTTACCACAGATACTTTGTCTGTGGGGGTTTTTTTCAGGAGAAAATTGTGAAAATGAAATGCGAGGGTTCAATGTCGAAAAACATGATTCTATTTATCGACAGTGAATGTAGCCTCGAAGTGTATACACAAGAAATAATATAATTATTCAAATATAATTTAAGTCCAGAAAAGCTTTTTGCCATATTAATTTGGTATATATCCAATATCAATTTTAAAGAACCTATTGCAACAGAAGTGAGGTAAGAAATAAGAGTGTTACTTATAAACAGGGCCGGACTGGGAGATTTTTTCAGGCAAGGAGTCAGTCATGTAACCAGGCCTACTGTAAGTTCTGAGGTTGTAATATACAGTAACTTTACTGCTGTTAATGCAATAGTACTAAGAAAATAAAGATTTTACTTAATAATAAGTGTCTAAGTTAGAGCTTTACATAGTCAAATCATGTAAAAAAATCAACTGCCTACTTATGAACTACAACCTACAGTAAATCCAAGGATTGAATACACAAATGGTCATGTTTGGTCTGGGATACATAAAAGCAAATCAGGAACAGACAGAAATATTTAACAACATATTGGCAACGACGAATTGCCAAGAAAGCTAATATTACAGTTGAGAGCCATTTATGTCTATGCTAGCATCAGGTGGTGTTCATGTGTTGTTGCTCTACTGTAGAAATGATTTTGTTACTTCTCTCAAATGCTCTACTTCTCCTGAAGTACCAGCAGGACTGGTGTCATCACCATCACCACCTTTGAATAACAAGAATAAAACATCGTTTTACACATCTACTACTTTTATGTACAAGTTGGAAATTCAGTCCATTAAACTGGAACAGTTTTAAATTACTGTTTCCGTTGTGTTACCCATTTATTTATTAGCTTTGTAGATTTATCCATCACTGCAAGCTTTTACTTCACTTCTATCAAACTATTTACACGCTTAATTATGATACGTAGAACATTACATGTTAAAATCCAGTATGGTAATACGGGTCCAGTTGAAAAGGCTTATAATAATATCCGGTCTGGCTTCAGCAGTGTGTCCACACCTATCCCTGTTTTATTTGAAATAAGTCATAAATATGGCTTTTTTATGAACTGAGGTTATCTATCCAGTTATTAAAAATTCAAGATTTGAACATCCTGAGGTGAGGCTATTTTATGACGCGGGTCTTAATAAAAACACTGAAGCTAACGTTCAAGCTTTTTTTCTCTTGTCTTTTTTTCCATGTCTTGCTTCCTTTATTACATTTAGCTCCAGCTAATTTTGTTTGCTTCCACTATTCTCTATTGTTCACCAGAATTAAGCATATAAGAAGTCGGGTTTAGTACTGAATTGTAATCTTTTTTGATTTTCACCAACAGATTTAAAACTATGTATTTGATAGCAGCTTTGTATTGTGCATACACATTTGCGTTCATATACTCTTTTATTCTTGTCAGCATTTAAAGTGATGAGAATAACAGAGAAGCAACCAACCACGCTGAAGTGTTTGATATGCAACAAAAGCAGAATATTATTTGTCTTTAAATCACTGTAACTTATAACAGTAACTGTATTACAACAGAATTCCCCAACTGGAAATACCCCAAACAAACTATTAAACTAATTTAAAAATATCGTTCAACAGCCAGTAATATACCACAAAGCTACGAAATTAATTTTGAACAAAGATGATCTAATATGGCACAGGCACAGCCACCGTGAGATAGTAGTTAATATTGTCAGTTATCTCAAAAACATTGGGGACTCTGGCTGCCAGCTTTCAATTCAATCTTATAATTGGATGGCCCCTAAACATCTGCAATTACAGAACATCATAATTAAAACCTTGCTTTCCAGAGATGATTCAACTTCTGTCCTTGTGCTAATGTTTTTTTTCTTTTGTGCGCAATTAAACATGCCACTTGAAGAAATGAGAAAGTACAATTACAGCAGACGTAATGGGTTGGTGATTGGTAAGTGTAATTTCAATACTCATCACAGGTGAGGAGCAATATAGTTAAGGCTGTCCATTGGAGTTAGGAGAGCTGTCATAATGTTGAACCTTTCTGCCACCAAGGGTGACTTTAGCGTATACAGAGCACGTCTTTGGTGTGTGAGCACGTGAGTTCCAGTTTTACTTCAGTGACCAATTAAACTGAGGAATGGAAGAAATCCCTCTTACACTAATATGTTATAAAATCATATGATTAATTGTAATTGTAATATGCTATATGCCGTTGGAGTGATCTGAATACGCTTTTTTTAATAACAGAGAAGACAATATAATTTAAATTAAGTAAAAAAAAAAGCTGAAAGTTATTTCAGCAACCCAATTCAAAAAGTGAAACATATTATAGATTAATTGATATAGTTTGTATGGATGTGTTCACAGATGGGTTGAAATGCAGAGACTGAATTTCCCCACTATGGGACTGGTGAGGGATTTCACTTTCACTTTATTTACACAGACTGGTTTTTTTTAAAAGCTTTATTACTCCCTGTAGGTTTATGCCCCCAAAATTTATCAGCCTTACCAAAAATTACCTGTGGCAGTTTGGCTTGCCTGAAGCTCCAGCTGCATATGCTACAATTTCAGACATGTTGGGAATGTTTAATGCAAGTGTTTGGCTATATGGATTCATAAATAATTATAATTCATAACTCATTAAAGTAATTATCAATACATAAAAGTTTATAATTAACAAATGGGATTTAGAGAAACAACAAACAAAAGCTTTGCTCTTCAACAATTGGCAAATGTATTTACCAAAATGAATTAACCTTAACCTATAGACATAATATTCAGCCTATAAACTGTATACTAAACAACCAACAAATTATCAAACACCTAACTATAAACAAAAACTAGTACTAATGGATTGTGAAGACGCAAGGATTAAATGGGATAGCCAAATTTAGGGATGACATAGGAAAAACAGAAAATGTGGGACAACCACTTAAGGAATTCTATAAATGTGAAGGAAAACACAACAAAAGGGGGCAGGCAGAAACCACGCCTGACGATTGATTAACAAACACCGCACTAGAGGCCGTATATCTACTGTTCATCTGCCTGAGTTGGGCATTATGGCAGAGAATATCTTAAACATAGATTCTTAAAATGGCCATGTGGTCCAGTGAGCTTCGCAACTGGCTACTCAAAGGCTTTCGGACCTAGCGTAACTGTCAGGTCAGATATTTGACTAATTAAACATCAGTTGTATTGTAAGGTGAACTTTCTCAGGAATCTGTTGTACACTCAGCCAGGCTTCAAAACGGCCAAACATTGAAAAATTCAATCCAAAAGTCCCTAGAAAGCCAATGCATGCAGCAGGATGTCCGGGAGTGGTTCTGATGTCAATCGCAAAAGCTCAGACATTGGCTTCACAGGCCCTTTCAAAAGTTTAACGTTTATTTTTTCCATCCAGCAAGGTGTAAAGGGCAAAAAAGTCCAAAAATAGGATGTCTTTGCTAGAGATGACCCTGTAATGGAAATGACACCATGATGTCACTGTATGGGTACTCCAGTGGACTTCCAGTTGTTTGACCCAAATTTGATTTGCTTATCAAAATGGACCCCAGCAGATATATACAAAGGTAAAGCTGGAAAAAATGTTTGCTTGAAGCCTTGTATCTGATGAGGGTACAAGCTTGATTTTTCTTAAGAAGTGTTTTCCTGTTTTTCCAAACTGAGATAAAATTGGCTTCTGTTTACTGCATGTTAGAGACTGCTTTCTTACAACTGCTCCACATGAATGTTTTAAAACAAAAGTAAAGTAAACTGGCTTGTACTGTGACTTTTTACTTTTTTTTCTTTTTTTGAATTTTAAACTGTTGCTGGAGACTCAAAAACTAGATGTCTTGGGCAAAATGTCTACAACCATAAATGTCCTGTTAAATCAATATTGGAATAACAAGTTGTTGACATAGCAAAGGTCAAAGGGTAAAACTATTGCCTTAAATATTTTTTACTTTATTAGATATTTACAAGACACTACACTGGCTGTAACACATCTTAAAAACCCAAAGTAGAGCTTAAACTGATATTAACAGAGTACTTCCATAAGTCAGACTAGTAAATAGATTTATTACCTTAGAGAAAATAAAAAAAGGGACAGAGCTCATTTCTCCAGCCACATGGTGAAGCATACTTGTGCACAGGCATGAATCACCCTGCTGATGCTATGTTTAAAGTGAAGTGAGGTCTGTACAGACACAAAGAGTAGCATGAGTACATGGCAACGGAGGCAACTCTTTCTGCTCTTTAGAAGTTATCTACTCTTTTTTATTAGCAGACAGTGCTGAAAACCATAACCTTTATCACTCTGTTTCAATTCAGTGGACTTATGTATTGATTTTTTTGATCACTCACATATATATTAACATTAGCTAAGGATGACACCCACACTCACTTTGTATCCAACCAACAGGGTGGTTGAAGCTTCTCAAGTGGCTAAATCCTACGCAGGTGACCATGAATAGGTGTCATCATCCTCGGTTTGATAGGTTTAGACATTAATTCTTAGTTGTACAGAGAAATCAGATAAGTCAAAATGAGTGATAAGGATGAGAATAAGCAATGATCCGGAAAATGAGGTGAGCTCAAGTGGTGGATACATGTGGTTGAGCGATTGATTCGGCATGCATTTATTCCATGACTCACTTGCGCTCCTCCGATTCAGCAGAATTACATGAGCCTTTGCATCAACACTGTGTGTTTTAAATGTGCTTTCATTTTGTCAAAGAAAGTGTTCCCAGTCCTTTTTCATTCACAGTTGCTCACAAACAACACGGAGTTCATCTGAAAATAGATTAACGTGGATGCAAATAGATTAAAATTTCCAGGTGTTGTGTGTTCACATTGTTCAAGGGACCCATAGGTCTTGTACACTGCAGCATGTTGGCATAGAGGATTACTTTGCAGTTCGTCAAGCAGGAACTCAACTCTATGTCAATGGGATGCCTCCATCTGAATGTAACTGAATGCAAAACATGCAATCAGAGTCAGTAAACAAAGGTGCGAACTTCAGTTCTGAAAAGCATTTACAGTTACAGTTGTTTTAGTTGTTTATGTTCAATTTAAATGTTTATCCTATATTTGAGTTTACTATTATTTCAATATTTTATAAAATAAAATACTTCAATAACAATATACTATTCTTTGATTGATAAATTAAACATTTTCACTCGAGTTAACTTAAAGAAGTTGAAAAAGAAAAAAAAAAAAAAACGTTTGAAGATTAACGATCTAATTAAATCTTTGCACATTGATTGCCTAATGGCGGTTCTTATGCTGAACTAAAAATCTTTACTAGCTGCCATATCAGAGTAACAATCTATGCAAACAGTCAGTATTTTCTTCATACTGGCTTTGGTCCATCCGGGCTAAGATCATCCATTCCATCGGATTATCATCAATGGTAATTCTGGACCTGCTGAGAGAGGCACTTTCCCTTCCTGATTCTTGATCTGACATTGGGACGAACAACAAACACGTCTTTTTTTCCCCACTGGGAGTGCAGGGCTCCATAATCCATACTGACCTTCCCTGGCTGCAATTCAGCTTTATTTTTAGTCATGCTTGAAAACAACAACTCCTTCTGTTGATGCAAAAAGCCCTGCAACAATTTTCCCAGCAGGGATCCACCTTACAACGGTTTTTATTTTGATAAAAGGCAGAAAAGTATAGATTGTAAGTGCTAAAATTCAAATGACTCTCCATACCTCTAAATTTGCAAGGGTAAAATCAAACAGTTCAAACATAATCTAATCCAACTAGTAGTTTAAAATACTGCTTAAACAGAGTAATAGAAATTGCTCTTTCTTTACTGATAAATTCTGGGTTCATCAATGGAGGAATTATGGATGAATAGTGGTGGTAAACAGTAACAGGGGGTAATTTTCCTGGTCTCTCCACTGGATGTAAAGGAGGGAACAACCCAAAACCAATGGAATTGAGGAGAACATATTTCACGTGTACAACAAATAGCTTAAGTAGAGATTCTTCATTTAGTCCAAGAATCAAGAATCAGTTTATTTATAAGCGCCAATTTACAACAGATGTCGTCTCAAGGCACTTTACAAGAACTAATGTGACCACAGGTGTTGTTTGAGAGCATAATGTTTATAAGTAAGCCATATACTTAGTTTGCTGTAGTTTTTTAACGTTTTTGTCCTCTGTCAGTACAAACTGTCTGTCAGTACAAGCTTTTTTGAGAGATTAGTGTAAAGTCTGATCCAAGATTTTCGTAGGTTTTAAACAGACTTGTAAATGTATGAATATATTTATTGTTGGAATGAAATAACTTTTCTTGTAAGGTGCCTCAAGATGGCAGGCAAAAAAAAAAAAAAAATTTATAACAGTGGTCACAAAGTGCTATAAATAGCTGTGTGGGGTACTTGTTTCTTTTCTCTACAGTATTATGGTCTCAGACAATGTTTTCTTGATTTACTCATCAATCTTATAAATAAATCTCCATATAAATCTTTATATTATTAATTAAAACTTTGGTCTCACGGCTTTTGTTCTCTGTGTACAGTTTTTTTAAATGTAATGATGGCCTGTTTAGGTTTAAAAATGCACAGTCATAGCTCTTTAGTGAGTTTTAGCAGTTTTTTCCCCTTGAAATTAATTATGATTGCATAGCACATTTGAAAAGTAAAAATTATATACGCCCAATAGATAATTCCAACTGTGAGTAATATCCATCTTTGCCAGAGAGTTCTCTACACATTATTTGTCCATCTGATCTGATATTTGAATCTTTTCTTAGGAAAAGGAGCGTAAATGTTCAGACTGATACTAATCTGGTGCAAAACACGAAAAAAACGTACTCTATTAGAAAGTAAAGTAAATATCAGATCTTTTTTTTTTCATTGGTTTGCTCTACATTTTATCTTATAATGGCAAAGATATAACAATTATTGAAGCATGTGTTTTTCTTTAAAGGTCTTAATTACTGCAAAGATCCAAAACAAATTGTATTACACTTTGAGGTAATTTGAAAATCTTTGAGTGTTAATATCAGAAAAATGAATCCATTATGCCTCAGCCGTGGTGTGTGTTTGCTTGGAGCCACTGCAGCCACCGTGCGATTGAAGCTTCAGAGAAAAGAAAGTACAGAAGCAAAAAAGTGGAGGACAGGGGGAGTAAATGTTAAAATTACCATATTGATGGATGTCACAAA
>JAVLVB010001277.1:549913-571486 GCA_032876305.1 Orestias chungarensis
ATATATATATATATATATATATATATATATATATATATATATATATATATATATATATATATATATATATATATATATATATATATATATATGATGCTTCCATGTCAAGTTACCACTTGCTGGAGATGTGAAGGCATGCAAACATTGTTTTTTAAATATTGAGATACTAATATACTATATAAAAGAAAGTGTCTCTCGTATTAGAAAATGTTTACAATGGCAACACTGATGTTTTATTTTTTTGCTAGTTTGTCGTACTTGTTTTGTTGAACTTTTGGCATAATGATGTATTTAAAAAAAACCATCTTAATTGTTTTGTTCTTTTTACTTGGTGTTGACAATCATTGATATCCTTCAAACTTTCCGTTACATTAGTATCCTTGATTTAATATATTTAGTGATAAAATCACCTTGAAGCTATGAAGTTATTCTTCCAACCTCTTTATTCCTAAGGGTTTTTTTGACCTGATGGATCCCTTCCTGGTGGACTTTAATATCATATCTGCTCCAAACTGGTCTTTTCCGCTCATCTTTTTGACACATTGTTGCTGAATTCAGAAAAATCTCTGCTTAGATCCTTCACTGGCAAAAATGTACAGGTTTACTTCAAAATAACAAAAAAAAAACAATACAAAAACAACAACTTAGAATGTTCAATGTTTGGTCTGAGTACACATTTTAGCAGCCTTTTGCAATCACACACATTCCTTGTTAAGAGACTGCATAGTTTGGTAGTAATCTCTGGTTCTGTTTTAGAACAGATGGTACAGTGTCTTAAGTTTTATGCATGATTTTTGCACCATTTTTTAGCCACTACTCTGTATTAAATCTTTTTATTTATTTTTCCGATGTAAAATTACAATCCTCATGTAATGTTCTGATTAGCTACTATCATTATGAGTGAAATAAAGATATCTAAACATTAGCCTGTGTGCAATGAATCAATATACCGTATTTCACCTAGGGTGAATGGAGGCACTGAAATTGATTGACTTTTCAATTATATTCAAATTTATTGAATGTATCTGTGTACACCCTATTTGACAAGTCATTAATAACTTCTAATTAGTACATTTTGTCGTTAGTTTAAGTAGACTACATTCAAGCTCTAAAACCTCTTTATTTATTCTGAGCTCTTTAAACAGATTCAATGTTTAAAATAAATTACAAACTGATTGAAAATAAAGTCTTTGAACTGTTAAAAAACATGTTTGAAATAAGGTTCTTGATCCCTGCCCAGAGTTCCGATTTCATCTGATCAATCGACATGTTGGAGATTTAAATTTGACCATGGACCCATGCTTGAGAATTATTTCTGTTTTGTTTCAATTATTTCAGAATGACAAAAAAAAAACTTGTTAAAATAGTTTTTTATAATTTGTCCAATATTTCTTAAGAGGTTGGGTGTCTGACTTCCATGTATGGATAATACTGCTAATATTTTCATTGTCTAGAGTATTCATATCAGCAAAAGGCTTTTAGTTGATCTTCGCAGAAAGATTCTATCCTGAAGCTAAACGGAAGACCTAATTTCCCTGTTGCTTTCTTGATTTTGCACTACTGAGCTGTACAATTTAGACCACAACTTGCAGTGTGCTGCTTGTTTATTTATATCCGAGTTGTAAAAGCCACAGATTCCATCTTCATCCTTCCGGTCGTCAAACCAAACTTTAGCGATCAGACCTAAAAATGACTAAATTCATTTAAAACCTGCTATATGGATGGTTGGTTGAATGAATACAAAGTTGCATTTCTTCCCAAAGTTCCATCTTTATGCTTTACTTTTTAAACAAAGTCTACCTTTTGACAGCTTTATGGAACTGCTCATTTCAGTGAATGATGAAATGTGTCTATGGACAGGTTACTTCAAATGCTTGAATGAGGTCTCCATGGTAACCTCCTGTCATCTCTTTTTAAAGTCCTTCTGCATGGTGAGCATGTTGCTGGCATATTTGACCACAGTACCCCTCATAAAGTGACAGGGCAATTTAGTTGACTCTCTAATCCTGTTTGAAGCCCTCAAAGAAGCAATGCCTCCTGCAATTATTAAAAGCACCTGAAAACACATTCTGAAGAGATAAAACTGATGCTGTTAATTTGGTATTGAATTTACAGACTCGCATCGACCATATTGTGTGACTCAGAGGAAGACGTGTTTATTTTGCTGTGGGCAGGTTGCAGGTTTGAATAAATCTTCTTGCAGTCACATGTCGATACAGTATGTTGCATGTTGTGGCATTTTACCCCAAGTTACCGATCTCCTTATCATCACACATGTGTGTATGTTTAGTGTTAAATGTTTTAAGGTGTTAGTATGACTACAAAAGTGCAGGTTCAGTCCATTTACAGTTTACCATACATCATCTGTACTATCGGCTATCTGTCCATCTCTATATTATCTGCCTGCAGTTTGCCATTTGCAGCCAAAGGAACCTGTATTGAAATTCATAACAGAAGCTTGAGTCACATAAACAGATGAGATTTTTGATGGTCTTATATCATGGAATAGACAGCGCATCCAAACCAAGCCGAGGGAATCTACATAATCTATCAATAAGCCCTTAAAGCTTTGTGCCTTCTAGAAGACCCGGGAGATCGATACCTCACTGCAGAAATTGACAGGACTTTAAATGGTGGCTTAACACAATGTGCAAGCTCTGGAAACATTTTTCACACTTACCCTATTATCTAATTGCACATTTGTTTCAAAGACAAAGCCTATTCATTGAGAAAAGGGAGTGCTCTGCAGACTAGCAGGGGCATACAAAAGGTGAATTTTAAAAGGGAGAATTAAACCCAAAACTGCTTGTTATGTTATGGCCACGTTGTAACATAATTGACAAAACTGAACGCAGGTTCCGTTCCAGCAACTTTTATTTAACGTGGTTACACCTTTTATTCAAATAAACGGCCATTACAGGTGATGTAATACCAGTTTGGCATTTTGTTAATGACACTTTTTTGGCACGTTTTAGCTATTATTCAAGATAGCCAAATGTTAATCAGATTAGGAAAACTGTACCGACTGAAAAATGTTAAGAATAATTTTTAATGGGACCCGATCTTATGCTGAAACGGTTGATGAATTTCTTCGTAGAATTGTCATAAAATAGTGAAGGACATTTAGGTTAGATTGAAATTGGGTTTATTACAGTTTATTAGCAAAATACTACATATTATACTGCTAAAAATGTATTATGTACTGATACAACATGTATTTATATGTAAAAAAAAGGCTAAATTTAAAGACGAATTACCATGGCTTAAATGGAATGGCCAATTTATTAACTAAAGACCGAGATTGGATGTACGCAGTGAATGACCAAGGTCAATTTCAAATGCTACATAGTACAGTTTCAAACTATTCAGCTTCCAATGTGCAGCTGTTGCTTTGTGTAATTATGGTTTAGCTTCACCTTTACTGTTTTAGTCAGCTACTGAGTGTCTACATTCTACAAAGGTAGCTTTACAAACCAAAACTACGTTTTATCTGCTTTTTATTTCAGACCTGAAGGTTTTGCCATATTCTGGATCTAACAGGTGTAGGTGTAGTAATACTACAGCTTTACAATGCTTTTCACTGTGAAAGTGAAACTGTTTTTGACAAAACAGCTTCTAGTCCTACTCTCATGTAACCAGATTGGTGAGCTGCCCAGACAGCAACCGAAACACTGGCCGTTCAATTTTCAAATCCACGCAAATAAGTCACTTTCTAAATCGGGAAAAGGAATCAGTCACTGGAACTGCAATCAAATACAATTTGACATGAATAATAATTGACCTATATGAGCAAAGAGTGCAAACATGCTGGTGTTAGCCAAGCTTTTTAGAACACTGGCTTTCATAAACATATTGTCAGCAGAATACATCCATGAGTTTTTCAAAAATATTGAAGACTGTAGTGCAATGCATGGAGTCAGATATCAATAAAACAAATCCTGGAGATCTGCAGATTTTAAGTGACTCGATGTCCAAACACAACATACTAGGGCAAAAAACTAAGTCTGACCTGCAGAAAACTTTTGTTGGGAGAAATGTTGGATACAGCAGCATCATTTATTATGTTGCTTCTACTTTACAGACAATTTAAATATATCCTCAAAGTGGTAATTGGCTAAAAGACTTAAAATCATCCTGAAATATACTAAATGTGTACGTCTGTATCAACTCTATTTACTGGAGTGGAAACTTTGTATCATTCTTAGGAAATCCCGCTTCAGAACATAAGTTATGGATAATCAAAAGATTTTGACTAAATTATTCAAATGCGTCAATGAAGGAAAAATTGTACTAGAACAGCTAAACTTTAGAGATAATTATGTTAAATATAACTTATGGCTGACACAAACTTACAGTATTTCATAGTATTTCCTAACAAAATTAGGATTTAAGGCAGTTCATATTAATGAAACAAAATATTTCCTTTTTTATTTTGTATTTTCCAACTAACTTTTTTCCCTGTTCAATCCAGTTTGAATATTTAAAATGCACTTTATTAGTGCCACAGTTACTGAAGTTTAAAAAATGTAAAATTTAAAAAAAGGGTGTCTTCAGTCTTTTAATAGCTCAGGCAGGCAACAAAATAATCTTAATCAACATATTCTTAATTTTTTTAAATATTTCTAAGCATGAATCAACTGTAACATGAACCTTATTCTTGGTAGGCAATGAACAGCCAGATCATATCTAACTACTACTACAAAAATAAATAAATAAATAAAATTACTATTGTGAGATTGTCAAATTACCTCAGCAGTTTATAAAAAGCATCGCAGCTATGGATGTCTTCGTCTTTTTAAACATAAATGTGCACAAGTAATGCCACGAAATGGCATTAAAACTATTTCTTATTGATGCTGCTATTAAAAAATTTGTAAATTATTTATCTGTGTAGCAATTCAAAATATATTTCTTTCATGTTTTCCCCTTTTAAATAGTCTAATTCATTCATTCAGAAGAACCAACACTGTTTAATAAATAACAGAAGAAACATGTTGGCTGCCTGAAACCTATTAATGCCAGATGCCTCATGTTTTTTTCCACAAATGTACAAAAGCAGATTATGTGGTTGAAGACTTTTATTTTAGTCATAAGAAAGACCAATCTCGGATGATACTGGTACTTGTTGATTCAGATTATTAACACCAATCTCTTTTTTATAAACCAGTAGAATTATTTGTATTCTTATAAAATGCAAATGCTGTAAAAGAGGTTTTCAGCACCCTGCCACCAAAGGAAAAAAAGAAAAAAACTCTACTTATCCACAGTTTCTGCCATTTTTTTGAAGTCTCTGGACCTTCAACAATTCAAAGCTTTTGACCCAGCTAGTTGGCTTCATTCAGACTTCCCTCTTGCTGCTTCACAGAATCTCGCAGCACAGCAGAGGCTATGTGGAGCATGATGGGTAAATAGGGAAAAAACACACACAAAAAAAACAGTTTACTTCAACATGAAAGCCAATGAGTGAACGTGAAATACCGCCAAACTAAAAACAGGGGCTTCATCCCTAGCTGAGTGAGAGCCTTGAGGTATTCCGCCTTGCAAGACTGAAAACTGCCAGCTTCTCCTCATTTTAGCTGCTTGTGATGTGCTTCTCATGAGCATGCAGTTAAGGAGCAGAAAACAACTAAATCCACTTTTATTATAAACTGAAACAACGTTTCTTATTTAGTTTGTAATAGTTTATTAGTTATGGTATAGAACAAGTAATTAGCCTCACTTGTTAAATTATTAATTAACTACCCCTGACCAAATTTTGGGAAAGCTGAGCTTAATTTCTTGAGCCACACAAGTAGGATTAACATATATACGCTAAAACAAACCTGCCTAAAACAAAATTCTGTCCACAATATCTCAAAATAACACAGTATGCCTGGCACTGAAGAATTTGCAGAAGACATAAAAAAAATTGCACTCGGGAGAAAGGTTTTCCTATATAATCTGTTTTCCCCTTATGCTTAAGTTATTGCATACAATTTTTCAACTATAAAAAAAAAGAAAAGAAAACAAATTTGTGGATTGCTTATTTCCAAATTCATTCAAAATAATAAGGACATTTTGATCCATTTAACTTATAAAATGTTTGTTTATATTGTTACATTGTGCCCAATCTCTTAAGCACATTTTCTATAATAAATTTTTAAACTATTGGTTCTCTTCAGTATTGCCGATGCAACTTTACCTCTAGCTCACTATCAATGCTTATCCGTCTCTATTTTAGTACCAATTTAGCAGCACATATCAATGAAAGAGCAGGACTGTTTAGTATGAAAGCCAATTTGTTTTCTGTTTTTCGGAGCCTCTCAGAATCTGAAATTTGACATAAAATTCTAACTCTTCGCAATCAACCCTCACAATAATTCAGTGATATAAAACAGTCCTTCCATGCAATCCATACTTCTCATGATCATTGTCAACCCTCTCATCACAAATTCCTTTAAGCTAAAGGAATGATTAGGCCTTTCAACCAGGCCTTTCACTCCCCATGTGGCATTGCCATTAAAAAGTCTGGCCTTATTCTGCCACATCCATCTGCCTCCTAACGGAAACCTGTTAATTGATGGATGAGGACGTTACGAGAAATGGCAGGAGTCGTTATGGTGGTGATTTTCTTTTAAATGTTCCTGCTACTTAGCTGTTGGAAGAAAGGATGAACGACAACTTTCCTGGACCCCGGACAGCTGAGAGGAACGTGGGCTGGTGATGCCACGTCAGCAGGGGGTGAACAAGTGAAGGGTGGATGATTGATAGGGACTTAAAATGGAAAGAGGGACACCCATCTTCTCTCTCATCACGCCAATAGCCATAGTGGTTGTAGTTTCCCATTGCTTGAACCAGGATGGGTTTAATGAAAAAGGACTGCTTTTTTCACTCATCGTTGCAAGAGTTCTCATTCCCTTCATGTCTCTTTTCTCACTGGCTACTTGCACCCAACCACTTTCACTGCAGACAATTTCATTATTGACAACATGCATTAATGAAATGTCACCTCCGACAGCTGCCGTAGACAACTGATGGGTTAGAACTTTTTTTTCTTCTTAATTTAATTTTTTCTTTTTTTTTCCACCATCACAACACTCGAAATATACTTTTGACCTTTTTGTATTTTTCTCAAACAAATTTATTATCTTGATCCGTTGCAGGGTCACAGGGAAAAACTAACAATACTGATTACGAGACATGTTGAACATTGTGATCCATATTTAGTCTTCCATTATGAAATTTTTTTTGCAAGGTAATTCTTTACGGAATGTACGTGCAGTCAATAGCCTCTGAAGTAAATCAAGATGGCTAAACACAACATTTCAAAGTTTTATTAGACTAAAATAAAAGAAAACATACGTTATTGACAAAACCGCTGAGCATGCTTTTTAAGTACTAACAACCCCCCCCCCCCAAAAAAAAAACAAACAAAAAAAACAAAACAAGGACTGTAAGAAAATTGCCCGTGGCTTCAAGAAAAGATTAGACATAAACAGAAATATTGTTCTTTATCCTGAAAAGCACTTTAAATTGTTTTGCTACCTAAATATCCCTATACAAATATTTGAACTGTATATATATAGTTCTAGCTATCATGTAGTTGTTTTTCCAAAAATGTTACCTATGTTCTTATCTAAGACTGCCCTGTGTTTAAACCCATCCATTATTTTCCATCAATTCCAGCCAGCTTTCCCCCTCTCAGCTGAAAAAAATTCAATCTCAATGCATCATGCTGCCACCACCAGGTTTCACAATAGGAAAACTGTATTCCAAGTAAATTGCGGCAATAGCTTTCCACTAGACATAACCGTTATATTTCCTCATATGATTAGAACATTTTTTTCATTCATGTCGTGAAACCGTTGATTGTGATATAAAAATATATCTATTTATTCTTCTAGAATGTTTCTCTCTGATTAATGTCCCCCATGCTTGACCTGTAAATTTAGTTGTATGGCCATGTCTTGGTCGGTTCGCAAACGTATTGTTTAGTTTACATTTACAGATGTTTGATTGAATATTGCACTGTGAGATGTCAAATGCTTGAAATATTATCACACAAACTCAAACTGTATACTATAATAAAGGAGCTTTTCTTGGTCTTCATACTGTTTGTTTTTTTGTTTTTGTTGTTTTTGCTAATGTTCTCTATTGAACCTTTGGGGCATCACAGATTATCTGGTTTTGTACTGATATTAAATACTATCTAGGTTATCTCTTCATGCAGTTAGTTACATTTTAAACAGAAATATCCGACTTTAAGGATTTTTTTTTTTTGTAGGGTGCTATCTTATGCAGCATAATAAAAGCCACACCTGTGAAGTTGAATGTGTTAAGTAATGTTTATCCCTGCAGCTTCATTTTCAAAGCATATAAAGCTAAATGCCTTCAGTCATCAGCGAGAGGATGCTTTGCTTTCATGAACTCAAAAGCAGAACGTCAAGCCCTATTGTTGAATCAACACGGTGCAGACAGTCGACGGCCCAAAACAGCAAGCAGCAGCTCCTCGGGTTACACTCAGATTCAGGGGACATGCAAATCACCTCACTTCACTGCTCACACAACAACATAGGAGGCAACTTTGTTTTTTTATTTCATCTTCAGCTCTTTTTGTTTGTTTACCAACCACTTCCCTCCTCTCTTAATTTATGCTGATTTGCATTTAGCACAAGGTGCCGCGTGGTAATAACATTTTTATAGCCTGGTTTCCGTTGGTTCTCTAAAAGCGGAGATCACAGGCACATCCAAGGGCAACGGCAGGATTGCTCTGTAGTGAGGCGTCATGCGGCAGACATCACATTAAGGCTCAGACAGCTCCAAGGATGTTTATTTGCTTGATTTGCTTCTTAGATGGAAATCTACAAAGTAACGGAACAATAAAGGAAAGAGTAAAATAAAAAAATATATTTATATGTATAAAAAAATAACCTCAGTTGGAATTTTATTTCATGGCCTATCAAGGAGTTTGTGTGTGATTGTGTGTGAGTGTGTTTGTGTGTGTGTGTGTGTTGTTGCTGAGTGTTTGCGTGTGTGAGGAGCCCCTGAGTGACTTTTTGACAGCTGTTTGTTTTTAAAGAAGCTTGTGTGAAATTTATTTATTTATCTGACAGATTGTGCTCCCTTTGCTCTCCATGTGGAGACCTTTTTGTTATTCATTGTTTAAGCAACACAGGGACGTTTTGTGCAATATTAAGAGACACTACCCCACCAGTGCAGCCATACATCCAACGTTGGCACTATTTTTTTATTTTTTTTTGTCTTCTCTCGTAGGATATGGTGAAAGATATCAAATGAGCTAATGTGACCAATGAATATCACACCCCCTTTCACAATGCTGATTAAGACTTAACTGCTTCAGCTGACACTTAGGCTTAGGAGCCAATTTGCTTTGGTAATTGAAGGAGATAAAACTGTGAGCACAACCGACTTGAGGCATTCTGTTGATTAGAACTGATGACTGCATTCAGGATCTGTGGGTTTTTTTTTTTTGGTACATGATGAAACACCTGCAGAGCACCGCTATTTTCTCCCTTTTATTCTGTTGTATTAGTGTTTTTGTTTCTTCTTTAGAAAATTACTTTTGTGACCCAAAAAGCTTTAAAAACGCCCCTTTCAATTTAGGCCCGCTTCGGTGAAGTGTCCCACCATGCCTTTTTACTGTTTTACTGCAGTATTTTTTATATTTAATCTACTATAAAGCTTTACAATAACATCTGAAATCAGACCCAATGTTTGGCAAGTGCAACCTGCGCACACCTAAGAGAATATTGTGATTATACACATGGTAGGGTTGAGGACTTGTCTAATTTCCAAGTGGTAACTGTAAGAACATATTCATCTTGTAATTCCATATATTTCCACATTTACATGACCAGTTAGCTCTTTTTTCATCTTGTTTTGAAGCTTTTACAGCTAAACAAAAAATTATGACGCATATTTCAATAGAAGGCTGATAGGAATTTGCATTTGCACACGTTTTTTTTTTTTTTTTTTTTAAACAAATTGCTTCTGTTTAGGTCTATAAAGGATAATTTACAGGCATACCAATAGTAATTGGTTTGAACTATTTAAAGCATAATTATTGTGCGTTATATGACCTTCAACTCAAAAAATACTTTGATTTCTGAAAGCATTCACAAGCAAATCTTGTTTTTTCTTTCCAAGTTGCTCCGCTATGAAAAAGTAAAACGTAGGGTTCGGAAACAGGGAGTAAGAAGATGAAATGGGATTCAGGCTTTTGTGCGAAACAGATCTTTCTCATACAGCCTCTATTTGCCAAAGGCTTTAGTCAATACCATCAAGAAACCATTCTTTTATTCATTTCCATGCTCCACTGAGGCATTGATCATAGCTTCTGTTTTTCCAATGATGTCATTTTAAGCTGCAACATGAAACTAAATGGTCAATATCAACATCTTACTCAGTTCTCATATTTGGCCCGTCCACTGGCTTGAAGAATTAAATATTTGTAACTCCATGAGAACCTCTTGGGTTTCATTTAGTAATGTTATACGTTCTACAAGGCTTTGTGGCTATGAGATGTATACCGGGTTTAAAAATACAATTCTCTTTGGACAGTGCAAATGAGACTAAAAGATAGGTTTAAGTAAAGTAAAAATGAACACAAGTGATGTAATTTTCCATAGTTGGAAAAAATAGGAGACATCTTTTAAAAGATTAAACACTATAATCTCAAGCTGTTGCTGCACCCACAAGAAAAAAAACAAAAACAAGGCAGGGAAAACAAATCAGACTAAACTCACTGGAACTGACACGACAGGAACATTTTAAGAACCTAGCATTCACACAGCACCAAAATTAACTCAGGGGAAATTTGTAAGTTGATGAGCTGTTTCATTACAGGCAAAGCATTGGTACCCTGCCTTTTTATTCTTTTTAGAAATTATTAAAACGTCCGCTGATTATTGAAATGTACTACACATGGGGAACAGTATCTTCAGCTTCCTACTCTTTGTTGGCGATAGCTACACCTGGCATGGTGCTCAAATGGTTAAAGAGGCTTACTCTACTGGGTTTTGAGCTACTGTTGCCTTTTGATGATCTGGAGCTATTCTGCAGCATTCAGTTACCCAAATCCCCAACTACTGATACTAACTATTGATGTAAAAACACATTTTTATAGATGCAGCATGAGAAACAGGGTCACGGTTACCCAAGTTTTCAAAAATCCATGGTTAAAATTTGTCTGTATAACTGTTTATTTTGCCAAATGTATGTATGGCCTTTTTCTCTCTTTTACACATTTTCCTACTTTTGAAAAATCTTTGTAAAGTTAATTGGCAGGTCCGAATGGCTCTTCACTAACAGGCGGAGGCCATTTTGGATGAACCCTGACTATAGAGTAAGATCGATGTTCATGTTTATATGTCAGTAAAGTTCTTGTACCCAAAATTGAAATATTTGTGAGTCTGAGGGTATGAATCTAAAAGCTGTGAGTGTAAAGTATTATGAATCCAACTCAAATTTTTACAACTACAAACTCCTCCTTTCTCTGTGGACACGTATTCAAGTTTGTGGGTACGAGTAAAAATTTTTTACGATGACGTCACAAACAGTGACGTAGCGGAGTTATCGATCCACGAGTTCCTTATTTTTCGATGTAAGGTCGAAATGGCGGAAATCTTTTGTTTGCCTTGAGACTGCTCCATAGTTGACGCTGTAAGGAAAATGATCAATAATTCTTTTGGCAAATGCATCCCGTTGACAGATTCGCTTCCTTATAAACACAGTTTTGTGCTTCAGTTTCATTTCGCAACAGTTGCTGTATCAGTCACGTGACTTGCTGAAATCAATACGTGCACTGAGACGGGTGTTGGTCCATGAGTTTGAGTTTGATACATGCGCCGACGCATCGGTGTTGCTGGACCCATCATTACTTCGGTGTTTAAGCAACAGAATAAAAAGACTTACAAACAACCCCCATTATAGTTCTTCTTTTACTAAATAATTTTTTTTGTCTGTTCGGTTCCCTAAAAAAGAGAATAAATGGAGGGATTAGAATTATGTTAGTAACAATAAAGAAATACAGACATAACACCATAATCTAGAAGTCTCAGAAAATGTCACACGTACAGAATTGGCTGTATATCTACAGCTGACGTCTCTTTGGGTTTTGTTTCTAGTAAGATGTAGATAAAATAATAATAAAATAAAATAAAAACTTTTTGCCACAACATTAGGATATTATTTTTAATTTGAAAGCCATTTATTTTGTTGTCTACTTTTGACATTTGGAAAGGACAACGGAGGAAATGCATAATGGAACAAACAGAGGCCTGATATTACTTGCAGAGGAACGCATAGATGCGGCGACTACTATTGTTTCTGTTGTTATTGGGCAAAAAAACAAACCTCTGCGAGGTTCCTGCAGACACTCTCTTGTGCGAGATAACACTGCAGTGAGATGCCCCTCCGCTTGCAGATAGGCCTTATAATTAAGTACAAATGGGGAACATTGAATTAATAATACATTAGGTCATTTGTAAATCAATGGAGGGGGCGACAGTGGGGCAGTGAATAGGCTTGAGGATTTATTCTGATTACAGATCGGCAATAAAGAGCCATTTACAACCCGATTGGGATAGCAAGTAATTAAGAAGGCTGCCTTAAAAGTAAAAGAGAAAGACTTTTGTGGGACTTTACTGTAAACTCCAGGGGAGACCCGCTTCATGATAATGGCTGCGTTGTATTTCACGTGCAGTTGGTTGGACACAGCTTGTCCTTTAGGGAAACATGAGGCAGACATCTGTCCCAGTCTAATATTTGAACTGCTCATCAGGGAGAGACAGCATTGTGAGGCGGAACGCACTGTAAAAGCATTCATGAGGGATGAGGTGGTTGAGCATCATAAACTAACATCATTAAAAAAAATTTACACCTCAAGCTTTTAAAATATTCCGAGCGTTTCGTCGAAACACACAGCCATGTTCACGCCAACCATGACTCCCCTTTCAGGTTACTCTAATTAACTTACGCTTTATTTTACTAGACTGCAAAAACATCAACATATCGACTACATTAATGTCAATCTGGTTTTATTCCCATGACAGAATGATGGATTAAGTGTTGCTGGCTGCAGTCGGCCAGCCACTTTAAATGGTTTGTCTTAGTGTTTTATGAAATCAAGATAAAAATCAATCAAGTTCACAAAACTGCTGAATCACCCTCAAACATTAAAAAGGGCAGTTTGGTTGATTCAAGCAGCCAGGAAGAAGGCAAAGGTGATTTGTACCCGCAGAACAACAGCTCAAGGTTAAATGGTCCAAGCCTTTATTCTAATAAAAGCCTGAAAAGGGGAACGCCAACGCCCGCACACTGCGGAGAATCCTGTGTTTTTTGTTTTACTGCGCAACACTGCTGCACCTTCTGTACTAACAGAAGCTTTATAGATGCAAAGCACAATACAGTCTGATCAATCTCACCCTCTGAAAACAACTGATGATCCTCACCGGATAAAGCATCTCATTTCCCAAATAACATAGTTTGCTTATTAGAGCAGTAATTTCTCTTATTTATTTATTTATTTATTTATTTTTAATCAACATATTACTTCACCCAAATAAATATTCTTCAGACTAACGGTTTAGAAGCAAAATCTAAATTTGTACAAACTGATCAAAGTTCACAGGGATTTTTTTTTGCAATACAATTACTACGCAAAAGTTGGCATTTTACTCTAATTATTGTATGTTTCTTTCTTAAATGAACCAGCTTGAATAGCAACACGACTAACAACTGAAATTATTATTGAAATCTCATTGCAATTCCGGGCTTTATCCATATTTTACCATTGTTCAGCAAATCGGGATTAAAGCTTAATTTTAACATTGTTCAGCTTTTTGCAGCAATCAAATTTACAGAAAGTAAAAAGTAAATTGTGTATCACAACTGTTTCAGGAAAAAAAAAAACTGGAATAAAGAACAATATATTTTGGTTTGAAAAGCTTGGTCCATTTTGTAAAAAGCACTTTTGGTTTTGTTCAAAGTCTTGTAAATTATGGTTAGAATTTTTGTGACCATAATAACAATTACACTGTTTGACTTATGAATGGGAGATACAGTATTAACACTTTATCACAATATTTTACTTAAAAAATGACCTAATTATCTTCTGTTTGTTTGGAATATGTCTGTAATTCCCAATGAGTATCTTATGGTATAATATTTTTATATAACTAGGATAATAAACATGTGGTTTTCAATGTTTGCCTCAGTGCAGCAGGAAGTATATCTGCTCGACTAAAATAGGTATTTTAAATCCTTTTGATTTGAGTTTAATGATTATACATTTTGTTAAGAACTTTGGAAAAGCCAGACAAATCTGACCATAGCAAAATGTACGTTTTTGTCCAGAGTAACTCTCAAATGTTTTTCTGTCAATCTACAAATAAATACACTTTAACTCTAATTACACTTCACCATTAGGCTTCCCGCACAGAGAATGATGACAAAGAACTTCAAATAAACACTAAAATGAAGACAGAAATGCTAAGTTTTATCTTGATTCATTTTTTTTTTGTCTGTCTCTGTGTGTAAAAGTCTAATTATGCTTTAATGGGTTTTTTAATTGCAGACAAATGGCTTATTTTGAATGGGGATCAATGTTTTTATTCAAATGAGATTGATTTCTAATTAAAAGCTAACTGAGCATAAATCAGGGAATTGCCTTTTAATGAAAGCAACCAAAGCTTTTGCTGCGTGTCTTCGCGTTTTGCAGGTTGTGTTGACATTTTTTTGCCTGCAACTGAGATTCATGCTGGCTTTGCATAGGTATATACTTTTTTCAAGCAAAGTAACATGTGCTGTCTGGGATGTCTGCCGAAATGAGGAGACGAGCCGAAATGCAAAGCCATTTCCTGCTTGTTCTATTGTAAAGCTCAGCCATGTTGTTCGCCTGTTGTGTGGCTTCCTACAAGTTATCTGTCAGGCCAGGCAAGCACCCTATTATTTTCTGCCTTTTGACTGTCCTCTCTGCCACGGTGCAACTCTTCTGTCGTGCAATGTGATCGCCGTGATTCTTTTGACATTCAGCGAGCGGTATCTAGCGATCTGTAATGGCGGTAATGTTTCCTGTCAGAAAGCAGTCCCTTGATATAGGTTGAGTAAGAGGGAGACGAAGCCCAAAAAGGAGAAGACAATAAATAAAACCTTTTGGGAAAGGAGGATTTTCGGCTAAAACTAGAGGCTGTTTTTTTTATCCTAACTGTCCCAAACCCTGATATTTCCAATCTCTACTTAGTCTGATTGTAAGCCTCTGAGTAAGACATGGAGTGCGTCTGAACCCCAGCATGCACAACACTTTTACCATTTTAGGCTTCAATGTTCTCCTTCTTTTTTCAGAAACCAGATGTAAAGAGAAGGAAATATAAATAGATTATAATTCCACTTCTCCTGGAGAGGTGATGTCTTTATGGAAATATCGTGACCAACTGTTACTCAGTGCAAGGCATCACTGTCACTCTATCACAGTAATGTCGTAAAATGCCTTCTTTGTTTGTTGCACTTTCCAGTGATGAAGAGAAAAGTCAGCCTTGAAGAGAGCCTAAGTAATTTTTTGTTTACAGCAGTTCCGGCTTGAGTTGTAAGCAAAGTTTTCAAATAGTGGCTGTTTTTGCAATGTTTCATTCTTCTACAAACTTTCCAACCTTTCAAGATACAATTAAAAAACAAAACAAAACAAAAAACGGGATTAGCAAAAACAAAATCAGACTTTTTGTAATCTTATTCTGAAGCAGCAGTTAGCCAGGTATAACAGGAATTCATTTGTAATTACAGGGAGTGGGGGGGATAAATGGTCTTATTGCTGTCAAAGGATTCTAAATTAGATAAAGGTTGTTTATTTGAACATTTTACATAGAAAAAAAGTACATTCAGGTTTTTTAGTACCCATATTAACAAAATCAGGCATTATTTGTTATAACCCCCACCACTAGATGTCATCAAAGTGCTTCCATGGGCTTCTGTGGGCAGAAATAAACATTATACATTCATCACCCAGGCAATGGGGAGGTTTAAGGCACACTTGCAATATTATTCTAGGAGGATTTGTAACAAAACAGAACAACATTCATAAATATATTAATAAAATCCAAATTTTTAAGTCAAACTCTGTTAAAAATGTGTAAACAATAACAGGTCAGTTACTAACAATGTGCAATAAGTAGAAAAAATGCATACCATATGTATATCTCTTTATCAAATATTGCAAAAATGCCATGTATAAAAAACTACAAGACCCCATGACACATTTACTTCTTAATGTAGAAATATTTATGTGTTTTAAAAAGTCATGTATCCATATAGTCGAGTGCTCAATCAGTAATTAAATGGAAAATAAAATGCCAAACAGATGATGTGTTATGATGTATTAGGTGAGTCAATTAGTCAATTTTCTGTCAAACCTATGCAGAGGGAATGACGTTTGAAAGATATATTCAGTTAGTTGTGCTTAATGTATTATTTTAGACCAGGTTGGACTGTTCAGTGTTTTATTCAAAGCAAATTTCTCAGTGATTTATTGTAAACAGGACATTTCATTTATATGATGCATGCACGTATTATAGAACTGCAAATAACTTTATGGTTTACACAAGCCTTTTCTGATTAAAGAATAATAGATTGATAAATATTGACAACAAATAAATATCATCCAGTGTAAAAAGACATGCTGCTAAAATTGTTGCATTGGTTTTTGTTTTTTAATTGTTGAATGATCATAATTATAATACATACAATTGTGTGATGCACTAATTTGTTTTGAAATAATATTTCAGTATAAATTTGACACTCCTCGAAAATGCCACTGTGTCATCAACAGTGACCCGGAGACTGAAGTTTAATATGGTACAGATGATTATATAGAATCAAGATACCGAACATAAACCATGGAGAAACCTCTAAAATACACATTTCCTGCTTACTATTACAGGATAAAATAAAAATAGCAGTGTAGAGTCCTGGAAGTGGTAGAATTCTGGTAGAAGGTTTAGAAAACTGGCACAAAAAAAACAAAAAAAAAGAAACACTTTGGCAAGCACTATAAATATCATAGATTGCTTTCACACATGAGAAGGTTTTCCAAATTAAATTGTGTAGGGACCAAAGAAGCTCATAATCTTAAGTGACTGTAGCATAACCCTTGTTTAAAATCCCAGTTTGTAAGGTTGGCTATTTTAACCACTTGTGTCTACGTTAAATCCTTGAAGCAATTTGGATGCTTGTTTCTCAGCGTGTTTATGTTTATGCATTTAGCAGACGCTTTTGTCTACAGCAACTTAAAAGGTAGACAAAATGTTACACGGGACGAAAAAGATTAACATTAAGTTTCATTCAAATTAAGATTCATTTATTGTCATTCCCATCACATGAGGGTACATGAGCACGAACAATATTAAAGTTCCAGTACACCCATCCAGACAAAGATCGCAGTACATACATGGGGAGACAGCTGTCTGAGGCCATGCAATAGCTGAAGACGCAGCCTCATCTTGAGGCGCATCCATTGTAACTCCTGCCTTTACGTGAGGAGGAAAATCCCACATTAGGGAGAGGTGAAGGAAAAAAAGACATTTCACACTTTATCCTTGACAGGTTACTGCTTGAAGTTACAAAAAAAACCTCTGCACAAATAAAAAGTACCAAAAAAACACAGAGACAAAGTGGGAGAAAGTACCAGCAGGGTGTGCGGTGAAGGCAGTGTAGAATGGGTAAGTGTTTGTGTGTGTGTAAGACTCTGAACTGACATGCCATGTCTTTGAAGATGTTATTAATTCTTCCATTCTGAACAGTTCCACAGAAGTCATGGGGATGAGAGGGGTGCGGGCAGAGCATGTTGTTTACATAACTTCCAGGAGTAGTTGAGGATAGCGTACCATCAAGGTTGCCCAAAGGGAGACGAATCAGGAAAACAATGCTTTGTTTGGGTAAGGCCGACTCTTGGTTTTCCGTTTGCCTTAAGTCTCGAGCTGGATCTATTCGACGGCAAAATCCAAATAGCCAAAGTCTGGGTCCATTCCGCCAATCTGAGAGAACAACTTTCTCCAAGATTTTATCCCTATCCCCATTGGAGTCCAGAAGCCGGAACCGGGCCCGCCAGTTTGCGGTTCTGCTCACCCAACTTCTTAGTCTGAGTATCCTTCACACAGAGCCGGGCAGCGTCACAATGGCCAGAACAGCTGCCGGCATTCTCAGAATTTGTTGACAGGCAAGTACAAACTCCAAAAACAGAAATCCTGTTATCAGAAATCCAATCATGTACAAATCTTCTGGAAAGGAGGGATCAAAATTTGAACAATAGCATTGAGAGATCAGTTTACCAGATCCATGATTTCCAATTCGGAGGATATGCAAAGTGAGGAAAAAAGGAAAAGAAGGACACAAAAACTCAGAGATGAAGCAGGGAAATTGAGGGGAGGACAGGAGACGTAGAAAAAGCGTCTAACTTCACCAAGAGCAGAGAGAGAAAAAAAGACTGTATATAAGATGTACAGCTTAGATTTTCAGAAATATTGAACTTGATTCCCATTAATTTAGGTTTTTTGTTACCATCTCATAAAGTCAAAGTCCAAAGTACCTTTTAAAACAAAAGTCTTCAGTGGGCTTTCACAAACATCACAAATCCCACAACCAGACCACTCACAGGTCAATGTAGTCACTTCAAATGACAGGTTTGAGCACTGCTGATCTTTACACAAGGAACAAGAACAAGCTGTTTTATTATACAATTATGTTGTGCATATTTGACCAATAAAAAGGCAAAAAAGGTATGAGAAACCATCAATCCTTCAACATACGTTAGGCCTTCAATGATATGCTGTGGAAACAAAAGTTAGATATTTTATTCATGCAGAATTATGCAGAACATTAGTAGTTCACTTACACCACCCATTCAGTACTCTATAGGAAAAGTAACTCACCTCCAAACTCTATAAAAACACAAGAAATCATAAATGTTTTCCAAAGTTTGCTTCATGTCACCCATTTTCTCTCTTTCTTTATTCCTTTCTTGCCTTCTCACAATGACAGACGTTCAACATTATATCCAAATTGGATCTGGGAGATTTGAGCACAGTCTGCATCTGCTCTGAGGGACA
Organism: Orestias chungarensis; assembly: GCA_032876305.1. NCBI lineage: Eukaryota > Metazoa > Chordata > Actinopteri > Cyprinodontiformes > Cyprinodontidae > Orestias > Orestias chungarensis. Next base: position 569,008 of record JAVLVB010001277.1, read on the forward strand.
CGTACACTGAGGCGGCTGATTGTTCGAGGAGGCACCGAAAATTGTGCTGTCATGGTGGAAAATGCTGAGAGATTAATATGGGCACATTTCGCTGCCATCATCTCGCTTTCATTATCGAGTAACAAGCGCCAGAGAAGGATGGGGGAAAAAAAATCACACAAAATAAATAAATCCCAGCTTTGACGCTCAGCCGGAGATTTGAGTGTGACATTATGTTGACAATTCAAGTGTATGGGTTAAGTTCAGGCAGATGCTGACATATCAAGGCGACCCATTACTGTCTTTAGTAGATTGGTTTAGCTTTGTGCTGAGGTGTAATTGCACAGCTGTCTGGCATTATTCCTCTCTAACAAATTGGTTTAGGCAAGAGTGCCTTCCAAATGTAACAGTGAGGAGGTTGCATACTGAATCTCCATATGGTTTGCTTCTACGATTCTGTGACTCCTTTTTGCATCAACTTGCAATTATTTACCCATATCAATGTTGTGCATTGGGACTTGTAGGATGTACAACATTTTCTGATCTTTTGAGGAAACAGGATGGTCGATAGGATGGTATTTTTATTTAATGTTGTTTTCGTCCTTTTTGATGCAAATTTCCACTGAGACAGTCAGTGAAGTTTTAATCTATACCAATGAATGCGTCAGCCAATGCATTTCTTGAGAGATTCCTTACTTTGTGACAAAATGCATTGACATGAATGGTCCTTTCCGGTATCCTATGATTACCCCCTGATGAATAAAGTGCAAATTGTAGACCCAGTTACTCCCTTTAACAATTTCTAACCCTATGTTAGACCTAGTGTTGGGTTCAAACTTCAGAGGCTGCATCCTAAAAGGCCGCATTTGAAGGCCAATTATGTCACAGAAATATGATGAAGGCTGTCAATGTTCTATGGCTCCTCCAAATGCAACACACAAATAGAACCTCCCTTACCTAGATCTGAAGATAGGGCCAGGTGTATACCTCCTGACCACTCTATCCCAAATGGGAGATTTCTGTCCCTAACAATGAAGTATTAAGCGCAACATGGGAATAGATAGGCTATGTGCTGTCTTCCATGTCCCCGAAATATCCCTAAACACTCATTCGTGTGCCTATGTTTGTATGAATTGTTTAATGTAACAAGGTCTTCATGAGCCGGTTTTGAAAGTCAATCAAATAGTTGTAGACAGCTCCTGCTCATGTAATAACTTAAACTAACAACCACACCACATCACTTCATTTACAACATAATATAGTCAACATAATACTATTTTTTGTATATCCTTTTCATTCTTGTTAAATTTACGTTTTTTTTAATTTTTACCCCTTACTTGTCTTACACATTGTGGGACTATTTTTGTGAGTTTGTATAGGATATTATTTATTAGGAAAACCAAAATGGAAATAAACTTGTGTCTCAAGTTTTTTCCTCTGCCAAGATACTTGTTTTTTTCCTCTTATTTGGCCTTCATCTCAGGACAAAGTTTAACAAAATTATGATTTTTACAACTCTAAAATACCATTAGGATATTAGAGGGTATCAAATTAAATATATAAGTTAGAAAAGTGCAAATAATGATTATGAGGTATTGAATGTTTGTATACAACCGATATACTGATACTGTATATGCAGCCCCAACATTTTGCAATGAGTTCTAGGCGGGTGCCCTGAGCACCAAAGTGGTAGCTTTCGATGTAATCTAAATGTTATTTACACAAGCTAATTAATACATTTAAATTGGGTCTCTTTGTTTGTGTGTAGTGCTTTGAGATGACTTTTGTGCTTTATTAAATACAACTGCAACAAACATGGAATGGAAAAAATACCTCAAGGAACATTATATATATATATGCTATTAAAGTCCTTGTGGTTATTTTGTACCTCGCCTTATCTAGTGATTCTGAGGATTTCCTTGCAGTATGAGGTAAGCCTATAAAAAGTAAGTGCACTGTAAATTAAAACTCATTCAGCAAGGATGAGGCTACTCAAACTGACTTTAATGATGGTGCTAAGAATGGTTCTGACCAAGAATAAATTATTTTCTTTTGTAATGGAAATAAATAGCAAAATGTAGGGTTGTAGATCCTGTGACAACATTTCTCTCTGCTTATTTTTTTTATTACTGCCGCAATTTATTAATACATATATATATACATATATATATATACATATATATATACACACATATATATACACACATATATATACACACATATATATACACACATATATACACACATATATACACACACATATACACACACATATATACACACATATATACACACATATATACACACATATATACACACACATATATACACACACATATATACACACACATATATACACACACATATATACACACACATATATACACACACATATATACACACACATATATACACACACATATATACACACACATATATACACACACATATATACACACACATATATACACACACATATATACACACACATATATACACA
>JAVLVB010001277.1:571586-596509 GCA_032876305.1 Orestias chungarensis
ATATAGATATATATATATATAGATAGATATAGATATATATAGATATATATCGCGTGATTTTCTAAATGCTTTTGCTATGATGAGGTTCATAGCTTTTTTTCTGTACTTAATTTATTACTTATTACAACTAGATCAGCTGATATAAGCTTACTTCCAAGTTGATTTAATTAACATTCTGTTTGAAATGTTTTTGGGAATAAAAACCATGACATATCAACCCACTTACAATTAGTGCAGTTATTTCCTATTAAGGTATTGAGCTGGCCATTAAATAACACCTTAGTGTTCAATTTCCCCCAAAAATTATTTTCAGGGAAACTTATACCCAATGGAGACTTTTAGCGTGTTAGCGAAGCGAAGTCAAATGGAAATTAGAGATTTCCCTTTCAAAGTAGCTTTGAGCTTTAAGGAATTGCAAAATGCTACACTGAAAGTTTCATTTCAAGCCGCTGACGCTAATCCCCCTCTCTCCTCACTCGCTCCTTTGAACGTTTTGGTTGGGGTTAAAACAGGAACAATCGATGATGGAGTGAATCTGGCCACATTACATTCTCCAACTGGGATTTAAATGTTCTCTTCCCTCATAAATGAATAACATCAAGGTTAAAAACTGCCACAAAGGAATGGAGGTCCCCCTACTCCCCCATCACCGCACAAAAAGTACCAAACACAATACAGCACTCTCATCCTTTTAGTAATCACTTGTTTTCCATCCGATTTTCCTCCATCCGTGTCACTCAGAGGTGTCATCTCCTCGTGGAAAAGTGTCAGGATAATGACTGAAATTTACCCAAATCTCCCTCAACTCAAATGCCATTTTGCCAATGCACTCACAAATAAGATACTAAAGACATGTTCATTTCCCACTCTGAGGCGTTCTGCTTTGTTGAATCTGGTCACGTTTACCCTGTTGCCTCACCTGTTTTCCACAGGGTCACATTAAAGCCCAGTTAATTGAGTAATTAAATATTTTTTATACCCTTGGTCGTGCAGGAGGGTACAACCATATAAATACTGTAATAACTGTGATAAGTTTTAACTTTGAAGGTCACGCTCGTCGCACCGACTTCGGTCGGCCTCTTAAATATTTTATTGCTTCAAAATGAAAAATAGGACCCCCAATTCAAACATACAGTACCTGCAAGCCATTTGGAAAACCTCTGCACCAGTGTTTACAATAAACAGAGCTCAGTAACCATATTTTGTCTTCCAACACGGCGAGAGGAGAGTTTGTCTGTGCTCGGTTTTTATTCCTGAAATAGAAACAAAATGTATCAAGATGAATGACTGAAATTGATTTCATGACGTTCAGGATGGTAAGAACATTATAATTCATAAAGAAACTCTTAATGAAATTCTTGAGACCAGGATAGTGTAGATACTTACGATAGTCAGAAATGTTTGCAATGTTGTGCCTGCATGTTAGCAGAAACAAACGACAGAGGGTTTATATTCAGAAGTCTTCAATTGATTAAAACTCTCATGTTTTGGTAGCCTTTTTACCCACAAGCATGCACGACAAGAGCACACAGCAAGTTTACAGAGTTTATTGTAAATGTGATAATCAATCTGGAACCAGGAACGCCGCGGGGGACCAGGAACACTGGAGAGCGAAGACAGAGAAGGTAAGTGGAGGCAGAAGGCTAAGGTTATTGTGACTGGAGTTGATCTTACTTGTGAGAAGGTTGAAGACCACCAGGGAGAGGTGAGCGGGTTGAAGGTAGCCATGATCCAGAAGGCAGAGTTGTCCAACAGCTGGGATAGATGGTGTAGCGTGTTGCTTGAGCGACCAAACCAAGCAGAGCTTACAGAGGAGCATGAACCAGTTGAGTATGGAAACACAGAGGATTCTCTGAGAGGTTTGACCTGGGTTGAGCACATAAGAAGTTAGAACATCTGAGAGGCAACAACAAAAAACAAGGAAACATCAACGGGGAGAAACGCATGGAACTGGCACTGAGGAGCAATGTTACCGGTGACAAACACTCAGGCAGAGTGTGTCTGGTCCACCACTCCTCTTAAGCAGCTCAGGCAATCAGCGGATGAGGAACACCTGTGCAGCAGCAGAGGTGTACTGGAGTGTTCCAGCAAAAGCGGCCCGGCGCCCCCGCCTGGACAACCCGGGGAACTAAAAAAAACCTGACAAAACTTTCTTTCTTTCTTTGAAACGGTGGGTTTGTAAAGCAAAGGGTAAAATTCAGACATCCTAGGATCTTCAATTTGAATCAAAATATTTAGGTAGTTTAAAGACGCACTCTACTTCAATTTCTATAAAGGAAAAAAAGGCCCAGAGCATCACATATTCCCTCCCATGCTTAACAATGGGCACAGTTGGTTTCTACACTTTCACCTTAAATCTGGAGGGACTTGAACATGATTTAGACCCCTTTTTTAATATGATAAAAGCATGTAAACTTCTGACCTGTACTGAAAAGGCAAATCATGATGTGAACTGATCAATCTATCAATTAATAGGCCAGTAACACCACCCCCCTGAGTCATGGTGCTTAAGTAGAAACTCAAAATAAACACTCAGCATAAAGGCTCTGGTGATAATTCTGAGTCATCATTAAAACAAACACACCCAGCCTTACTTAGTCACATTCCTATAAATGACCGGTTTGATTCAATAAGCAGTAAGTAATGAATAAACAGATAATTAACAACAAGTTAACACTGTAAGATTTCAGCAACCCCCAATGGTTCACTAAGGCTGAGATTACATTAACATTAATCAAATTGAAGGCTCCCTGCTCATGGTGTGTCACACCTGGCAAGCAAAGCTCTTTTCTGCACTGTTTGATCGGTCAAAGAAAGAAGACCCAATATCAAACGTTATTATTCCACTGGCTAGAACTTGATTCGATTAATAAACAGTTAGGTGGAGATGGGGGATGCTGTTGTCTGAGTGGCAAATGCCAATATTCGCCTTACCGATGGGTCCAGAAGGCCAGGGTGGCTGTGGATCAACAAGCCAATACGGCAGAACCGATTCATCATCATGTCAGCCAATGTCCAGAGGGTAAGTAGCAGCATTTTTTTTGATGGAAGGCAGCAGTGCAACGGTGAGGTCAACAAGCTTACACCTCCCTGAAGAATGCATAAGCATGCTAACAACTGCCACTTCCAGCTTTTTAATTACACAGATTAGTGGAGGTGAGGGAGCTGCACTAATACCACCATCCAAACCGCTGATTCCAGTAACGGCTCTCTAGTAAAAAGTTTTAATATTTTTAAAGAAATTTGAGAGGTCTAATGTTAAAAAAGTCTAAATGCCATAAGATAATAGTCTTCCACAGTGTTGACTCATCTCAATGACTATTTTCTAAAATGTATAGGGGTGCCTGAATGAGCATTTTTTAACCCTTTTTGAATCAAAGAGACAAAAAAAAAAAGCGGTCACATTTCAGAGGAGTATAAATTAAAACCCTCTTTCCTTCGTTCAGTTCTATTCTGGCTTCCCACACTACACACACGTAGCATTTACGGGGAGCTTTTAACGGATTGCATTATTTAAAACGCCAAGCCCAACACACAAAAGCAATTTGAGAGAATAGCGGCCTTAAAATATAGCTTTCAGTAGTGGCCGTGAAAATGGTTTGTCTTTCATCAATGCCTTTTTTTTCTCTGGCTGCTTCTGTCCTCTTGTCAGACACGGCATCCACTGAACAACCCCCCCCTCCCCACCCCACCCCCAACTCCAGAGCCACTCCTGGCCTGTTGCAGAGAGCGTTATAAGTGTTACTGCTGCACTCAAATACAATTGATCTTCCATCAGGTACACTTCAACCACTACAACCTCACCAAATTCACACCCCATTTGAGGTCTCTCATTGAAATTAGGCATTCCTTTATAGTGAGAGGTGAGAGCGGAGAGAAAAGGAGATACCCCCTTTCCTTGTCACCTCCCTAACGCACATTTATGCAGTGGGGGAAATGTTAAAAAATTATTATTTGGAAAAACAAGAAGTTTTAAAACATTACCAGAGGCCCAATAACTGGTATGTCAGCTGATAATGCATATTTTTGTCAATCCACCTTTTACCAACAGTCAACAGACCAATAGTCATGCCTTTGTAAATCATCCACTGGTAATTTGGCTAAAAGGAATACTTTATTTTTAATGTGCATTATGACTTTACTCCCCTACTTACTGAATATAGCTATATTAAAGATCAGACTTATTCAAAGTTAGAATGTGTCAAACCAGTGAACAATGTATTTATCATAAAGCCTTTTACTTTTTGCCATGCTTGCCAATAACTTTTAACCAGCACTGTGCAATGTATTGAAACCTTTGGAAAGTCAGTTGTCTAAAAACAGCACTTACAACTCATCAGAAACGATAAACACAACACATTTCTGTAAATGTGTCTTTATCTGGATGAAAGTAAAAAAAAAATAAAGAGAGATTTTACAAATGATTAAAATGATGAAGTAGTGAAACCTTAGAGATCCCATGTGCAAGCATAGCTTCTTTTGGGTCCATGGGAACATGGCAAATTGAATCATGTTGCAACACTGACACTGAGAGACAAGTTCAATATATATGATTTATCTACTTAGACAAATGCAATCACTGTCAACTCTAGTCTTACAAAAAAATGTCCGTGTCTGTTCCTCCTTGAGAGCAAATGCAGTTTGTGCCAAATTTGATTTTACCAAAAATACCTTTAAAAGGTTGAACTCAAACTTTGTTTGCATTTAATAAATAATAAAGTGTCACAGGCATAGTTTAAAGGAATAGAGAAATGCCCGGATGTATCCATTCAAGGACAATATTGGATAAAAATAGTATGTGTGGTATGTAGTTTCCTCATTTATGGCCTCATGGAGTTTTATTTTGCCATTAATAACCAAGCCAGGACAAATCAGTCAATAATTTAACAATGTATTTTTATTTTGCTGCATAGATTTTTAAGGGCTTCCACGGATTACTGTAAACTCATTGTAGATTTTCATAAACGGTAAATAGGGGTTTCAAATTTAAACGTGAAAATAATTTAGAGGCCTTTTATATCTAATACGCGCGTGTATTTAAGGTTTTGTCCATTACGATATTGGAACACCATTGTTTTGCTTGCTCACTTGGTAACATTTTTTTTTAAATAATAAAAAAAAGCACAGAGTGATGATCAACCCCATAAATAACTAATGTATGAAGAAACTGTCATAACTGTTTGCTGCATTGCATCTGAAAAACACAATGACCATTCTTTACATGGTGGAAACACAAACCAGGGAGATGCTATTTTTTGCATTTTTTTTCTTATACCACGGCTCATTTTTGTCAATAAAAGAAGCAATCCCAAATTCGGAAGTAGTAGGCTGCTTTTTTTAAGCCCCGGCAGTAACAAAGTCTTACATACATTTTACATATATATGTAAAATATATGTAAAGTGTTGCATGGATTTTCATAAGTCTAAATATGTGAAAATTTCAGTAATATATTTATTTGATCAATTAATATGATGAAATTCTATCATTTAAAAATGTTACATCACAACTCTGGAGTTACATCTACTTAGTGAAAAATAACATTTTATATCCATGTTATTGGAGTTAAATTTGAGGAGTGCCACTATTAGTCAGTTAATGTTGTAAGGAAGGACGGATGGACAGGCAGACAGATCGTTTTTTTATGCCATGGCGCTCAAATAAGCTTTAGCTTCTGATCATAATTGCTAACTCACAGAAAATCGACTCTTTTTAAGCCACTCTTAAATAAGAGTCATATTTTTGCAGAATAATAATTTAATCAATATACCTTGCTATTACAACTATTTGAGCTTATATGCAATTCTTAACTCAATAAATATGATGTAGTTTGATTACAGGTATAAACTGAAGGCAGAATGGTAAGAAACGGCAAAACATGAGTACATAGTAAAAGTTAAAACAGGTGAGCAGCAAATATGACCTGTCGCCACTCAATAATCAGCTGTTTCAAGCAGCAATTATCTTTTGTTCTTTCAATGTACAACAATAAGCGTACTTCATCATTTTGAACCTCGTGTTTTCTGTTTTGATCCACTGGAACTTGGAGAAGACATGTGGATGCAACATTACCAAACCTAGAGATCCATATTTGTCTTAAACGCACTTCTAAGACACTAAACATGCTAAGCAATGTGATGCTTGCTTTGCGACTTCAGCTGCTTTACCAGTGTCCCATCTTCTCAGTAAATTACATCTGTGGGGGCGTATTCGGTGCGTCCCTCAGCTGTTCTTTTTGTTCCTAAGCCTTATTGAGGAAAGCAAGCAATACAGCCCACTAAAACTGGAAGGTTTGACCGCTAATAACACATATCTCTGCAGATAATTGTCATTTAACTCAACAGATTAGAAAATAAAACTAAATACATAATTAACAGCAAATTAGTTATTGGAAATGTATAATTCACTGCCTCCATCAGTCTTATTTGATCATTAGTCATGTCATGAATTAATCAAAAATTTGTACTTTATGTTATTAAATCGTATGTGTTTATTAATTATTATTAAAACTAATTTTAATTATCATTTGGTCCATTTTCTCCAGTAGCTTATTAGGTTTTTGAAAAATAGAAAAAATAAAAACACTACAATGGTTCTGAGTGACTAACAAAATCTTCCTTATATGTCTACTTTTTTCTAAATGTATGTATTATATTCAAATAATATAAAGACATTAGACTGTGTGAGTTATTTTGTTTTATTCTAAGTGATACAAAATGTCAATTAATTGTGAAAAACAACATCAATTATCTTGTATCTAAAATAAAAGTAAGGGATGTAATGCATTCAAATTACTCTTAATTCTGATTTGGTATTCTGGAGCCTTACCACTAAAAGGATATATATTTTTTTTAAGCAACCAAGAAGACAAGCAGTTTTAAATACATGATTAACTCAGGACCAAAATATATATCGTACAAGGAGCAGATGCACTATATACAGACATTAAAGTCTTTACCACAGTTGTCCCTATTTAGATTTGTTTCTTGTCCAGATAAAAAGGAATATAGGCATACAGAGGAAAATAAATAAATAAAAAAGGGTATGTAAACAGTAGGAACTAATTGTTCCTAAACTAAGGAAAACTGTTAATCAGAAAACAGTATGATAACAATGTCAAATGCAAGAGGCCACAGTCAAGCACTTAATAATAGTAAAAAATAAATGTTTACAGCAATAATCTTTACACAATGTAGTCCTGCCTTGAGTATTGCAATGCACTCCTGACTGTTCCTCCAGCCTGTAAAGTAAAACCTTTACAAATGATCCAGAATGTGACGCAATCACGGTCTTCAATCAGCACGAAAAGTCTCATGTCACCCTTCTGTTCATTGATCTTCACTGGTTATCCCTGGCTACCTGCATCAAATTCAAGTCCCTGTAAATAGCTTACAAAGTGCTAAAGGGTACGGCTCCCATCTACTTGAATACTCTTGCAAAGGTTTATGTCACAGCTCGGTCACTTCGGTCATCAATGGATTGTCGTCTAGCAGTGCCTACAACACGCTTAAGACAATCCGGACTGTTTACTTGTGTTGTTCCAAGATGTTGGTATGACCTACCAAGCGGCACAAGAACAGCAGTGTCCCTTGTCTATCTTCAAGAAACTGTTGAACAACCATCCCTACAAAGATCATCTCCTATCCTAACTCTTACCAATCCCTCTATACTCCTCTCTCCACCTCTGACTCTGACTAGGGATTTCCTCTAGAAAATCTTTTCGTCAGATTGATAGTAACTGTCTGTTTTGCGAGTCGCTTTAGATAAAAGTGCCTTCTAAATATATAAACAATGTTTTCAAAGCAATGATTGAAGTGAACACTTTCAGTCTGGTTGTTGAGATCTTTCCAGTCGCCAACATAGAACAAGTCTAAAATTAAAGTGATCTAAAATTATTTTCTGACCTTTACATGTAATTACATTTTCTAATTGTCAAACTGAGCTTTTGGCTGTAGCTTGTTAAAGGAGCTAAAATATGTGATAGCATTAAGGCATTGTATTTACTACAGCTTATCCAGTCAATAAAGGGTTGCTCAGTTCATTATACCCAGTACGAAGCAGCCAAACAAATAGGGCTTATCCTTTTTGCAAGTCTTGGACAACAGTCTGAATGATAACAATGACAAATGTGCTTATTGCCACGATCTAATTACATCAGCATCACATCCATACTTATTTTCTCTGAAAATGAATGTCCTCCTTAGATAAGTGGGTGATTCATGAACATACCTTAACCACGAAAAAAAATAAGGTGTGGCAATCAAAATCACATCAATTGCTAAAAGTTCAACAATTTGCAATGGATTTGGTGAATAAAAACAAGTACAAGAGGGTTTCTTTTTAGAACAACAGGAATAACTTTGCCGCTTCAGAAATTATTTTATTTGATGAGTTGTGTTAAAATCTGCAATTATTTTACTATTTTGTTTTACAGTGGGGGGGGGGTCTGCTTTGTTACACTTGTTACATCATGTTTAACATTTGCACAACAACTGATGTATTTCTTAAAGAAGTTAGTATAAATTATTTGGCGAAAGTAATTTAAAACAAGTAGAGAACATGAGAGAAACATTTTCCAACTTGGAGACATTTTCTGCAAAAAATGAGAAAGCACTAGTTACAAATTTTCGCTTAAAATGACACCAACAATAAATGACCTTTAGTTTTAGATGTATTCACTATCCAGTGTCCATTAGTACTGTTCATTTCGACTAATTTGATATACGGACCGCAGAGGAATGTATGGAGCAATTTGAGGCGTATAAAAATTCAGATCATTTTAATTTGCTTAGAGAAAGGTACCAAAGCAAAAAAAATCTGTGAAAAACTCCTCCTAATTAATCTTGGGTTTGCATAAAAAAAATAAGATGTGATTCCACCAGCACTATCTATGATGAGTTATACTTCTGTATTACCCTCCCCATTGTTACCTGTCATTCATTGTACTTATTTTTCTCCCCATTTTAATCCCACTTGTATTTTGTTGTCTAATTTCAATTTCAACTAGTGAAAAATGCACTCTTAACTTCAAAATCAATGTATTACAAAGCATTTGTCCCTAGGGCACCCAAATGCTTAGCCCCAGCCTTGATTCTGAAAATGTTATTTTAAGGGTATGCATACTTATGCAAATACTAAATACTTCATTGTTCAGCAACTTTTGAGTTCAGGATTAATACAGGATATGTGTCAAATCAAAGCTGAAACATTTTTCATTTATTATTTATCCAGCAGCAAGTTAGCAATGACCATTGCATAAGATCAAGAACTTAAAGCCAAGAAAACAACATTGTAAACAACTTTCTAATCAGTTACAAGCAAAGATAGTACTAAGACTTCCTGTCATCTATGTGGCATAGTTGATTTAAAAGATGGATGAATGGTGGTGTGTTTACAATCAATCAACTCTTTGAGGGATGCAACCTAATATCTTTAGGTATCAGTTACAAAAGTGATTCTGTTTGCCTCAAAAAACAAAACACACCATTTACAAATTTTGATGAATGGGACAAAACTCAAACTTTATAACAGCAGTAAAAAAAAGCACTAACAGCATTTACTGTTTTGGGATGTGTGGGAAAGAAAACTTATATTTAACAAAAGAGCAATTTTATTGACAAATTATCAAAATATCAATCATCGACGATAACACATGTACGTTTATGTGTGTGCCATGCCATAAAGGAAATAAAGAAATATCGTGAAATCATAAAAATAGAGAAAGGAAAGTATACTTTTGTTGACATCCCAAGGGATCGTGTACAGTTTGTCATGGGAGCACCTCCTGGAACTTGACAAACATCGACCAGAGATATATACTTTACGTTGGTTTGCCGGTCACAATGAACATTATAACAACAAAGAAGAGGAAATTCTCTCCTCCAAGTAAAAAAGAATGGATACACAGAGTGCAACTTACAAAATAGAACACCTGACTCCAAAAGCTCCACATAAAAATGGAACATTTTCTATATAGATTGACTTAGTACTTCAAAGTCTAGTTTTGTGAAAGTACCCCCAATCAAGAATTGTTCATATGTACACATTATGCTTCTGGACCTGTAATAAAACAAAAAAAAGCTATACCCTTTCAAGTAAAGTAGAAATTGATTAATTCAACTTTAGTTAACAGTTGAACTTTGTAGTTGAAGTGGAATAATAGAAATTGTTATCGAGATTGTCAATTGGCAACAGCAGAGCTAATGCAAAACATGGACCATCTGCACCCCATAAAATATCATTTGACATTATGGATCCAAACTCAAGTAGAACAGTTCAGTGCGCAGTTATGGTGATGCACCTTCAAGGCGAGATGTCCGGGATTGGACCATCTGTTGGTCTGTTGTAATAGAGAAAAACTTCATTAGAACAATTACAAGAACGTCCAAGGAAAAGCCTAAAAAGCAGAGCTGCAGCAAAAAAATGTTATATGGCCAAATGAAGCATAAACTCGGCATCTACGTCTTGGTGCAGTGAATCGGAAATGCCAGTAACCGTTCCATTGAGGATGGCTCCAGAAAAACAGCGTGTACATTGGCCACCTGTTAGTACATCAGGGACTCACAGACATTCTAGCATGAAAGCTTACGTTTATTCACAAAGGCTACATCTCAGAAGAGGTGAGAAAGTCAGCCAAGCATAGCAAAAATGCAACTCACTGTATATGCAATCTTTTCTCTGTTCAACAGCCTGTGTTGCTCCTGTTGTTTAGAAAATATATTTCATATATCTGAACTGCAAATTTCTTATTTAACCTCTTTAATGACCGACTTGGAACTGTTTTATCTCTCATTTTATTTATTTTATATTTTTGTAATTCAGGTTAGTGCTCCGGAGACTCTTTTATTACACATGCAAAGTGAATGCTGCTAAAACTGCTTTTAATGTAAGATGGTGTAAACAACAATGATTGGTCTCACAAAAAAAGAAGAAAGCAGTATATTTTCTCCTCTTACTTTTTTTTCCCATAACATTAGATGCGGTAATGTACTATTACTATTTGGTACAGTATTCTGTATGCACACATTACTTTTCAAGCTACGATGTTATTTTGCATGTCATACCCTTTTATCTTGAATGACAGTTTTCTCATCTTACTGTGTACTAGATTATCTGTATAGAGTTAAAATGAAAATCTGAACTGTTTTCTGGGTGTAAAAGGTTCAAGTACTATTTCCACCAGCAGTGTAATGCAAGTGTGTATGACCAAAGAACAACTAGGTCATTTTAAATGCGGTTTAAACGGCACAGTCTCAAAGTATTATACGCATCAGCATTGACCTAATTTTATAAAGGTAAAAAATTAACACAATGAAAAGGGAGACTACATGCTAGGACATAAAAATCCAATGTTCTCTACCAACAAGCAAACACTTTTGATTAAACTAAAGACATGTTTCTTAACAATAGAGACAACATACTAGGAAATTACATTTTCACCCATATGTTGATCATTAGAAACATAGATAGCACTTCTGCTCCAACCACACTGCACAAACCTCAATTTAGTAGAACTCAAAATGCAGAATCTTAAAGAGTCCATACTGAAAAATATCTGCAAGAAGTTTGAAATATGAACAAAAAAACTTCTGCAGTTAAATCACATCTTTCACATCTTTAAACCCTAATGTGGTTTGTAAATTGTATGTTGTGCTACTCTCCAATTTCTGACATGCCCAAAATGGTCCTGGTTTCCTACCAGCAGAAACTTTTTCTTATGAGTAGAAGTAATATTAATGTTATAGAGTAGACTTGTCAGGGTCCTAATTTAAACAAAATAGAGAATCTTTGGGGGGAATTAAACGGTCATTGAGGCCTTCCAAACTCTTGGAGTTTATCACAGAAAATATACTCTTTCAAAAAGTCCATTAAAACCCACAAGGACTGGTGTCCGAAATAAAAGAGAAGTTTGATTGCACTCATACCAAAAATGAAACAGTGGACCCCCAGCGTTCAAAGGGGGTCCACTCTCAATAGCTAAAGTCCATAAACACTTAAACCCTTCTGAAAATGCTTACACCTGCTTTTAAATGCGTTACACACCCAATGCACCATATTATGTAGTAATAAGCACAGTGGAAACAGTCTTAGGACTGCTGCCAAAGCCAATACCTAAAGACTTCCCTTTTTTCACTTTGAAAGGCACAGCCAAAGAGCACCTTAAAATAAAAAGTGTTTTTTGATTGCCTGCTTTGCAAAAAAAAATTGAGTTTTTATCCAATTTTAGAATTTACAATTTAAGACATTCAAAAGAGTCTTTCATGTTCAAACATTGATTTATTTCCAAAGCCATTAATTTACTGTTGTATATATTCCTCAACAATGTGTTGGAGAGCAAACGTTTCCAAGGTCAAGAAAGGACAAGTGCTATAAAAATGCCTCTGCACACTCTTACAGGGAGAAAGCTGTGTCCAGTAAAAGCCTCTTTTGGGTTTAGATGTTGAAACTGTGCTCTTAGCTGTGCAGCGCCTTTAGTTAGTTATTTAACTAGCACCTTTAATGAATGCCATCAAGCTGTGCTAGAGACAAATCAAGTTTACAGCCACTTCAAGCTCTTTATTAGCTCATCATACAATCTCCACATACTTTAACGCATACATCATAGAGAAGGTTTATGACAAAAAAAGAATCAGATTTACTTGAAATATTTTTTCCCACATTTATCTTATATTTAATAATTATACCTTTTTTATAGAAGTATTATTATCCTAAAATGAACTTATTGTGTCATAAAGAAAATGGTCTGAGTGCAAAGTTGAGATGTGATGGCATTTTTCTCAATATTTTCCGGCAAGTCCCGTCTATTGATTTAAAAATTGAATTCCTTATTTGTTTTCAGGATGGCATAAGAACCAGAAGAAACACAAAAACTTTGAGGGTTTTAATAGTGTCTCCCATGGTTGTTTTAATGCTTCCTGTTTCTGAACCTCAGATGATTTGTGGTTTTAAACTGGTATGGTATTAAATACCTACACTGCCCCCTGTTGGTAAAACATCAATAAAATGGTCAAGGATTTCTTGGAAAAGATGCAGCAGGTTTTGCACGACACATTTTTAAAGGAGAATGTCACAATGACCTTGAATTGGAGGGAATTTTATGAGAAATAGATAGCAAAATGGAGCAGCGTTAAGCTGTGAGAAATGGGAAACATCTTTAGAGCTAAAAATCTTATTAAATGCTTTATGTGGCTTCAGTTTATTTCTGAATTTATAATGTCTGTTTTTTTTACAGGCACAGGTCTTTAATCTTTATATTTAGGAAAACATCTTTTTTGTTTATATAGTTTAAATGCAATGCTTGGTATGTCTTAGTTAAACTGAGTAGTTATGTGATATGTGTACATGGGAATGGATTTTAATAAAGTTGCCTTTTTACACGTGAACAAAATTAAATATTAATAAAACATTATTGTAGCTATCCAATACAGTAAATTATTCCATTAATATATATATATATATATATATATATATATATATATATATATATATATATATATATATATATATATATATATATATATATATATATATATATATTTTAAGCAATCACATTTGTCTTATTTTGCCTTACTGCCAATGCAAACCTGAAATTTAAATACTACAAGGGATCAATTGAAAAGAAGTTTTAATATAGATATTTATGGAAAATATTGTTATCAGGAAGACCATTGACTTGACAGTTTAACAGCAGAAATTTCACTGACACCCTCCACAAGGGTCTTAAGACATAAAATATCTTGGCTAAAGAAGCTGGCTGTTAATGCATATCAGTGAAACTAGAAAGTGGGGTACAAAATTCTGCATTAGGAATATTGATAAACAACAGTATTACTGTAAACCAAGTATAGTCCAAAATTAATGAAGTTACCTATCAAGAAAATCTATGCCAATTTCAAAAGAGAGGCATGATCATATGAAGGTAATGACTCAACTTTTAATGGACCTCTTTGCAGAGTAATGTGAAATAAAGAACTCCTTTGTTAGTCAAGGTCGGAGAGTTTATAGGAATAGCAAAAGATCTCAGTTATTAGAATTTTTGTGACATGTTTAACCTCAGACATAATATGAGGAACTTCTGGTGTCAGCCCAATATGTTTTGTCATCTCCGAACCAGGAAATAGTCTAAGTTCTCTGCTGACAAGGTTCATGGATTTTAATACCAAATTTAATGGCCGTTGCTGTGCTTTTTAAGCCAGGAAACAGATCTGACCTAAAGTCATGAGCAGACAATGATGCAGACTTGATGAAGACCTCTTTAAAACAACTTTTACTTTTTTACAGCTCACCAGCGAAGCAAGCTGATGCCTTTCATACAAAATTATATTAATACATGTAGGAGCCCCAACCAAGTACACAGCATGTAAAGGTAAAATAAATATTTTGACTTAGTTTGGACCTGATACAACAAAGTAAGTCAAACTAGCAAGAGACATCTTACCCAAATGCTTAAGGCACAGCTGCTCCAAAACATCAATGATATCCTTTATCTTGCCAAGGACCTGCTTATACATTGACTACAACTTTGGTCAACAATTCCTTACATGTTTCGCCATAATGCTACATATGGCTTCCTAAATGTTGCACAAGTGGGACTGATACTATTAAAAATTCCACTCTTGCTTTGATTGATCAAGCTCTGCAAATGGCAGTAGAATCACTGGAAGGAGCCTGATTAGCTTGATTGTTTGCATGCATTATATTATTCTGTACGGTCTGATGGGTGATTGAGCAAAACCAGTAATTTGAGAGAACTGCTAACCAGCTTAAGTGCAGGTAACATAAAGCCCCATGTGCAGTAAAACATACTACTGTCTTGCCAACAAAAATCCCACATAATGAGAATGCAATGATGTAGCACCGCAGTGTGACTGGGGCTTGTAAGTGACTTTAGACTTTAAGAACTACAGTACTGCTTTATCTGGCTCCTCGGAAGAAGTAAGAGAGCTGGGGGGAAATGAATAAAACGAGAATTATAATCAGGGAGCATAGGGGATAGTTTGAGCTGAAGAGAAAGAGAAAGAAAGAGAGGGAGACATTTGTTTATGAGCTGTGGAACATTGTACATCTCTGGTTCACGGAAAGTTCATGGGGAGTCTTGTTCAGATTCATGTCATCTGTTTAGATGTCCATTGCTCCCTGGAGTGCATCTTACTGCCTTTACAGTCTGTTCAGCTTGACAAAGGGCAGGAGGCTTATGAAACCTCCAGCAGCCAGACAGGCTTCTCAGTCCTAATCAGAGATATCGAATACAAATTCACGATATCAATTATGCATCCCTCCCGGATTGGACAAAATGGTCTCGGTTTTTTGTTCGCTGGCAAATATAGGCATATGATGATTTGGATGCTTTTGAGAGAAAAAAAACAACCAGCAATTTGGCAGACAGTAATAGTGGTCTAATTACAAACAATTCCTATGACAGTTAGCAAGTGGGCATGCAGAAAAGTATGAAAAATGACTCCCTCTGTCTTTGTCCAGATGACTGAAAAGCACAGGGGATAAAAGTGATTCATATGTAATTGCTGCTATAAATGCCAAAGTGGCAAATAGTTGTTGTCAAAAGGAGACAGTTCTATGCATGCACAATAAAACAAAAATGGGCAGCAGACAGCTAAAGGACTAAACACAGAGTGAAAGATTGCCTGAAAGTTGGTATGTATTAATTAGAAAACTTCCGAAGAAAAGAAACATTGCAAACTCAGTTGAAACTAACTTGTACTGTTTACAGCTTGAAATCACAAAAATAGACGAGGAAGGGGTACCAGCATCTAATTAAGCTTGTAATGAGTTTGAAAAACCGCAGTACAAATTGATACCATTAACTCTTATAGAGTTTCAAAGTAACCTTTTTAATGTTAGTTTTCAGGAAAACTTTGAGAGAACTCCTGCCAAACAAATCTACGCAGAAGGTAAGCCAAGCAGAAACATTGTCAAAAAGGTTTTGTTTTAAAGCCATTAACAACTGATTCCATCATATTCTCAAAACCAATTTAAGTTTAAATAAAGTAGATAAGACAAGTGGAATGTTTAAAAAAAAAAAAGAAAAAACTTTAGTCTCAATACTTGAGTCTATAATGCTTGGCAACTCAAAGGTTAAACCGAAATGCTATGATAGAAATGAAAGTATATCTAATAATTCTCAGAACGTTTGCAGTACATTTTATTATCAATAAACAACTATTATATTTGTGATTATTTATGGGAAAGGTAATTAGTCTTTGATTTTTCCCCTCTCTGGAAGCATGATGGTATAAATTGCTTTCACTTGAGAAGACAAAATCTGAAGCTAAACACGACATAGACTGCTGAAGTAGCAGAGAGAGTGGGATAGGTTGCCATTTTGGAATCTGAGGCTTTAAGGAAGTCTCCTCTTTCTCGCTCTATAAATCTTGTGTAACACACATTTATTCAGATCCAATGTCCAGTATAAGAACTTATAGTTCCTTTCAGGGATTAAGACAGATGCAGACTGCTACTGTTGGATAACAGTGTGAGACAAGGTTGTTTTTTTTGTTTTTTTTCCAAGAGAAAAGGTGGGTGTTGGTAATACTTCCTTACTTATCAATGGTAAAATATGACATTACAACTGAAGTATTTATTCAACTAGAGTACAGCTATAATGATTTTACACAAAGCATGAGAGGTTAAGTTGTACATCCCCTCTTTCTATGCATAAAAACAACTCTTGGAGTTTGGCAATATGTGGGCAGAAACACATAGAGTTGTCATTAGCATAAATGGCAAGAGATGTAATTTTCCATAGTTTGAACGTTGTTTTGTCTCAATAAAACCAAGTATTCATAAATGACAGTACCGTTGGCCCAAATACAATACGAATGGATTCGAGCGCAGTTTGAACATTTAAAGGATCTCAAAATTTTGAAGAGAACTGCACATGTTAATCAGCTTAAACTAATCAAAAAATGCGGATTCAACTGAGCTGATCAACCGGTCACTCGTGCTTCATAAATTGATTGGACTTTTTAATGATTTGCCTCACAGATTGCACCTTAACTGTAAAACTGTTAAGGAACATTTTTCTCCATTAGCAGTTGTGGCATCTGTCATAACTCAAGTGCATGGATTTAGGTATGATTTAATTGTATTGAATAAAACCCTAGGAGACTTGCTGTTTTCCCCCCAAAAAATTATTGGTGACATGCCAAGATTTTGCCTCTTTAACAGGCTTCTCATAATCCTTGAAGCAGTTTTCCAATATTTTCAGGGAAAGGTGTAGTTTGTCTATTTTTTATTATCTTTACCATGGCTATTGCCCAAGTGAATGTGTCTCCGGCAATGGGTTTGCTTTATGTTTTAGGAGTTTCTATCTCCGAAGTTAAATACTTTTCAAGATCCTCAAAGCAGGTTTAATGGAAAGATGGACGAATAAAGTCAAAACACTGACGGCAAACCAAGAAATATAAGGCATAAAACTCTGAGTTGTGAAAAGCATCAGAAAATTAATTATCAATGGCCGAAGTGATTGTTTTTGACATCTACAATATAGAGCAACAGTTTTCTGTGAGTTATGGGGTGCTTGAAAGTTAAAAGTAACAGAGAGATTGTCAAAGATGGCAGTCTCAGCTATTTCTGTAAGGGAAACTGAAAAGCCTGTGAAAAGAAATCGCAAGGTCGAGAGTGTGCCCAATCTGATCAGGAAGAATCTCCTCAAGAAACTCAGAAAAACTCAATGACAAAGTCCTTGCTATAGTTTAGATTAAGGATAACCAGCACTATATAACAAGGGACTAGCAAATTCCACCAATAACCATGTCCAGACCAAAAGAAGATGTTGGCATTGGCGTAAAGAAGTCAGCATTTAAAGTGGTCCCTAAACCGACCAGTCCCCCTTCTCTGCCATTCACTGGCAAGATGATGTAAAAACAGAAGCTGGGTGGGAGGAGCACAATACTGCCTCACTGGCTTACCATTAAACAGCTAAATCTGTTGTTTTTGTTTGAAAACCATTTCCTTAGCTTTAATTACCAGGCTGGAATGCATTGTAGCCAAATAATTGAAAAGATCACACATAAAGGTATTTCATGATTCATGCACTTTTTGAGGTAGATTTATGAGCATCAGTAGCAAGAATAATAATAATAACATGTGATGTAAAATAGTAAAAAGAGATACTCTTAAGGCAAAGTGTGATGCTATTGCTCACTGAGTATAAACGTTAATATACAGCATGTTGTCTTGTGCTTCAATTAAAATGTTCAGCCCACTGTTCACTTGTATTTTCCAGTTAAATTGTAGTGCACTCTGTATTGAAATATGTGATGCACACAGAAGTGAATGCTTCATAGGAAAGCAGTTTTTTTTGGCCTGAAGTCTTTAAAAAAATTCAATACCAGCTAATTCAGGATACATTCAGACAAATATATATACACATAGACACACAAATGAGAAACAAACAGCCCATAGACTTATACCTCCAAGAACTGAAGACATGAAGAATGAAACTTGAACAATTAAAAGTTGTTCTTTTTTTGATTCACAATTTAATGTGTTTAACCACAATTTAATGTATTTAACCACACTTTAATGTGATTAGGATAACAACAACCCAAAAAAAACAAAAAAAAACTGAAAACAAAACACCAAGAGTAGGTCTGTGTATATTATACAGATTCATTTTGGGGGACTAATTCAAATAGAGAAATAATCTGGGCTTAGAAAAGAGACATGATTTGCTTTTGGTTATCTTTTTTTTTTGAGTCTCAGAGCATAAAACATCTACATTTTGCGAGTTGTGGTAAACTTAGAAAACATATATTCAAAAAAAATACAATCATCAGTCCAAAGATGAAAAATAATTGGATAAAGGGAAACTATATTTTTATATATATTCAATATATTTAGCTTAAACTAACATTAGAAACTATCTACCACATTCAACTGCAATCATCCCTATGATTGTCACAGACAAACACCCTTTAAAACAAAAGCGTTTTTTGATTTTTACCAATTTTTTTCAAAGATTTAGATACACAAATATAATACTTCAAGAATATAGTTTGGTCAATCATAGACCAGATTTTGCATTGCAGATAATCCTTATTAATCCCTATAACCGGTATTATTTATAATAAAGGTCGGCTGTAACAACTTATTTTATTGTAGGGTTATATATTTTTGTGATTATTACGGCAATCAAGATAAATACAGAAATATAATGGGAATTTCTTGATTAAAATCTAAAGACAGGTTGATTTTATGTAACACTAAAATTATCTCGAACAAACAGCCAAAAAAACTCCCAGTAGGTTTTCGAGAGAAAATTAAACCTAGATTGGCCTAGTCAATACCCAAACCACTGAACATCAATGGTAAAAATTAGGCATGAGAAAACGTCATTCTAAATCCAATACAGGGGGAAAAAAATTAAGCTGACATAAAAAAAAATGGTTTCTACATAATATTTGTAAAGTGTTTTCATTGCTTATTCTCTGTGATTTCAATTTATTACACATGATGTAAGGTTTTTTATATCCCGGGGATTTAGTTTGAAGACTGCATGGCAAAAATAGAAAAGTGGAATTCTCTATTCAAAAACCCTAAAACCACTGATTTTACTGTTTAATGTACCAACTTTAAAAAAAAAAAATTCCTGTCACATGAGTCTCCTCAGTTCTGTATTTGTAACAGACTTTTAAGGCAATTACACAGCACCTATAAGGGATTTGAAAAAGTCGCAAAAAACCGTTGAAGGTTCAGTTGTGGTGCCAAGTCTAGCTGGTTCCCGTCTCACCTCCACTTTGCGTCTTGATGGTGTCTTGGCATCCACCAGGAAACACACGGGTCTCAGTGGAGCTTGGGAATAATACTGAACATCATCACAATTTAATGAGATGACGGCACATTGTATCAAAAGCCGGTGGGGGGTCCACGGCCAGTTTCCAGTCTCCACTCATTAAAAAGTCCTTCAATGGGCTCTGAGGAGGGTACACCTCCTGTAACTAGCTGTAATTGGTTTAATGCTCGTTCAGGTTGTCTGGGCAGATTTTTTTTGTTGATGTTAAAGGACTAACTTGCAATTCAGAGCTGAAATATCGATTGGAGTTAACTTCAAGGGAGTTCTCGGCTGCCGCTCTCTTAATGGCCAAGCGTCTTTGGGGCTTACGGCCTTCACAGAGTCAAAGACGAATAGAGAGTATGCAGAATAGATTATTGAATTTAGAGAATTTAAAGTTGTTCAAGATGTAACTCTGGAAGGGGTTGAAAAGGATATAGTAGTAATTACCTGCCAACACGGTTTAATCACATCTATGTAGATATAAATTCGCCTGATGTTGTTCAAGTAAAAGAGAATGTGTTTTGTTTTTTTTAAACAGGAAGGTTTGTGCTTGCATGTTGGTTGCTTTATCTTGCCCAGACCGGAGCAATCAAGCCATGATGCATTGCATAGAATAATATGATTTAACAGGATCTCAATCCACCACACTACCCAAGGCTGCCTTTGTTATCTGCTTTGCGCTTTTAAAGTTCATGCCTCAAAAGCAAGTCTCCAGCCAACTTAGAAGAAAGTCTTCTCCATTAACTGTGACAGTCTGTGGCAATGTAGCACACACACCAAAGACCTTTTTTTTAAATATTGAAATTATTACACTACCAATCGCATTAGAACGGCTTTGCATTTTAGAAAAGGGCAAACAAGTTGTACTGTTCAAAACACAATCTGTTAGTTTATGTGTCACTGCAGCGGTGGACTACAAGATAGTCCACCGCTGCAGTGGACTGCAGATAGTCCATTAAAAATGAAAGACGGGGCAAAAATGGTATGTTACTTATGATGGCAGTAATTTTGAGTTTACTCAGTTAATGAGTGCGTTAGTGAGATTTGCATAAATTATTATTTATTTATTTTGTCACTATTTAGATGTGGTCATGCTGCATATTAAAGTTTAGCGCTCCATCTTTTCTGTGACACTGAACCTTGTGTTCATTATTTTGTGTAAATGTTTTTTTTCCTTTTTCGACATCTAAAAATCTATAACCTATCTCGCTTTCCCAGAACAGATTAATACATTTACATTAATGGACTTGTACTGAAATTATATTACACACAGATGGATTCAATAATTTTGTGACTTCTGAAGGGTAATTGTTAGTTGGTTTTTTTTCTCATGGCATTCAAGAGTTTCAGATTTGAAAGTTTAAAAATGATCTAGCACATTTCCACTTTTGCACCCTGTTATGTTCCTTCACATTTCCTAGAGGTGATGCTGAGACAGCGGAAACTTTGATTGAATTGACGCTGCCGTTCCTTTTTCCTCTCACTAGAAGATAAAATGTGTCCGAGAGGATGGCCTCCATGCTATTCATTTTTGTGACAGCCAAGGACACTTCTAACGCTGCAGTGAAACTAACGTTAAAAATAAAAGCTGAAAAAGTGTGTCACAAAGGTTATGGACAATAAAAGGGCTTTGCATGTGAACAAAGCATCCCAAATGTTTTTTGTTTTTTTTTATGAGTTCTTTAGCTTAAATAAATACACATTGATCATGTGTTGCACTCAGTGAAAGCGAAAGACAAGCTTGAAATCTCTGAACCGTCTTCACGTAGCTAGCGTGAAAACAGCGTTTATCCCTGGCAATCTATAAACATGTATCATCCAGCAACAACACATTCATCACAGAATGGGTGAGAAAAAAATAAAAGAGCTGAGGAAGCGATGGTTTGCGTAATACCTCTGATTAAATCTCCGGAACGCAGCACAAAAGTAACACCCTCCAACAAAATCATTTGTTCTTGGCAAATTAACATGGGCAGGTGCTATTATTCTTGCACGAAACCTTTCGGCTTTAGGGGAAATAAAATTAATCTTTTCAAAAATAAGAGAGAGCAAACCACTGTGAAGTTATTCAATCTGGGCCTACTGATTCAAGTTAAATTACCTTTCTTTACTTTACATGCAACCATGGGGCTGCGGTGACATTTAGAACAACGATAGTGACTATCAAAAAGAAGCCGTCCTGTAACCCGGCGACTGGAGACAAAGAAAGGGAAAGTGGGGGGACTCACTTTAGGACTCACTGTGACTGCACATTTTCACCCTAAAGCTTTATTTAGTCCCCCAGACGAATAACCTATTGCCTAAGCCCTTTCTTTAAGCATGTAATATTTCCAGCAACACCTCGACGTGTTTAACTGAACCCACCCCTTGCAAAAATCTGTGACTGAGTGCTGCCACAATATGAATAAATAAGAAAACATGCGCTCATCTTTGTGCCACCTTACACAGCGTACAGTTCTGAACTCAATTTCACACTCCAGTGCCTCCTGAGACAATTTAGACAGGCTGATGCCAACAGCAGAAAGTCAAGAGACAATGCATTTATTTATCAACTTTTTTTTGGCAGAACGAGGGGATGTGTGTTGAATGAGAGCGATGGGAGGACGGCGGGGTGGGGTGGGGGGGGCAGGGTTTTTTGTCAAGCATGTGCGTGCATGTGGACGTGTATGTGCCCATGCAGCTGCTGTATGTATGACAGAGAGGTACAGAAGGGAAGAAGAAACAGAAATGTGATTCAGTCCCCGAAGAGACACAGAGGAGCGTACGGCAGAGGAAGAGCGAGACAACTGGCGTATCCAGGGGAATTGTTTTCTTAGTCACTCATCCTGTGTTTCTCCCAGCACTACCGCAACGTGTTGCAGGAGGAAACAAAATGCTCCACATCCATAGGGAGAGACGGTCCACAGTGGGAATGCTAACAAATAATAATAATAATTTTTAAAAAAAGGAAAAATGACTACCGCAGAGTTTAAACTTAACTAGGCCAGTTGTTACTATAAGTCAACGTGGATACTGTGCCAAAACGGGCTTCCATCGCAGATGTGTGTGACTCACACTGCACATCACTGCCCCCTTTTCATAAACAGCTTATAGATATACCGATTTAATTCATGATCTTTGCCTTAGCATTAGCAGAATTCTTCAAAGTGCTGGGAGCTATTGAACTAACATTAAACATGTTTTTAATATTGGATTCCATTTTCCAAATGGTGTTCCATCTAATGTTTATCCACAATTGGTTGGCCTCACCAACATCAGAATTATATTTGCAGGTAATGTAATTTCAAGGAAAATAAACTCTTCTGTTTATTGATGCATGTTTACTGTTTCCGTCTTGAAATTAATTGCGGCATGAAATTCTAGGCCAAACATAAACGATATTGAGATTTCACCTATGTTCCCATAGCCTAATCAAGAGCAAAAATAAAAATAATAAATTTTATTCATGTGTGCTTTTATTTGCAGAAAAAAATATATATGAAAATATGTTATAGAAAACAAATGGTGTTGGAATTGATGTTCAGTATTTGTTTATAAGTGACTATTTGGATATCCAAAATCACCGACAAGGTCTTGAAAATTCTGTTTTTTTAACTAATAGGCTTTAAGCTGAGGCAAGAACGTTTTTCAGTTTAATCATGTGAATAATGCCGTTAAATGTAGCTTGTGCTAAAATGTTACTTTGTTGGAAACAGTACTTTAAGGTTTAAAATATGTTTCCAGTACAATGAAACGTATATCTACAAACGTACACATCACGTTTTTTGTTGAATTTATTCTACTTTGTATGCAAATCTTATGCTGGCATTTCTAATGCATAATGCACTCCAGATTCATTTTCTCAAGTTGACAAACTTAAGTAAAAATGATAACCCATAAATCTGATTCAAAAGCAAAAACTCAAGGTCATTTAATAATTAGACTTCAATCAATTGTGGCAACTTAAAAAAGATCACTTGATATTAATAATTTGGTACCCCTGGAAAATACGTACAGTGTTTTTAACCGAGACATGGCACAATAAAAACACAGCTGATACAGTCCTGATTGAAGCTAGTCCACCTCACTTCAATTTTTCATCTGAAACACGTCAAAACCAGAGGGGTGGGGGGGTTTATGCCATATTCAGGGACAATATACCCATCCATAAATTAGCATTTGGGGTCTTTTCATCATTTGAGTATGTATCATTCAAAATGGATACAAAACAATCTTCCATTCTTTGTATTACCATCTACAAACCTCCAAGGAACTGTTTTATTGATGATTTTACTGAACTACTTCAATTGTATGCACTAATTTTGACTGTTTGGTCATAACAGGGGACCTGAATGTGCACATGGATGAAGCCCAAGGTAAACAATGTAACGAACTCACTGCTGTCCTTGAGATGTTTGGTCTAACTCAGCATGTGAACAAGCCTACACACAACAGAGGACACACTCTAGATGTGCTTATCTCAAAGGGTGTTGTTATTTTAAATGTGGGTGTTGTGGATGTCGCTTTGTCTGATCATTTTTGTGTTTTCTTTGAACTTCTGTTACACACAAGCCAACAGCTGGCCCTACAGTTAATCAGGAAAGACTTATTGATGACAACACAGGGATTCAGTTTTTGAAAATGATTAGGTTTGAAAATGCTCCGTGTTCTAATGTTGATGATATGTTAAACTCTTACACATCAAGTGTCTTGAAGGTTATGGATGCCATTGCTCCTGTCAAGGTTAAAATGGTTAAAAGTACACAGCAGGCACCATGGAGAAAAGAGGTCTCGGTCAGGGCACAGAAAAGGGAGTGACGGAGAGCCGAACGGAAATGGCGTAAGTCAAAGCTCCAGGTTAATCTTGAAATCTACAAAGAAAAGTTGTGTGTCTTCAACCAGACTTTGCGTAGAACCAGAGAGAGATATTTTTCAGAAATCATCTTGATCCTCTTGGAACTGATTTCTACATCTAAATGTCAGGAGTTTGCAGTATTCTTTAATGACAAAGTTCAAGGCATTAAAAATGCAATTGTTTCCACGACAGACATAGCTCCTCTACCCCCAGTTAGACATTTGGAGCTGACACACTTCACACCTGTCTCAGATAAAACAGTTGAAGAGATCATCTGCAGCCTGAGTCCATCTACT
>JAVLVB010001277.1:606219-646366 GCA_032876305.1 Orestias chungarensis
TGATTGTGAATCATTTAAATATTACGTTAAACAAAGAAAAAAGCTAAAACCCTGCCACAAGGAATGAGGACTGAAAAGATATTTTTGTCAAGAAGCTGAATGTTAAGAGTGTTGTACCATGCATACTAATAGAGTGATAGAAAAAGAGACCGACCAGACAAATAAATATATATACAGTTCCTTACGCATGCTTATGGTCCACAATATAGAACAAGTACAATCTAATGAAAAGTTGAAAGTGGAAAACTGACAGCGCCATTTCAGAACTTATTGCGACACTGAAACTATTCAATAAAGAAATAGTCAAACTAATCAAACACCCCTTTTTGAACTTTACCCATGAAAAAACCCTGTAATATTAAGGTTTAAAAAGTTGTGATTTTATCCTCTAAATTTCTTTGTAGAAACATTTGGACAACCTTACCCTCCAGTTGTATGATTAAAATAAAATTTTTAGGTCTTATTTGCAAGAGCACAAGTAGGTTTTATTAGACCTATGTTCCAGGTCTTTATCCATGACCATTAGCTGTAGGACGACACAGAAAGATACCCATACATCACAGCATAAGTAGCTACAGCATTCAAGAGAGTGAGCGCCCGTTTGAAAAATAGAACTGGCATACCGATGCCAAAGTCAGTGAACATGAAAGGCTGATATAAGGATGCAGTTGTGTTTTTTTCACCAAATTTAATCCAGAATACAGAAGCCTGAATATTAAATTGATTTTGACACTTGTATCTAAATTACGGCTTTACCCAGGAGAGCTATACACTGCTTTTTAGTTAAATCACACATCAGGACCATCATTCCGAGTAACTTGATGCGGGTCCTGATGGACAGAAACTCATAAAGCAATACAGTTCTCCCCTGACATTCCCTTTGACAATTACTTATGTAATACAATTACTTGCCAACTGGTAGCAGGGAGCAATATGACAGTTTTATCACAGTATGGACAAAAGCAATTTACTTGGCACAGTACTCTTTGTGCTTCTACGGGAAATAAATCATCAAAATAAAACACAAGACCCCATAAAGATGGCACCAAGCTGGGTTCTGACAGTAAATAGTCTTCCAGAACCAGCAAGAATTTCATTTTTTTTTTTTTTGAGTGAAAAAACATAGTTTAATGTCAGAAACTGATGTTATGAAGAAACTCTGACATTGACTGTGCTGTCGAAGACATACAACCACATACTGATAGCAACTGAGCAAACATGATTCACTATTGTTCCTGGTGCTGTATTCTTCATATAGATGGCAAACTGCAAATCAATGACTTCAAGTTGCATATCAACAGGCACATCAGAAGCTCTGACTGTGAATGGTGAGCAAAAACACTGCAAAATCTTTCATGAGTTCACCAAAGAACTGTTCAGACTGTTTTGTCTGTCACTTTCACTGCTAAGTCACTACTCCCAGCCATTAGCAAACCTAAGAGTTGGCCAGTGTCCGTGTATAAAAAAGGTGTGGTTCTGAATATGTAGTATGAAATTAGTTTGGATTTATTTAATTCAAACAATGATTTTTGGTGCCATGCCCCTCATTGACACAGGTTTCGTTCAGGGTTTATTTGCGACCTTCTTCGTGAGATGTTGATTTGCTCTTGGAGTAAGATGACCAAACATCCTCTTTCACCAGACATGTCCACTTTTCAAATCCTGTCCCAGGGCATTTTGAACATTCATGAAATTGTCTGGTTTCCTGCGTTTGGATTGGTACTTTCATTGAAAGCAACTATTCTATGTTGCTTTGTTGAGCGACACACTTCCTGAGAGGGGCGGTTGCATACAAACGGCAGTGCACCCAAAATACCAAAGTCAAAGGGTAGCTTCACAGATTAAAGTGTAAAAAAAGTTGTTTATGTGCCACTCCAGTTGGGCCATGAGATCTCAAACTAAAGATTACAAGTATAGCTCCTTATAGTTGAGTTGAGTTAGTTTGCTGCAGCCAACTGTTAGCATGGGAGGGTTCTTTCATGTAATATTGTAATATGTCACTCTCTTATACTGATTTGATGGCGGAAGGCCGTCCATCTTGATGTTTGCGCATAGGATTTTTGAAATATCTACCCACTGCTCCAACCGGCCAGAAATTTAAGGTTATTTCTGCACCATTTGAAAGCAGACCATGAAATCAAAATGGACCGTTTTGGTGTTGGGAGTGTTGGACCCGTGTGGAGAGAGCATGCCTGGAATCTGAAAGTCAGATGTGAGAGGAGTCAGCGAAGAGGAGGGGAATTTGCTTTAAATGCTGATCCTACTCTGGAGTGGAATATTGAATGCTCAAATCTCTTTCGGGGGAACTTCAAGTGTGACTAAAAGAAGGGAATGCTTCTCAGCCTAGTGGTACCAAGCAAACCCACTTCATATTTTTTGCAAGGAGTGTTCTGCAAGGCTCTCTTCTTTACCATGTACATAAAAGTTAGGAACAGTGAAGGGATAGGGCGTCACGCCTGGGATCAAACGTGGGAATTTCCAATAGGCTCATCAGGATGCTTAAAATAACCACCATCCACATCTATCACAGGCTCACATCTTATCTATTTTTTTTTTTTTTTCTACGAAATTCAGATACAAAGCCTGGGAAAATTAAAACTGTCAAAAGGAATTGTCACTGAATGAAACGAGTCATCAAAACAAAGCAAATTCAACATGAAAACATGACTTCCACCTTGGCACGTAAAAAACGTTTTTAACTGCAGCTCGAGCAAAACGAAATGTGTCCGATGAGTCACCGCTTGCAGAAATAAATTCATTTAGTCATACTGAGACGCTAAGTTATTTATCGCCTGTCAGACTCTGCATTTAGTTCAATTCAATTTCCTGTGGCAGCGGAATAACGGTGAAGGTGTAGGCAGAACCGTTGAGACTTTCACTCGAGCCACAGAAGTGGAATGCAAACATAGATCCTGTGAAGTTAAGGCATTTAAAAAAAATCCGAATAGCAAATATTTTAAACATATTGTTGTAATATTTTAAACATGAAGAAAAAAAAACACGCCAGATTAATCATAAAGTTCAAAGTCTTACATTTAGAACAGATCATTTCAGCTTACTTTAAACATGAAGTAAATCAAAGAGTAATATGACTAAGCTTTGCTGAAACTCTGCTGTACAAGTGTGGTATGTTTACATTTTTGTTTTTTTCTCATGTCTGTCTGTAAATTTTGCTTTTCAAAACTAACCAGGACAGACTGCCTGAGTAAAAAGCCATCAAATTCTTTAAAAAAACTCTTTTGTTTTTCCTGAATAGAGGATTTGTTGCCATTGGGCAACTGCTTTAAGTTATATCTTGTTTCTGCAAGGAATCTGCTATAGAACGGATGGTTCATTTTCTGTGGCCTTTAAAAAATTACCTTAATGACAACAATGTAGCTTAGAGAGTCCTCAATGTCACAGAGCCTTGATCTGAATGATCTGAATGCACATTTAAATGATTGTGTCATTAAAACAGATATTTTACCGCAGATCGTATGGTTGGTGTGAATAAAGTCTCATAACCTACTTTTTAGCCTGTAAACTTGTTGCCGAGGTGGGCTTTAACGGATGTTTTATTCATGCTATCCGGATCATAATTGGCCTTCCAATGGCGGTAAAAGGACACGCATCACAGACATGAGCATCTTAGCGTCTTTACCAAAGCACTTTTTTTTTCTTCCTTTTCTACCCTTGGGGAGAAATTACACTTACGGATAAATGCACGGAAAATGACACGTTTAAGCCTCCCCTCTAACCGTAAAATAAACCTTTTAAATGCAAATGGCTTGAGGAGGCAACCGGGTTCTTGCTGCACATTTCGCCGAGTGCTGCAGGGGCGACGGCACGGTGTAGAGACGTTTCTGAAAGCGGAGCTACCACTCTATGCTAACACTGAACAATTGACATACAGAAAAAGTGACTCTTTAGCAAACTGACAGAAAACCTTCCGAACGAATGGATGTCATGCATTCAAACACCTTAAGAAGCCAAGATTAGACATAAAGAGGAGTTTGTGATGTATTGAGTCAGATGAGTTAAGATTTCTTACGTTTTTGTGTGATTACA
The DNA here is from genome assembly GCA_032876305.1 of Orestias chungarensis. Classification (NCBI taxonomy): domain Eukaryota; kingdom Metazoa; phylum Chordata; class Actinopteri; order Cyprinodontiformes; family Cyprinodontidae; genus Orestias; species Orestias chungarensis. The sequence continues at coordinate 610,267 of JAVLVB010001277.1, forward strand.
AGAGTTCTTCCACAAGATGGGACACAATATTTTCAATGTGAAAAGCCTGATTTGGGTCTAAAGGCTCCTAAATACTGAAAGCTGTAATAGCCCCTCCTACTGATGTTCAGCCATAGTACTGCCTAAATGGTGGCTGCAGTATCATCACTGTAACAAGAGCCAGCAAGATCTTTACACTGGCAGTCCTCTGCACAGATTACTGCAGTCAGCCGTCCCTGCACTATATGGCAGAGTATTACTGCCATCTAGTGAACACAAATGGAAATATAACAAGACAAAGGAATGCATGTTGGAAGGAAGTATTAAGCGAAAAAAGGAAGCCAAATAGGAAAAAGAAAGTAAGTAAAGCTGTAGAGACCCAAAAAATATGAAAAGATGAAAAAAAATAAAATAAATGGGAACATACAGAGAAATAAAGTTTGCAAATATAATTAATTTTCTTTTCCATTAAAATCCTTACAGGGAAAACCTGTGAATGAAATTATTTTCCAGGTTGCACAGGATCCCAGAAGGCGATAACATTCAGTTGAAAAGAATCTGTAAACTTATTTAAATAAGCTAAAAAAAAAAAACATTAAGATGCAGAGAAAACTTTAAATCTTTTAATGATGCAGTCGGTGAAACACCAACACCTCTGCAGAGGAAGAGTTTGAATAAAACAGAAACATTTATATATAAATATAACAAAAAAAAAAAACAGCAGGTTAAATGTTGTTTGTCACACAAAGTTTTTTCTTGTCTCCAGCTTTCATCAGAGCCTTTATCGCCCGCGCTCTCATCTCCAGCTCCAGCAGCTCCAGCTGTTGGATCGAACAAACCGAAGCCGTACCCTGAACGGCGACGTCGATGCCCGCAGGCTGCTGCGCGCTGCTACTCGCTTCCACGGCCTCGTCTTTACTCGACGTGGAAGGGGGCGCCAAGATTTCGATGACGCTTTGGTCTATGTCTATCTGAATGTCTTTCTTTGTCTCGGGGGTGGCCTGCTTTACGGAGGCCTGGTCGGATTGCTCACCAACGGCGTTGACAATATCCGCGGCCGCCACCTCCTCCGCTTTGACCGCCTGTTCCTCTTTCGGTCCCTCGATTTCGCTGTCGTAAGCGTCGGCGTTGATGCTCAGGACGTCGATCTCCTCTCCAGAGCCGCCGCCGTCACCCTCTGTTTAAAGAAATGTTGATAATCTATACATTTTTCAGATTCTGTGTCTTTCTCTGGGAATTTTAAATAGTTACCATGCTTTCCTTCTTCTGTTTTACTCGTTTCTTTCAAGCAGGAAGTAGAATCAACATTATCCTGTCTAAAAAACAAGAAAAAGGGAAAAAATCTGTACATATACAATTATCAATTTTGAAATATTGCTCTTAATCAGATTAAAGATTTCTTACTGGCTCTCTAAAGTCCCTCCATCGCCGCTTCCAGTTGTTATCTCCTCCCCTGGGGAAAGACTACAGTGTTATTTTCCATCACAAAGTCAAGGGAATTTTTCTTAATTCTTGTAAAACTGGTGATTAAACGTTACCTGCTAAAATCTGAGTGAGATTTTTCTCTGCGATAGGCTCCAGCTGTTCCCAACAAAGCGTTTTAATTTCCTCCAAACTGCACTCCTGTTGAAGATAATCGTGTTTTGATACAGGATTTGGAGATAAAAGGTCGCCGTTTTTTCTCTACCTTGAGCTCATCAGGAAGCATCTTGCGGAGCTTCTTCTCCCCGAGCACGTGGAAGCACTGGTCCAGCATTTCCTGCTTGTTGCCGATGTAATCCTTGATGGGCTGGAAGGGCAGGCTGAGGTTCAGTCCGCCTTCTTCGATGTCACTGCCGACCCGGTCCAGCTCAGAATCTTCTAGCTCATCCTTGAGGTCCTGCAACATGCAGAAAACAAGCCGTCAAATCAAACCCCCATTCAAGTGTCCGCCTCAGTTTCTTTCTTTTTAACCATATTTTAATGATTTTGCTGCAAACTGTATATGGATGGTGCAAAAGACAAACACAGAAAACAAGGAGAAAGATGAATGAACTGAAAAAAGAGATTGAGTGTCTTATCTTTACATCAATAGATATTTTAGAAAGAAGAAAATAGTATAAAATCTAAAAATACACATTTCGTCAAATGTATTCCTTATCTAGATGTGGAAAAAGATCAAACTATAGTCAAATATTAGCCTTGTGTCTGACAAAAACACGCATTGTAGCACTTTCTAAGAGATTCAAGTCAGCAATAGTTACTTGGAAAGCTTTAACACCACAGAATGAGCAAGTGTTGCAGTTTACTGCTGTAGAAATATGCATTTGGTTTAACTAAAAAAATGTCTGAACATAAGATGAACATAAATTGCGGCCAATAAAATAATCTAAATGTTAAATTATTATAACAACTAACAGAGCAAATTATTTTGTTAAAATTAGCCTTCAGCCTCCGTAACGGAAGAGCAAACACTAGATTCACATCATTTCTATAGTTCACTAATAAACCTCCAACTTCTAGAAAATAATAAAAACAACAAAAAAACAAGTATGCTTTCACTTAGCCTCTAGCATTTGACAATTCATCTTTGATAAACAATAAACCTTTAAATCCAACAGCACAAACTTAGCCGGTTGAGATTAAGACTCCTGTACCGCACAGAAAATGAAAGTTGATATTATTCTTAGTCTCTTTATAAACTCCTCCTGATTGTTCGTCGTAATCTCCAGCATAACAGCCTGTGAGTACTACTATCCACAGAGGAATGGTTGCCCTTAGCGACAGTCTTTAAGTTTTGATTATCGTCTAAGGGGAAATTTGTTGTAATTTCTAAAAAAAACAGCATTTAAAAAAAAGAAAAACTTACCAAATAACAACGGCAAAACTGTTTCCCCAAAGAGGAAAACATATATTTTACTCATACTTTAGATGTCATTTTATTTAGAAAATTAAATGCAATTATGTAAGGAAAAAACGGTTAACACCTGCATTTGCCATTATATTCAGATTTAGAATTGTTTCTTTACGGTTGGGGGAGGAACTCAGTCTTGACAGACGGTTCTCCCTTGCTCTACCTTCTTCATGTCTCACTCTATAGGGTTAAGTTATTTAAGTTTTTCTATAGTTATGCTGCTATAGGCTAAGACTGCTGGAGGACAATCTGACCACTTCTCTCTCTGCTACTTTCTTCCTTTGTCCAAGCTACTTAGTTACCGTTATTTCAACCTTGTTAACCTTTTGTTTTCTCTTAGTGTTCTTCTCTCCATAGTAACCACACCTGGGCTGGCGTTCTGTTAGCTGAGACAGCTTCTTGGATGAGAACATGGGCTGGGATGCTTCCAGTGACATTCTACAACTGCTGCTATAAACTCTTTTATTTCAGTATCCTGTGCTTTTAATTTAGCTTTCTGTCTTTTCAAACCCCCAGTCGGTCATGGCAGATGGCTGCTTGTACTGAGCCTGGTTCTGCTGGAGGTTTCTTCCTGTTAAAGGGGAGTTTTTCCTCTCCACTGTCGCTACATGCATGCTCAGTATGAGGGATTGCTGTAAAGTCAACGACAACACAAGCCATTGTTTCTGCCTACTGATTCCAGAGGAGTGCATGCTGCAAGTCAATGACTCGATGCAATCTGCTGGGGTTCCTTAGATTGGAAACTTTTCAAATTGATTTGTTAAAATGTATCTTTGATTTTAATTGATTTTCTGTGAAGTGCCTTGAGACGACACCTGTAAATTGGCACTATATAAATAAACTGATTCTCGATTCTTTCTTTACCTTTTTTGCCCAAAGTTAAATATTAGACATTTGACAGGAACATAAAGATATCTGACCACAAATGATATGGACTGGAATTGTGTTAATAGAGAAGCAAAAATAATCAAATTATGATTTATCACAGCATTTTTTTTTTTCATTACATATAAATAACCTTACAGCTCCTGCCTCAAAATTCTCGAACCTACAATTTAAGATTTCTCCTCGAACAGGGATTTTGTGAGGGTGAAACAAAATTTTGAGCAACCGCACACCTATGTGATTGAAATACCTTCCGGTGTTAGAGGAAATATCCTTTACATGAAGCCAGCAACAGAGAGCTGACAGAGGAAGGGTGGGAATGGATGAAGACTCGAGCCAGAAAGGAGTCAGCAAACGTGTGAGGGCACCGGGGAGCGTTTGCAACACACAAAATGAAGGAAAAACATGTAACAGAGATGGTAAACGATACTGTCTAAACCAGACATACACCTCTTTCTATCAACGTCAAAAGTTAAATCCAAATTCTTCTTGTTTCGGGTCAGTTTTCTAGATTCGTACGGCTCAAGGTGAAAGCGTGTATATTTTTAATTCCAGTACTTTAAATTTAATCCCTTCAACAATTACAACTTTGGACAAGTATATTCCCTCCAATTTTACATGCTGTGAAGCTGATAGCTATTTCTTTTTTTCCCCCGAAACCTTTTTACTTTTGAACATTTATATTTAACGTCTAACGTTGGAAATAATTTACAACAGCTGACTGGCATAAAAAAACAAAACATTATAAAATCATGAGAATTATGAACAACCCTGAGCATCCTATTCATGTGTCTATAGTCCTTTAGATTAATCAAGACCTTGAGAAAATTATCCATGGGATTATCTTTAGTCAAATTGATTGTTGCAACCGTGTCTTCACAGATCTGCATTAAAGTGAAATCAGAAAGGTGCACCTGATCCAGAACGGTGCGGTCACCTCTTTACTAAAACTAGGAAATTAAGAGCACGTCTCCCCAAACCCCAAAGACATTACCCTAGACTTTAAAATTGTTTTGCTACCTATCAACAAAGAACATTAAACATTGTTGTTGATCAATGTAGTTACACCATCAACATTTCCGATTATTCCAGTCTCCTTGTTCAAAGCTGCCCTGCATTGCCAGAACACAACCAAACATGGAGCACTTGCATTTAGTTTTAATGCTCCTCTAATCTGCAACAAACCTCCGAAAGGCTGCAAACCTGTTAAAACGTTGCCTTGGCTAAAGTCCCATCCGTTCAGTGGTGCCTGTAATAATTAAAACAAGAACATTTATTAATTCTAGTCTTAATTCAATATGTAATGGTAATTAGTCGTGATGATTTTATCATGGTATTTGAATACAATTTAATGCTTGTTTTGTCGATTGTAAGTGTTGATGATTTTTTGCTCTACCCAATGGTTATTGTGTGATTATCATAACAAGCACTGAGAAATTTGCTTTTTTTTTTTATACTTCTGGCATTCATGAACATTTAAGGGATAATTAAACATCTTGCTCAATTAAAGTAACAAAGAAAAAAAAAAGGATAAAGACCCCCCTCCCCTAGTAGCTGATTAGACTAGATTATATGGCGTCCATGTTTGCTATAACACCAAACCAAAAGACTTTTAGGCTTTTACACATTTACTTATTGTGCTGCCTAGTATTTGTATGTCCTCACAGAGTAGCAAGAATGAAGGCCTTTAAAAAAAAAACCCCACTGTTGAAATTTTATAGCTACCATTTAAGGGAAATAGCAAGCAAGTGGAAAAAGAAATCTTACAGTTTCGATTGACATGCAAACCACTGTGTCGTAGAAAACCAATACTGCTATGTTCTGCAAAAGGACCTGGGATGGAGGTTCGAAATGCTTAACATGCACATGCAACCGAGCTAAATACTTACCTCTAATTGTGACTCGGAGCTGCGACGTTTGTGGCTGTTTTGCCGCTCCACGGAGCGAGAGTGTTTCCTTTTCTTCTCGGAGCCGCTTGGCTTCGTTTTCAGCATATTTAAAAGAAACAAAACAGATTCTGTGGGGGAAAAAAAGCTACGTTGTCAAACAGCTACAATGTTTTCTTCTTCTGCTTCTTATTTTTGTTCTTCTGCTGTTGCTTCACACCAAAGACATGGTAATGGCCCTATACTGCCCCCCACTGGCAAAGATTATAAACGACATAACATTGATGAATTTTGAGAGTTGTGAAGGAACTGCATACAATTACTTACGTTTTATTATTATTATTATGGAGCACAACTCTTACAAGCTGATGATAGCTGGTTAATCAATCTGTCTGCTCAAATAAGGTCAGCAAGTAACAACAGAATAATCCTACGGAGAACACATCAATCCCCACATCTTGTCAAAAGGACTAAAAACAGCTTTATATGTATATATAATTGGAAGTGAACACCCATAAAGGTATGAATTCATGTTTATTAAAGTTATGCTGTTACCCCCACACTACATCCAGAGCGGCTTGTAGCCAGAGTGGTTCAAGATATAATGTAATATAAAGGTAATATAATAGAAGATAGAGACATAAAAATGTATACGGATGAAAAGAGTGAAATCATAGAAGAACAAAACTTGAGGATTACGGCTGTTTGAGAAAACTACAGATCCTGATTGCAAAGAACATGACTGTCTTAATTTTAAATTGTTAATTTGTTGCTTTCTTTTCACACTTAAAAGTTCAAGATAATCAAATAAATGTCATGCTCATTTGGCTAAAGGATTTAAATATATATTTGATGATCTGAAAATTTTAAATGCAAGGCCGTACCTTTGTCACAGCACTGCACCATTAAAGGAGAAACAGCATACAACAGCTATCCTCTTAAATATAAAATAAGAACTTGTATTTGGATGAGTGTCATAAGTGTTACAGTTCCCATGAAGGTACGATCCTTCATGGGAACTGTAATAAAAGCATTTTAAGTTGAAATGTACCAGATTTTTTAAGCAGATGGTGTTTAATCATCGTGATGATTTTCAGAGAGGTCCTGCATACCTATGACTGTGACAAAGTAAACTTTCCTTTGCATCAAATGCTATGAATTTACAATAATTCTCTCTGTATCTGGGTTACAGCAGTCTGTCAGCATGATAGGTGCCTTTTCTGCGGTTTACAAAGGAGTAAATACAAGAAGTTCAGTTTTGAAACTTTCCACTCAAGCAACAGCTGAATCAAAAAATCCTCTTCCTCAATTTTACATGGTCTTCCATCTCAAAAGATTCATTCTTCTTTATTAATTTATGAAACGCAGAATGTCAGATACAAAAGTGTAAAATAATTCAACTCTGCTCTCGCTACTTATTTATAGCCCTCTAGTCAAACTTCATAGTTAGCTGCTCATATTAAAAGGACTATGTTAACAACAATGTAAATCCAAAAGGAAAAAAAAATGCTGTGTTTAGTTGTTTAATGCATGAACTGAAAATTTGTGACAGCATGTAAAATATAAAACTGACACAGGACTGATAAACCTCTAACTGAATTCCTAAAGTGGATATTATCTCTAAATATAAAATATATATTATAATATATATAAATATGTTTTTTAATGTGGATAACAATGAAAAAGTTTATGCAATTAGCCTCATACAATATTGTCTCGTTAAGAACAAAAAAATCCTTAAAGGGCAAGCTCATAGTAACTTTCTTCCAGATCGATTTTTAGGCTTCACTTTCTCATTATATATATATATATATATATTATTTTTTTTTTCAGTTTAAATGGACCGAGACGCAGATTTCAAGGTGGTGACGACACAAGCAAAGCTTTAAATTAGTGCAATTGGCTTCCTCGCCTCTGCCTGAAATAAAGCAAGAGCCAATGCTATGGCTGCCTGGGTGCCATGGCGACAGCTGTCTCCCTATAATGCAGGTTGTTATCCTGATGCCGTCCGCCAAATTACACCGTGGATGTGAAGCGAGGTGTGCATCGATCATGCGGCAAGTTTTCCTTGCAACATCTGCTCCTGTGTGTCTGGATATCACCTCATTAAAGGGGCAATAATGGAGCTGGCTGTGTGGACCGGGGTGGGTTGAGGTGGGCTTGTGGGAAAAGCTGTGAAGGGATTCTAAGGTACATCAAAATCTTTGTGTCTGACTAAATCCTGATAACTGCTGCCAAACCTGTTCTCTCTCGGCAGTGGTTGCGGGAGGCAACTTTGACTGATATCACACATTGCCCACAGTCACATTGCGTGGTAGTCATGCAGAAACAATAATTCATGCCAATTGTGTCTCCAAAGTTGCATTTATTTATTTACTTTGAGCATGCCAGTTGAATCGGAATCAACTTAGTAAATTAAATAATTAGTGGCAAATGAATGGAATTACTGCAGCAGGAACTCAGTTTAATATTGGATAATTCATAGGTTTCAGAACAATGGCTGAATAAAAGCAATGCAATACATTCTAACTACTCCTATTTTATTTTTTCAAGTTACTGTCAAAGCATAATAACAAAATATGGCTTTATGAAAAAGTATATAAAGATTTAACATGCCCAAACGAGAGTCAACAACCTTACTCTCACAAAATTTGTTGGGTCTTAAAACGAGGACTGTGGACATGAGATGCAACACTGTTAGATGTCGGTTGGTTTCTTGAAAATAACACGAACGTAAAAATGTTAACGTTGCCCAAAATACTGTAGATGTGAAAATATTTTTAAACGATTCAACATGGTGTCATCATTTTTTTACATCCCACAAACTGGCACTTCAACTAGACCGTATATTTTTGACAGCTGCAGCTTGTCAGTCATTTTGCAAGGACACGTTTCTTTTAGACATTTTTTTAACAAATTATCAGTTTCTCAGCGGCTTAACTCTTTTCATTTGATACTTCCTCATTTCCTCGCCTTAGTTCGTTGCTCACACCTCAAATGAAGCCATACGCTGTGAACGGTAAACTCTCCAATCAACGCCTGTTCTCGACAAAGCGACACTTATATCAATGGTGAGATTAGTGAGTTCTCCTGCGTCTGAGGAAGTCCAGCTGTGTATACAACAAACCATTGTGATTCTGTCTCCTTTTTGTATACCCAAACTCTAAATCAACATCAAAACCTTATTTTACGGTAGCACTACAAACTCTTGCTTAAAGCTTTGTTAAACAACTACCTGCCAGTTGCATACAATGGCACTGGTGAATATAATACAATTTTAGAATGAGCAAAATGCAGTTTACTTTTCCTGTTTTTATCAGAGTTAACCTTTCCATAGACAATCTTCATATATTGTTTTATTATTTTATCAAAGTTCAGAGCTGTAACTTTAAAATACACCCCTGCAAGTGTTTTAGGAAGATTCTGAATTTACTTTTGTTTAGTATTCCCTAATAACATAAATACTGATAGTCACATATATTAACACACATAAGGTTCTCTTTAATACAATAATGATATTACTAGATCTCCGAAAAAAAGTGCATACCTTGGTTTCTCATGTCCTTTCTCAAATAAAACACAACATGCAGAAGTGTAGTACTTCTGTTATTGTACGAATCGTGTGGATTGATGATTTATTATCCTGAAAACAGCTCTGTAGCATTTAATTGGAATATGAAAAGGCTTTTAATGTTCTGGCATCTTTTAGGACTACTATAAGTGGTGTTTCTATGAATCCCAAGGCTGCACGGCTGCCTCCCAATGATAGAAAAACCGCTTTGGTACTTTGTTGACATTACCAGTGTTTACTTCTGTGATGCCATGCAGTTTTTTATACCAACATGTTTGCCCATATAAGCATAAAACAACTCAACATGGATTTCCATTACCTTCATAACCTATTGTTTCTTTTTTCTCATAATCGTGCTTGGTTTAGTATTTTCTTGTCTCCTAATCTAATGCAGTAGTTCCACTATCACAGTAATCACAAAAATATCCATACTATAACTTTTTAACTGTTCAACAAAACTCAATAGGAATAATATTCCTTTATTTGATAGAAAGGAAGATCAAACATGGTGAAATGTGACTGTCTTGGACCATCTGGACTCCTCTATTTAGGGACCAATTTAGAGCAAAGCAAAATATTAGCGGGTGCATTGAAAAAAAAATGGGTGAGGAGATAGCTGAAACTCAATCAATCTGCACTCCTGCTGAGAAAGAGAGAAAGAGCAATGAACTTTGAAGTTTCTCTGGAACGGACCCAGCAGCTCGCTTGCAATGTTCCCAGGAGCTCTGCTCTGTGTGCGTTTGAGTTAGAGTGAGAGAACAGGCAGGCAGATATAGCCTGTCGGGTCTTGCAGGGTGAGAAGAGAACCAGACGCAGGATGGGATTTGGCCTTCCTCTCGCCTTTCATTTAGTAATTGAGGGCTAGGACTGGAAGGAAAACTGACAGGATCCTTTCCCCTTGAGGTCCAACCCCTGATCCCAAGGAATCCTGCGGCGCTGGTTCACTCAGGTTAGGCCGGCTGTAGACATTTTTCATTTAAAATGAACACGAGCAGGAGATAGGACAGCTCATTGTTATCTGCTTGCGTCTGGGTTGTTTCAGAGTGTTCTTAGCACCTGTTTCCTTGAAGTTGGATTTAGGGGAACTTTCTTGGAACAAATAATAGATGAAGGAGCAGCATAGAAAGGTTGGATACCGAACCAAGCGCTATTAGAAAATGTCTTCTTTAAAGAATGGCACTTCCATACATTTCTAATGCTGTTGGGAAAAATTATAAGTGCTAAAATGTTTAACTTCTGTGTGTGTGTATAGTGAACCTCTTATCTGCAGATTTGGGGACGGGTTGCTTGTGCAGTTCTAAGGTGCTTTACCAAGACGTTTTCATAGCCAACAAACAGTTCCAATTGTAAAAATTGATTGCTTTAGTTTAAGAGGAATAACTTATAAAAGTTATTAAACAGTTATTTTCTATCTGCCTGTAGAACCCTGCTGTACTGCAGTGCAAATGCCAGCTGACAAATTCAGTATGTCAGCGGTCTGTATTAGTTTGCTTTTACTATTTTGATTTTTCTTAAGGTTTAAGTTTTGTTTAGTAATCCAAAGCACTGAGATTTGAAAATAAATAAATAATAAATAAATCATTAACAATCCCAATGGCCACTGCCTAACGTTTAAAACAAGTTCTATGGAAGACCTAAAAGCAGGTTTTTTATTTACTTTAAATTCATACCTAACTTTCAAAAACAAGACATTCATTGGCTTACTGTAAAGGTATTCGAAATGGGCATGACATCATCTGTATTTTTTTAACAGATTCTAAAGTAGATAAACATCTTAAAACCATCTTTAGATCTCTACTATTAACTATAATTTTTCCTGTCGGCTTAGGTAAGTTGATTGCGACAAAGTAACTCACTAGACAAGCTATGAGGGCCTCTCAGTGAAGCAAAAATTGCAGCCCTTAATGTAACAATTTTAATACAAGAAATTTGTTGTTAAGATGCGTCAATCTAAAGGAAAAGCTGAAAAACAGGCTAAATTAGAAACACATTTAAAATTAGGTGCCCAGTTTAATAATTTAGACTTCTTTAGTCTGTGCCATGTATCTTAATTTTTAGCACCAATGATTGTGCAACCACTTGACTTTGTTATTTTGTAAATGTATGGAGCTAGGTGGCATCTCGTACATTACGTAGATGGTATCGAAGTGTGCCTCCAAAGCATTAGCCACCCACTGTGTAAAGACCAGAGATTGATCAACAAACACACAGAAGTTGTTCCGATAAAAAAACAAGCAGAGTTGTAGAGTTCCATGAAACTATCCAGCTAACCTTTCCACCCTGCGAAAGAATAGGATATATCCAACAGTTATTCTTCCGCCTGGTTTGTACTTCTCAGGGTTGGAAAATACTTGAATATACATCAAGGAAATCTCAATTTCCACACAGCAAAAGTCTGGAACCAGGAACCTTCATATCATGATGCAATATAACTAACCTCACGCAATCTTCAGTAATTCAATATCTTTTAAATAAGAGATAAATATGGAACATTTCTCAGTATGTCAATAATTTTTCTACATCATTACAATAATTTCTTCTCGAGCTAATAAACGAGCCATGAATTTTACACTTATTCTCTTTTATACTTAATAGCAATTCTCACAACATTTGTGAAATTTGTTAACCATCAGCATGTACAGGAATCATCATGTTTTCATACATTCCATGTTTAAAGAAGAAAATGTCTTATTTTTTTTTTTAAAGTAAAAAAAAAAAAGAAAAAGGAAGCTCAGGGTTGCTCTGAAGGTCTGTCAACATCCAAGTCTGACTGACAGTTTCTAAACTCAAAGTTACACTGCCATTTTTGACTGTCAGAGGGATATTAACTGTCGTTTAAGCTCTGGAAATAATCCATGACAAATTTCAGAGGAATTTCTCCTCCATACGTGCTGCTGTAAGAAGAAGAAATAAGGTCATTTCCACTTACAAATCATACCCTGTAAGCATTTGCAGACACTTACAAAACTCCTGTTGTATAAATTCTCAACCTCATTTCCAATAACGCATTAAGAAACCAAAACATGTTTCTCTGTAATTAATTCAGGTTTGGGACTCAAGCGTTTCTGTAGGTGGCACTGTTTCATTACTAAATAAGATATTAAAAAAAAAGGGATTCAAAAGCAGAACTTGGTTTATCGTTACTTTGGTATCATGCTGTGACAACTTATACAAATATTTTAGCAAGACTTAAACACTTAGAAAAATGTACTTTCTGAGAAGGGTGCTTTGTGAGTAAAATGAAGTGATTTGAGCAGAGTTAAGAAAATCAAGACAATTGTTTTAGAGTGACGGTCTTTAACTATAATTTTATGGATATCCTGTTTTTCCATTGAAAGGTGTCAAGTTTATTTATTTTTTCTTTATATTCTGATTCCCAGGACTAAAGAGGATAAGATGAGCTATTATTAAATTGCCTGTGTGTTTAGTTTGTTTTAACTTAAACATCATTGTGTAGGTTTCACTTAAACTCACTGTAACTGTTGGCACTGAATGATGTGAAAAAAAATGTATTCCTAATGGAATACAATTGCCTGTCTCTACGTAATGTGAAAAATGATAAGAGATCTACTTTATAGGTTTATGCAGCTTTAAATAAAGTTTGTATTTGTTGAACCTTGAACAAAAAAGTAAATTAGTAATGTTTTGCAATGTTTTGGTTTTAGCTTTCTTGCTTTCTGGACAAAGACATAATCTCTTCCTGCAGAGAATAAGAACATTCATATAAATGCATGTAATATTAGGCCTGATTATGTTCTCTTTCTAATCCCAGTTTTGTTTTGGTCGCTACAAGAGACAACTGCATACTAAAGAAAGTCCGGTGTTAGACTGTAAAAGAGACAATTAAGGATGCAATGTATTTGGTGCTGCCTGTAGTGACATTAGTTCAGAGGATTGAATAGTTCAGTGGAATAGGAACCATTGAGAATATACACACAAAACCCCTGCAACGCACTTCGTTTGGTGGAATGCAGAAGCAGGGATTACGAATTTAACCTCCATACGCTGCCCTGGAAATTCATGCTCTGTCAAACAGCCGTCCTTCAGCGCTTTGACTGGTGGTAGAAAAAGGCCTCCGCTACACAGGCTGATGACAGATACTGCATGATAATACTATTAAAAGCAAAACCCACTACTAAATATGACAATACAAAGCTATGGGTGTGAACTTCTGCAACTCCCACACCACTTTCAACTTTTAGGTGCTGACAAACTACAAAATGCAATTCATCATTGATGCTTTAACTGCTGATACTCCCCCATCAGTGGTCCACAGTGGACCCTCATCATCCATCACAAGTTTCTACCTGTCTCTTTTCTTGCTCTTTACACCTTCTCTCCTCACAAATGAGCTCCCAGGATGGAGTTTGTCAATTCCTTCAATATTACCTGTTTTGCTCTATTCTACAAGTGTTATTTCAAACAAAATACCTCCATATTTTAGTTCAGTGCCTGGATCGATAAACGGGAGAGACATGAATGCATGCATGAATGATTTTTTTTATATACTTTAGTTCTTAGAGGCTGTTTGATAGATAGTTGGATCAGATGTTTATAAAATCTATTTGATTTTCTTTTCTCTCTATTTGGCATTATGTACACAAGACCAACTCTTTCCTATTTTAGGTCACTTTGAATCCCTAAAATGATTTCTACTTACTGAAATACAGAATAATAAAATATATATTTGGTATATATTTCTTCAAATTCTGTGTACGTATATTTACATTATATAGAGGCATTGACTTTTAAATGTAATATTTGGGTCAAACATGTTTTTTGTCCTTCCTGAAGCTTAGCAGTTGGAAGTTTAGCCTATTTCCTCAGACAGAGTAGAGAAATTGAATTATTAAACAGAGTCACTTTATCTCATACTTGTTTCAGACAATCGAAAACACTGACCTTGTTGTTATTACGCGGCTTTAAAAACGAATTTGGAGCTTTACTATTTATTTGAAAGATCTTTTTATTTCTAAGCTTTAAAATCCTGTCTGATGAAGAAAGTCCATGAATGATGGAGAAGATGTTTGGAGGTTCACACATACATCAATATGTGGGGCCCTATTTAACTAAAATGTTGTGAGTTACCTTTTAATGGCTCTTAAAGTCCTTACATGATGTTAAAAAACATCTAAAAATCTCTCTAATTATTAAGGGTTTATCAAACGAGAGCAATTTTATAAACTCCTTAATAAGAGAAACTCTGCTCTGATTTAGTGTCAAACAGCAAGACAAAACAAATAGTTATTTATGGTTTTACAGAGTTTATTAAAATCTTTGGTTTAGCAAATTATACGAATTGTTAAAGAGGTTTATTTTTCTTAGTTAATGTTTAAAATGTAGAAGAAAAGAGAACATACAATTCGGGGCTGCACAATAAAATGGAAATAAATTGTCAATACATTATCAGTGTTCGCAATATTTATATTGGGAAGGGGTTTTTCAAGCGCAATAAGTGTTTTCTCATTTATTTTAGGAGTTCTGAAGTTTCTCATGTTGATTTAACATTTAACCATTAGAACAGCATCTTGTGGCTGCAACAGGATATAAATTAGGTCACCCTGAGTAGCCATAGATGAGAAATAGAGAAAATAAGCATACATCACACCCCAATACCATCATCAAATAATTCCTCACCAAGATTTTTGGCTGTCTGTCTGTCAGAATGACAGATCACAAACAAATGTAAACGTTGCCATTTGTAATAAAAGAGTTAACGGGTTCATAAAAACTTTATAAAATGTACAATAATTTAATTGCTCCTAAAAAACATGGCAGTTTCTTTTTAACATCGACCGCTCAGTTTTTATGTAAAGAAATTATAAAGTTTTAGTCCTCCATTGTTCCAAAAAAATAGTGTTAATGGGTGAAACACTTTTTTTGATCCAATAAATTCCAGTGGTAGCTTGTATTTCCACTGAGAGGTCTTCGCTAAATTCATTTCAGACCAATGAAACTCTAAAGAGCAAGTTACTGCAGTATTTATTACCAGCTTTATGCAGCTGGGTGTGTCCTCACCCCGCTAGCGCAGCAGATCATGACTTTGATGGAGAATAGTGACCTTTGGTCCTATCCTACATTACTTGGCTCAACCTGCTCATTAACAGGTCTGTGGGTGTGAACCTACCATCTGTCCCAGAGTTAAGGTTCCCAAACCCCCCCCCCCTCTACGGCCCGCTGCACTCTCTGTGGCAATTCCCGGCTGAGAGGCCAAGGAGCAGAAGGTGACATTCCAACTTTCTGTCTCTCGCTTTTAACTCAAGCTACACTCAATTCCACGTTGGTTTAAATCCACAAAAGATAAACAGAAAAAGAAATGCTCGATCCAAGAATACCCAAAATGCAAGATGAGGGTAGAGGGCTGTGTTTGTTTACTGTTTACAATGTGAAGGTGGAGCAGGGAAGTATTTGCCAGCATGGGAATCTTGAATCAACAGCATCTGGCTTTGAACGCTTCATGCAAACATTTGCTTATATCCACTGGCGGTTTGTGCGAGGAAGAAAGCTGGGGTGGGGCGGGGGGAGAAGAAGAAGAACAAACAGTTATTTTTCCAATCTTTTCATTTTAACTCTATTTCCAGGGGGCACTGATACTTGATAGAGACATGCACGCCGCACTCAGCATGACAATGTTGACTTGCCTCCTCCGAAAGTCACTCAGACACAAGGAGAGGAGAATCAAGAGTGATGAGGGGGGGATGAGAGACAACATGACAGAGCAGCAACTCTCCTGTCAGAGCCCCAAGTGTTTCCAGGTGAAGTCGCTCGCTTCTTCTTTTTTTTTTTTTTTTTCATCCAGGCTCAAATCGGAAAGAGTCTGACAGGCGTAAATCAGCCAAAGAGCTGCTGGAGCTGTAAATGAATCTCATCATCTAATCACTTTTAATCTCTCCGCTCTGCAGGTGCATTTTTCCTCAGTTGACGACACTTTACGCAAAGTGTAAGTAATGTGTCCAAAGAATGCAGTAATATGTTCTACTCAGTCCCTTAGATGCAACGAGGATATCAATTTAATCACAGCAATGAAAGATTTGAAGGAAGCTGCTGGTGTAACAAAATGAAGTGAACAATCTGGTTTTGTGGAGAGAGTAAATAGCTTTTTTTTAACATGCTTTTCCTAATACAGCCAAAACCTAATATTAAATTTTGGGGGGATTTCTGCGACTAAACAACACAAAGTAGGACCAATTTATCTGTGTAGCTAGAATTTATATACCTACTTCCGACTACTTACAAAAAAAACTTTTTAGTAGCTTCAGAGCAGGGGTGGGCAACTCCAGTCCTTGAGGGCCGGTGTCCTACAAGTTTTAAATTAACTCTGATCCACCACACCTGAATCAGGTGGATGAAGCGCCTCCCCAGTAGAAGTCAAGTTGTCTGAAGTTGTGCTAATGACCTGATTATTTGGTGTGTTGAAGCAGAGACAAAAACCTGGATGACACCAGCCCTCAAGGACTGGAATTGCCCACCCCTGCTTTAGAGTATTCATCCATGTGTTATAATTTGTGAAATTTCTTTAAAATAAATTGATGAATCGGACTAAACTTGAGATATTTTTGCAAAAACTTTAAATACGTTTAAGTTTGAAAATATGCAAATCAGGCTAAAAGAACCCCAAACCAACTGCAGCTGTGAATAAAGGGTTGATTCAAGGAGGCTGAAAACAGAGGTACACCACACTTTTTAGATATTAACTTTTGTTTTTCATTTTCATTTCAATTCAAAATGATGCACAGCTTTGTGTTGAGTTATAAGATACAATCCAAATAAAAACCACAGAGTCTGTGGTTTTATCTTGACACAATTTTCAAAAAAGAAAACACTTAATATTTGAAGGCTCTGTAATCTTTGTAAACTACTATTTATTAAGCTTCTAGCAGAATAACAACACAGAAAACAAGACAAAACTGTTAGCCGTAAATTTCTGTCAAGGTTAGATTGACACAATCTTATCAATACTTTGTAAACACCCTACATGGGTGCAGAGATTTTACTTGTGATATAGTCATTTTTAAGCTTGAACCACTAGGAGACAGTATTAGCACATTTGATGAAGACATTCAGAGCTGTTCAACAATACAATGTGTGTGTGAGCATCTCCTCCAGAACCAGAGCATTTCCTAAGTGATTTTCCTGAATTACAAACACACACTGACAGCAGGGAGTGTTCAACTGATGGGTAATTTATTCTAATTCATAGTCCAATTCGATTCATAATCTCATAGCCAAGGAAATGATGACGTCTGCAGAGATGTTTATCGTACACGTTGGTGGGAAGTAAAGTGGAAAAAAAATAAAATCTGATATTCCAGACAAGCCTGGAGTGGCAATCCTGCAGGCTGGGTGTTTTATAGCAGGGAAGAAATAAGCCGTGGCATTAATGTTGTGCTGCAAACGACACTCAACCTTTGATGCCTCTCCAGCGAGCATTCACTACTGCCACCTCTTTGTCTCTCCATCTCTGCCTCTCCTGTTTTTTCTCTGGTGACAAACTCCAGCCCAAGTCTTATATGAGAAGTTTCTATAGCAACCCTGTTGCCAGCATGATTTCATCAGTTAATTTCCCCACAGACTGTCTGACAAAGTGAGAAAAACAAAAAAGACTTTTGGCACTGGGTTTGACTTTGCGGGGGTGAGGCTTGTTTTTCTTCTTTTTTTTTTTCTTTCTTTCCTAGCTCCACTTTCACTGACGGTGTTTAATCTGCTAAATGACCGCCACTTCTGAATCCTATCCAGGTAAAACCAGAAATGCAGGACAGCTTTTTTATTTATTAGCTAATCGTCTAAAATTTAAAAGAGGAGTCAGCTAAGTTTAAATTTCAGACACTACTCCTTCCCCAATGTCTTCATAGTCACAAAGAATAGGTTAGGTCGGCTACAAAGAAGTAGCTAAAGCTCAAAACTCAGGCTAAAACCCTTTGTAATTTCTTACTTAAACAGAAGGAATACCAAAATGTCCATACAGACCCCTCCAACATTTTCGAAACCTATGGTAAAGATAAAAAAAAGCCTTAAAATAAATTATAAATGGTTGCTATGGCTGCTTGGTGACCCAAGATGGCAATCTTCACTGCGGTTCTCTAGCAGTGCGCTCACTGTGGGTGGTAGCAGAGAAACTGGAACCTTCGTCCAGCAACACAAGTGTCATTTCAACAGAAAAACAAGCAGATCTGTTTGAAACAAAAAAAATTATAGAGGCATAATCTGGTTGCATCTTATACCTCCCTTCATATTTAGGTTTATCTTTCAGGCTTCCCAAGGTTACATTTGCCAACAATTACAGTGTGTCTGGGTCACCTTCAATCTCTATAAATTGATCAGCTGTTGGTAGACTGCTCCTACCACGGGGCTTAGCAGTGTTTTCTTGGGAAAAAATGGTTATGACTGTAAAAGAGTGGATAAAGTCATCAAAGCAGATGCTAGAGGCCTGCTTTGCATCAAGTGTTGTAAAAGCTTATGGAACCGTTCAGAACAGACTTGTTGAAACTGTAACTTCTTACGTCTGATGTTATGAGTAAATGTGTGTGAAGAAAAGATCAAGATTAAACCTAAGCTGTAGGATAACTCTGCAGGACCATTAAAGAGGCTTACAGCAGTCTTTCTGATGAGCACTTAACCATTGGAGTGCTCAGATCGATAGCATACACATTTTCACTAATTCAACTTTTTAGCCCTCTTTTGTAAAAACAGTATGCCCATAGTCAAGTCAACTTTTTGGATGAAGACAAACTTCTAGCAAAGAAGCCTAAATGCTGACTCAAGAGGTTCCGCAACATAGTTTTAAAGCATTTTTTATGTAAATTAGGTTATCTGTTTCATGTTTCCTTAATTTAAAAGGACATGTTTTGTCTGTACAGGGGAAAAAATATAAAAATGATTTGTTATGAATGTGTAGACTTTTGAGCGGCACTGCAGATATCTGGTTTGTTTCCAATACAATGAACAAATTTCCACAGTAGCAAAGAATGATTGAATATCATTTCAGTAGTTTTACCCCAATTGACTTAGGTTCAGTGTTTCGATTCAAAATAACCGTAATAAGCCAAGAAACAAGAAAAAAATGAATATCATGTAATGTATATTTCACATAAAAGTCTTGAATTATAACTGCAGACCATTTAAAAGGGAAACACAAAAAACTGTCATTGTCTTTGGCTTTTCAGAAACAAAACAGTAAGCTGAACAAATTAGTTTTCTTTACCAGGAACAATGAAAAGGGTATTACTGTGATGTTTGGTTGCAGTTTTCTGACCCATAAGCAAATATACACAAGGACAGATCAAGGTTCAGTAAAAAATTATATGTAGTAAAAAAAAAAAAAGTTTCAATAATAATAATGTGCTCAGGAACTAAGGAAGCTGCAAAGGCTATGGCTCTGCAGAGAAAAGGGAACACGTTGCCATGGAATCTAGGCAAATTTTAACAGTGACTTGAACGCTCCAAACCCAAACGAAGGACCATCACTGTGTGACCCAGTGATGGCGACGCTGTGCTGCAGGACTGCTTCGGGTGCACAGACTGGCAGGTCTTCAGGGAGGCTGCTGAGTACGAGGGGGAGCTGGACCTGGATGAGTACACATCTGCTGTTCTGGGGTACACAGAGCTGACTGCAGAAGTTAAGAGGGCAAAAGCTGCATATGCTCAGAAAATCCAGTGACACTTTTCCTCCCACTTTTCCACAGAGCATGTGGAAGGGCATCATGTGCATCACAGACTATAAATCTAAAGCTGCACAATGCCCCAAAGACCCCTCCCTGCCTGAGGCTCTCAACCAATTCTACGCCTGGTTTGAGAACCCTGACACCTTCCCCAGCACCAGAATCACAACTTCACCAGGAGAAGAGCCCCTCAGTGTGACTCCAGCAGAAGTAAGGACGACGCTGAGGAGGATCAACCCCCGGAAAGCTGCTGGCCCAGACAACATCCCCGGACGGGTGCTGAGGGATTGCGCCGACCAGCTCTCAGACGTGCTGGCGGACATCTTCAACGCCTCCCTCATCCAGGCAGATGTTCCCAACTGCATGAAGACAGCCACCATCATCCCAGTCCCCAAAAACTCTGCAGTGACAAGTCTGAATGACTATCAGCCACTAGCCCTCACACCGATAGTCACAAAGTGCCTTGAGAGACTGGTTCAGACCCAGATCAAAGCCACCATCAATGTCACTTTGGATCCATACCAAGATGCATACAGGAAAAATATATCCACAGAGGACGCCATTTCCTCCGCGGTCCACACTACCCTCACCCACCTGGAGCAGAAGAATTCATATGTTCGTATGCTCTTTGTGGACTTCACATCTACCTTCAACACCATGATTCCTCAGACCCTGATAAACAAACTCTCACTTGGTCTGAGCTCTTCCCTCTGCAACTGGTTCCTTGACTTCCTGACCAACAGGCCACAGTCTGTAAGGATTCACAACATCTCCTCCCCCACCATTACCCTCAGCACTGGCTCCCCTCAGGGCTGAGTGTTGAGCCCCTTCCTGTTCACATTGCTCACATATGACTGCTCGCCTATCCATCCAGGCTGTCATATTGTGAAGTTTGCGGACGACACAGCAGTGGTTGGATGCATCACAAACAGTGATGAGTCCAGCTACAGGCTGGAGGTGGAACACCTGGAGGGCTGGTGCAGAGATAACAACTTCTGGATTAATGTAAAGAAAACCAAGGAAATGATTGCAGACTTCAGAAGGGGCAAGCATGCCCACCTTCCCGTGCACAACGGAGGAGCTACAAGTACTTGGGTGTACACCTGAGTAACAACCTCACCTGGAGCGACAACATTTCCACTCTGGTCAGGAAGGCGCACCAGCGGCTCTACTTCCTCAGGAGGTTGAGAAGAGCTGGACTCGGGAGCTCAGTCCTCACCTCCTTCTACAGATGTGTGGTGGAGAGCGTCTTGTGCTCCAGCATCAACATGTGGCATGGAAGCTGGTCTGCTGCAGACAGGAAAGCTCTGCAGAGATTGGTGAAGGCTGCACAGAGGACTGTTGGAGTCAGCCTCCCCAGCACCTCAGACATTTACACCTCCAGATGCAGGAAAAGGGCCTCCAGCATCATGTGGAGGCTCTCAGACAATGATGGGAGGAGAGTGTGCTGGCTGACGGTGAGGGGATGCTGTGAATCCAGTTCTATGCTAGATCATGTTTTTTTGTTGTTTTTTTTGCATGGTTCCAGATATAAAAAATGGTTTTCACTTGTTCTCAGAGACAAACAGAGCAGAAATTAAGTCCTGGTCATAACTTGAAGGCTTGAACAAGAGTGCTTGGCAATAAACTCTTACAGGGTAACAATGTGGGTCCTTCGATGCTCAGCTCCACCGCAAAACTGCAAGCAGATTATTGCTAGGATCAGCAGCAGATGTGTCAGCCTGCCAGGGATTCCTACAAAAGATCATTCCTGTTGAGTGTTGTGAGAAAACATTCAATTACCAAGCACTGTTTAAGTAAAATCACTCGGTCAGGTTTACTTAATATGGTCGGACAACATTATGCAAATTTTATAAAATCATAACATAAACGATGGGAGCAGTATCAAGCAATCTTTTGCTGAACAGTTCTGAAAGCAATTTTTCTGGGCTAAATAGCACAGAATATGCTGCAGAAAAAATAATGGCATCATAATTAATACTTGAGAAATACAGAATATTTACAAATATATTTACTAACCGTAGAGAGAATTCCTACTAACACATAACCCAGGTTCAAAAAAAGTTTTATTCATACAGGGGAGTCTAACTCTTCCGACAAATATAGGACACAGAAAACTATTCTCAATGTTAAAAGGATAATACCATAGAGACAATTTAAAATTTAATATCAATCGGTGAGGTAGGGACAGGAAATGACTGATGTGTGGCGCGTGAGAAAAGAGCAGTCTGAGACAAACGGCGTGATCCAATGGAACTGAAGTTAATGACAGGTTGTGATAAGGTATAACACTGAGCATAAAGACATTGATTTAATGTAGGGAAGCATGTACTGTACTTGGGATCTTACAAACCTGTGGAGTCCATGCTCTATTGCGTTTCAAAGGCAGGCTGACAGGTAATGTTTTGCCAAACACCTAAAGGTAACATCAGACCTGGTGAAATTGGAAAGCAAGTCAAGTTCAAATGCACAGCATACCTTTTAAAGTGTGCTGTACATTTAATGACACCACAAATTGTTGTCTGTTGCAGGAAAAAAAAAAAAAAGCTTTAAAGTAAGCTCATAAAAGCATTAAAGTGTTTTACCTAATTTGTTTAAGATTGTGGTTTGGTAACTACCAAATTTTGTAACATAAGAAAACTACATCAGTGGTAACAGTAGAGTGAAAAAGCTAAAACTAGAGGAAATATCAGCAAATAGCATGCAAGCTATCACGTCCATTTTGAATAACAGTGTAATTTATATAATATGCTAACAGCTGTGTTTCCACTTCTTACACACAGGCATGTAAACTGAGGACAAACCAGAAATCAGACAAAGGTTTTTTATTCATGATTTAAACAGGAAATGTGGTATGCTTAATTTGGTCTGAGCTGGAACAGCAATGGGGAAACGGGGGGCTCCAAAATGTGTAGTTCTTTGTAAGGTAGAGTATGGACATCTGCAAAAGGCCACTGAGATTGTTCATACTGGGAGGTGATTAAGATTCGCCAGGGAGTGCTGAAAAGTAATCCAGTGTTTCGGGTTTGGTTGTGGAGCCCTCTGCAGAGGGCTGAGGAAGATGATGTTACGGCTGCATCATAGGTTCTGGCCAGACAGGCGGTGTAGCTGGTGGGTAGTGGTAACAGTTGCGGAGATAAAGATCCTATAAGTAAAAGTGAAGCTTGACTTTGGCTGTGGTAAGATCATGAAGAATCATCTGCTTAGAATCTAGGCTTTTTGAAATGGAATTTGACTGGAAGAGACTCAGGAAAATAGTTTGTAGGGATATGCAGATCACAAAAGGAAGAGGTTTCCCGTTTACCAGATGGAATAGCCCTCAGTCAAATAATCACTGGTGACATACTCCTATTATGCAGCTCTGGTGATTACGATGAGTTGCACCTGTAAGTTTTAGGCTCTGGATAGCTTTGTAACCCAGGGTTCTTGTTTGTCCTTTCTGAACTGGTTTCAAAAATGTTGGAGGGGTCTGTATGGACATTTTGGTATTCCTTCTTTTTAAGTAATACATCTGATTACAAAGGGTTTTAGCCTGAGTTTTGAGCTTCAGCTACTTCTTTTTAGCCGACCTAACCTATTCTTTGTGACTATGAAGACATTGGGGAAGGAGTAGTGTCTGAAATTTAAACTCAGCTGACTCCTCTTTTAAATTTTAGACGATTAGCTAATAAATAAAAAAGCTGACTTTAACTGTACTAATTTTACTTGTACTTTATTAAGATTATGAAATATCTGGACTCTTTATTTGGGCCTGCCATCTATGCAGTTAATGGTAACCTATATTACTCATCACCTCTAAACTAGATTCTTTGTTAGAATCTGTTGGAGCAATCCAAGGAGGGCATTTCATTGAGCACAGCTGTCTGATGGTATTGTTTTATTTCCTTTTACAGATTTTTTTTTTTTTTGGTGCAAAACATATGCACATTGAAGCTTTCTTCGATGTACAGTTTGTGACATAACATAAAATGTGGAAAGATATAGCAACTTATGAGACAGCTACAGAAAACCTTTACCTTTTTCCGTTGTAAAACTCACCTTAGTACCACGACAGGCAGCTGGACAAAGCTGATCAATGTCTGCTCTATTCGAATTTTAGCCACAAATGACAAAGGTTGGTCACCCAATGTATTTTTATTGTGTTTAGATGTAATGATTTATGTTTCTTACAAAATATTATTGAAATTCAGAGCGTTTTAATGCTGTATGATTGTGATCTTTACATTGTTGACACATTCTGCATTATGATGTGAGAGCCTATAACTAATACAACTCTTGGCAACATACATGAGGCCCCAGAGATAAAAGGTCATACAGTGGATCTTGTTTTCTCGTTCATCTAAAGATAGTGTATTTGTGGAGGATGTAAATGTTAGTGACAACAATTGTACATTATAGGACATTATAGATTTACTCAGTCACATGAACCTAACTGAAAGTCCTTTTAATGTTCTTCTTAGTTTCTCCTTTATTGTTGTCTTTAAATCAATTGGGCCTGCATTGTTAAAATGATAAATCTCTCCCTACACATGTTCAGTTTTTCTAGCTTCTTCTAAGCAAGTATTACAGACACGTAATTTCGATTAATCTGTTCCAAATAACTACAGACCAATATCTAAATGACCATTTATCTCAAAGAGTCTTGACAAAACAGTAGTCTAGTTCCTACATTTATAAATTATAAATATTGTCCTCAACCAAAATCACTTTACTTATATTCGAGTGAGACTTTATTGGCAGAATATTCACTGTTCCGGTTTTAATGGATCACAGAATTATGAAAAATAGGATTCTATTATTGTTTGGCGTTACAGATGTGATTTTAGCCCTTCCTTGTGTGGTACCTCGGGAATTACATCTGGGTGCTGTTCTCTTTTTGTTGTACACGTTTCCTTTTGGACAAGTATCGACGATACAATAATATTACTTATCTTTACCCCAATGACTTCCAGCTGAATTTGTTAAATTGTCTTGTTTACATAATTACTTGGCAGACATCAAACAATGTTAAATGCCCTGTATTTTTATAGTCTTTATCAAATCAAAGTGCCTCAGACTACATTCACATCCACATTCAAACACTGGTGGTGGTGAGCCACAGAGGGAGGTGAAGCATCTTGCCCTAGGAAACATCAACAGAGACATTTGAAGGAGGGATTCAGACATGCAACTCAACAGTTGCAGGACAAACTCCTAGCTGTTTGAACAACATTCTTGAAATAAAAAAAATAAAATAAAAATATTGAACTTTTAATGCTAAGAAACTGTTTTCAAAAAGCTGTGTCAAAACCTCAACTTTAGATGATTATCCATGCTAATTACTTTTCCTCATTTTGACTATGGTAACAGTCTTTATTTAACCTGTGTAAATAACTAACCTGTAACCTGTAAACTAACCAATAGAAAGTCATATATAACTCCTGCCCTGAGTTCCTCATCGGTCTCCATGGAATTTTAAAAATGTATCTGAGGATATTAGTCTTCATACTTACAGTAGGGCCTCCTGAGTTATTCTAACTATGTGCAAAGATCAACATGTCAGAATAAAAATGACATGGACAGAGCCTGAAACGCTAGTGGCAAGAAGACGGTGGAACTCTCTTACATTCTCCTTTTTCCTGTAAAGAAAACCATTCTATACAGATGATTGATGAGGACAGATGAGAACTGAGCCTTTAGCATGAAAGCAGAAAATTATAAGTTGAAAAGTTAGTTAAATTAAGGTTTAGGACTACAAAGCATGGTCAAAAAAAAAAGAGTTAGACTTAAAGAGGAAAGGCTGTAGCAACTAACACAGCATCAATATATAATGAATGTTAGAAATTGGCAAGGCAGTGATGCTGCATCTGACATCTCTTTCCTGCAGGTCCACAGAGAGGATGCAGCAAACAGTCAACACGACAAAAAAAGCGGTTGTTAGTGTGAGCGGATGGGGCATAACCTGTCTTGTTAATGCCTCCCTGACTGCAGGGGGTGCCCGGTGTGGATGGGACTCACACCGTCTCGTCATTGATGAGCATGCAAGGGGGCCGCTGACACGGCTGGAAATCCGGCAGCTTTTAGGCTCTGACTGTGGCCCTGGAGGTCTTTGGAAATGTCAGTCATGTGGCCTTGGACTCACATGCTGCTGCTTTCTCTTTATTTAACTTGGCCCTACTGTTTTAACTAGAGTAATAAAAAACGCATACTCATTAATTTGTCACTCTTCACATAGGTTATATAGCATAAATAATATTAGCACTGCACTTTACACAATAAAGATCAATCTTATTCGTTTTCTGTTTCGAACCTTGTTACCATCAAACAAGTTCTGACAGCTTTTTGATTATCACAATTATGTAATGTAAAACTGTTTTCAATGTCATGACCAAAACAGCCCCACCTCTATCTAGGCAAACTGTTAAACGTGAGTGCTCTTAAAGAATTGCTCTCTGTCATAAAATGCATTCGTAGATCAGAGAAAAGTGGTCGCCAGGTTTAAATGGACTAATAATCCAAATTCAAACGCAGGCCAGTTTTTTTTTACTGGGGGCTTGATTCTCTGCCTTTGCTTTTATCTCTTACGAGCTTTCCCATTTTCCTGCAAGTTGATGTGCCAAACCGTTAATTTAGTTTCATAAAGTCACTAAAACATCATTTGTTCTCTCATCATTTGTACTCAGTCATCATGCTGATGACTTAAAAGACTGTCCTCTTAGGACCCCAGCACCTTGGGAATAAATGGCTTAGTCGGTCTTTTACAGTTCTGGTGATAAATACACATTCACTGTTCATTGTCATGAATTTTATTTTTTTATTTTTTTAAGTTTTCACTTGTTCAATTTATCGTAAAAGCCCGAGGATAAACACATGCTATCCCTAATTTATTAAGTGCTCTATAGCAAGTTGCACCTTGACCACACTTTATCAGTAACCATCTACAAGCCGTTGGGTCACACTGTCTGTTTACTCTTCTACTACTCTCTCGGCAGACTTAGTACAGTTCTTTTGAACATGTTGCTGGCCTGGTAAATCTGCTTTCTTTATGAAAAAAGTCCTGACATTTTCAATATGACTGAGGTCAGTGTCATTTTGTTTAAGTTTAATGTCACCCTGCTGTATAAATTTCAAAAACAGTTTTCATATGTGTACTGGACCATTCATCCAGTCAAGCCAGAGCCAACTCCAACAAACTTGCTAGGACTCAGTTTTGATTTATATTTGTTTTAAAGTAAGATCAATTATATATAAGATACTTATACATGTCTCATCCTTTCACTTTGGAGGTTCTTGTGGGGTTAATTCTGTTCACATTAGTATTATAAGACTCTTATATGTAAGGATCGCTGCCAGTAAAAAAAAAAAAGAGTTAATTAAGGAGTTTTACTTCAATAAAAAGTTACACCTGAAAATAATCTTTGCTTTTTACAAGGGATTAAAAGTTTCTAGGGACCAAAAAACTCAGTGAAAGTGTTCCATATTCCCATGTATACATCTTCATATTTCAAAGTGCATTTGAGTGCAAAAAAAGAAGGCCTAGAATAATCCTATTTATCTGTGACGGCACTTCAAACCAATCTAAACAAATGGAACCAAACCGGGCATCAAAACTATTATGTTATGAGGGGCAACAGAAGGGGCATTTTAAGCTGTTAAATGAAGCACATGGCATATTAAACCACAATCTCATTGAGGCGGGTCATTCAATCCTTGACATTGTCACCGATCCATCTTATTAGAAACAACACAGATGCGCTTTGATGGTCCAAGGAGCTGCCATTCATCAGGGCCACTACCTGTCAATCAGTCATTTCAATAGCACAATAATGACCCTCATCATGTGCCATAGCCATATGGCACAACAGTCTGGGTTGCTACGTCTGTTCAACGGCCTAAAAGCAGATTGAACAGGGGAGGAGGGCACACTCTTGATCACCTTTCTTAGATTATGACTGAGGTAAAAGACGGGGGGAATGTGTCCAAGTGAGATGTGTGTGTGTTTAGCAGGAGGTGCGGGGTTGTGAGGGTTAATGGGCTCTGCATCTGCTTGGAAACATCATTCCAGATGTCCCCTTCTTTTCCAGTCAGAGAACTAGCAGAAGAGGGTTAACCGGGGGCAACACAGACGAAGCCGAACGTGTTACATCTCAAATATTAAAAGTGTCCATCTTCATAGCCGTCACCTCTTTCTGAAATTCAGTAAAAGAAGGTAAGTAAATCAAAACAGCGTAAAGTTTAACGTCTGTGTCAGCAGATGAGATTGGAAAACTGAAAATAACTTTGCGATGTGTCAAAATAACAGAGACCTCCCAATCCTTTGCATATACATGCAAATGATCAACTGTGCTATGAAACAACATATCATGCCGAAACTCCACTTACACAGATCACGCAGGGAATAAATTTTTGCAGGAAACAATTTCTTCACATTTTGTCTAAACAAAGGGCCGACTGGAAACACAAAAGCTTGTATTAGAGCAATCATTTTATGTTGGAAGAGAATCTGATGAGCAAACTACAAATAAGCAATAAATGCAGGGTGATTAACTGGAAGCATAAGGCATTGAAGCAGTATGAAAAAAAGCAAAACAAAAAAATAAATAAATAGAAATAGAAACAAAGCAAAAAATAAATAAAAACAGCTCAATGCTACCCTAAAGGTCTGGTGATTAAGAGAATGAATCTCATTTGCTGTTTTTTCCCCATGTCGCAATGACATCACTGGCTTTGTGAGAAAAAACAAATCGACCAACAACGTGAACTTGGTGTGACGTAATCCAGAAAAATGGCTATGACCAACTACACCATACTTTTTTTTTTATCTCATAGACCTGTGTAAAGCATTGCCTATTTTTTTATTTTATTTCATGTAATTGAACCATATATTACATTACAGTTTCTTTGCATTTTATGTGACAGACCTACATTAAAATAACTATGTGGAGAAGGGGAATTATATTTGTATTTTAAAATGTTTTCATACAAGAAACTGAAAAGCATGGAATACATTTACTTTGTTACCCCCCCAAAAAAATTGTTAAATACAAAAAAAACAAAACAACAACATTGGAACCAATTGCCGTTAAATGTCAACTAACTAAATCCACTCTTCTTTTATAGATTTGTCTAAATGTAAATAGAACATTGTGAGAATTTCAGTATGCAATTGCAATACAATATTTTGAGAACGAAGCAAAAGAGGTATCTTGTTCTGAATCGTCTAAAATTGAACGTTTTGGCTCAAAACAATGTGAACTCCAGAAACTGACACTACAAATCAACATATATTGATGATTTATGATGTACTCTAACGCAGTAGTGACAACATTGTGGTGTGGATATTATGTTTTTCAGCAGGTACAGGAAGCTGATCAATGTTGTTAGAAAGATGAATGAATACGTTCATTATGACAGAAAACATTTGAGACAGAAACAAAATCTAGATTGAAAAGGACCCTAAACACAGAGCCTGAGCTAAAATGGAAGGATTTAGATCAAAACGTATCTTCAAAGTCCAAATTATCATAAAAATCCTATAAAAACCAAGTATGCACAGATTGCTGTCATATTGGTTTCTTATTTAATTTCTTTATTTTCACTTTTCTTTTTGAACTACTTCAGCAAAAAAAAATTAAATTAAATATGCAACACTGCAGAGACATAAAATCGTTCAGGAAATCTTTGTCTGATAATTGAAAGTTGGATTTGTCTAAACATTATTTTACCTACACAAGATAGACATCAATGCGTTCCACTTCTAATGATAGTTATATCCTGTTTAATCTAAGATTACACAGAAAACACAATTCCTCTGTCTTCCAATCTTCCTTCAGTCACCTTTTTTTTTTTCTTTAAGGCAATTGCATGACGTTTATTTTAGCTTTTAAAGTGTGTAGTATGGGCAGCAAGCCAAGTTAATCAGAACTGTTCAATTTCTAGAAAAACAACTGTGCATGTTGTAAGGTGATCAATTTGGCAACTAAAGAGGTTTCATTGGATGTTTAGCAAGAACGGAAAAGATACAACATTCAATTTAAAAGAGCGGCTTGGTTTGATAATGAGCACACGTTTAAACTAAAATATTGTTCACAATCTAAAAAAGCAATTGACTGTTAATGCTTAATATTCGATTGCCCAATTATTGAAGGTAAAGTGCCTTACAGTTACCAGTTTGGAAGAGAAAGAATGCTGATATGAAAGCTGGCCTCATATTACGACTGCACTAGAAATGTGACACATTATCATGTCAGGAACACAAAACAAGAAAATACATCTGAAGCACTACAATAAAAGGTTAACGTTTCTTTGCATTCAAAAATATACAGAACATTCAAACAAGTCAAAGTTCACACCAGTTACTTTCTTTGTTACCTAAAGGCAGATATGTATTCTCTACAAATAGCTCTGTCAATCAAAAAGACTAGAACAAAGGATGATTCTTGTCACTACTAGACATGAAGATTAAAATCATGTTTATACTCCTTTAGGCAAGTGACGGTAAAAGGTCTGCGCATGCATCATTGCAATTATGATTCTGGCTTGATGTCCTACTATCAAGTGCTCATTCCTGGACTGGCTGATCATGACCACATTCTTTTTTTTTTAACCCAACTTTGCCTTTC
Organism: Orestias chungarensis; assembly: GCA_032876305.1. Taxonomy (NCBI): domain Eukaryota; kingdom Metazoa; phylum Chordata; class Actinopteri; order Cyprinodontiformes; family Cyprinodontidae; genus Orestias; species Orestias chungarensis. The sequence continues at coordinate 640,740 of JAVLVB010001277.1, forward strand.
TTGGATCTCTTCATTCGGGTTCTGATCTTCAGCGACACAATGACGTTTGTTTTCTTTGACCACCGATCCACAGCTCCACGTCTACTGTACGACCTGGCTTCTCTCCCATGATTAGTAATTCTTGGTCAAACCCATGGATTTATGTTATAACCTTGTCTCTTGACCATCCGGTTTTTTCTCGAATTGTCAGAGTAGTGAGTCAGATTCCATTTCTCTGTGTTTGACACTCACCAGAAACTGCCAGCACATCTCAAGGAGAATCCACAGTGACACCACCGTCTTAATCTAAAAGGTTTTCGATGCCCTTTCATCACATTATAAATTTTCTTTTGGTTGAAATTTTGGGTCCACTGTTCTTAACAAGTTTTGCAGACAGGTTGGGGACGGACATTGACAAAAAATTATGGACTACACAGCAACTCATGGTGATAGTTTATCTTCTAGCCTCTGAGTCTGAATAATCACATTTCACTGCTGTGCTAATTTGATAATTAAGAACATCAGATAATAAGACTATCCAAATATTTGAGACCATTTGAAATATTTGAGATCCACCCCCCCCCCCCCCCCCCAAATATCAGTCCTTAATGACAACTAAAAAGGACAAATCCCTCTTATTATTATTTTTTCATTTTTAGATCATCTTTAGCCACTACCATTCTGAGATGTCGACATTCAATTCAGAAATAAAACATATTCATCACAAGTCGTCCAACTGTATCAAGGCCAGTAGGCTTTGCCTTAAGCCATGTTTCAGATCAATCTGCTTGGTCTTCAAATAAAACTGTAAAACCACAATAAGATCACGGCACACCTGAATAATCCACATGTAAAGGGGCCAGCTCTTCAGACATGTAATTTCAAGACAAACTTGTCCATCCATCCATTATCCAACCCGCTTATCTTTGTGGGGTCACGGGGGTCTGCTGGTGGCTATCACCAGCTAACAAAGGGCGAGAGGCAGGGCAAGATTGGCGACACAGGACAAACACAGGACAAACAACCACTTACGCACACACTCACACCTAAGGACAATTTAGAAAACCCAATCAACCTAACAGTCATGTTTTTGGACTGTGGGAGGATGCTGGAGTACCCGGAGAAAACTCACACATGCACAGGGAGAACACGCAGAAACAGAAACAGAAACAGGCTCTGGAATTGCTAAATCATTTTTGGCATCCATAAAATAAAATCATAAAGGTCAGTTGGGTTTACCTCTCTAGAAGGAACAAAATGCACAAAATAAAAACACAGCTCCACATACAAGAGCTGAGCCTGGCCAACTATGCTGAACCCTTGATTTGCATCGCATATTCATCAATCAGAATACGAGACATACACCAACTTGGCTGCATTAAGGCCAGAGGTGAATTGAGGTGAATTTGTAACAATCAACAAGAGGTATTGTCAGCAATATATATTGTTTTCTTCAAGAAAGAGACCAAGAGAGCAAAACAATGAACCAAGAACAGAGACAATAAAATTAACAACAAACAGAAAAAGAAGTTAATGGCAGCAAAACTACCCACTAATGCTTACATAGAGAACAACAGGACAACAAAACAGAGTGAGGATATGTGATTAGTATGTTATAGAGTGGCACAACTATGTAATTCATTGTGTATTTCCCTTCTATAAAACCAATTAGTTGTCAGTTTCCAGTTAACTTTCAAAGCAACAACTATAATAACTAGCACTAATTAATAATTTTGGTACAAGTGATTACTTTATTGTTCATGATTCTAACGCCATAAACAATACATGTTAATTATGTAAGAGGTACACTGCAGCAAACTCTTAACAATCTGTAACTCAAATGTGTTTTCTAAGAAAATCATTGCATGTTTGCAGCAGTATATCTCTTATGTTTTTGAACTCAGAGGAAAACTGTCACTATTTGAAGGAAGGACTCATCCAACTACTGCAGTCTTTTTAAAGGTCAGCCATGTTGTAGGTCCTCATTAGTTATCCCTGATTCTTACATTATCTCATGACTGCTGTCCTCATGTGCCCGCTCTCACAGGAAACCACACCAACCAAAACAAATCAGTTAAGTGATCTGACAGTGACCTGTTCCTCTCTCTCTCTCTCTCTCGCTTTGTAGACACTCTCTAAATAAGATAAACATGTAAAACATGTAAAACAAATATGACACTAAAAATTACGTTAGAAAGACTGATGAACATGGACAATTCAGAATCACAATTGGCCTGGAGAAGAAGTGTAATTGCAATGGGGTGGAGAAGTTGCTCAGTAAAGGTTGGTACGCGGAGATTGTCTAAGCTGTTCCATTGCAGACGTGCATTGGCCGAAAAATCCTGCCTTGGACGTAGGTTTTTTTCTCTCTGGACCTGAATTCAAACCGTTTTATTGTCTTTATCTCACTATTTACCCATTTAAATACAGATAAGCACAGATAAATAAATAAAAAGCTTTAGACTTAACTGTAATTATGGTTTTTAGTTGCTAAATTAAAATCACTAGCTCTGACCATCAGACACAGCAACCGGTTTTAACGTAAATTAATCAAATTAAAAAAGCATCAATCATAAGCTTTACAAGCTAGGTTGATTTTCAGGTTGATAGTGGCTCGGAAATTATTATTTTGGGGAACCATTCTGTTTTCAGTCAAGCTTCGCTGATCGGTATGCAAAGTCTTAAACCTCCACTGAATAAAAATCCTTTTAAGCAATCTGTTTTATTTCTTTTCTCATTTACATTTATGTTTCAGATTCCGGCTTGGCTATGCAATCAGCTCAACAAACAAAGACCCAATCAGACCCAAAACCTCAACTATTTGTTGCCATATTATTTGTGCTTCTGACCCACATGAAACAAGAACTCTCAGGAGATATTTACAATGATATTTATTTAGGAAGATGAGGGAAAGAGATCCGGCAGAGGGCAGCAACAGCAAAGAGTGGTGAGGAACGGGACACAGCGGGGCGGCAGTAAACGGCAGGGAGCTGGAAAAGTCTACAACGTGGGAGACCGGAAACCTCTGAGGCTGAGGACAGGCAAGGTGAGTAGCAGCAAACGGGCGAGGGAAAAATGAATGGATCGATCTTACTTGTGTGGAGTGAACAGTTGTCGCCAGGGAGGAGTGAGTGGTGAGTTTCTTTCAGCGGAGATGGTGAAGCTGTAGTCCCGGGGGAGAGTGCAGCTGATGGAGCTATGCTGGAGCGGGCAGACCGAGCTGAGCCAAGAGGAGTGGGAACCAGATGGACGAGAGCAACCAGAGAGGATCTTGAGGTGATTTTGAGTTCTGGAGATGATAGTAACCTGAGGTGAACACAACAGTGGTTAGAGGCGTGGGAAAAACAAAGTAGCAAATAAAAGTCTTTACAAGGATGAGGGACAACAGGAGACAGAACGAGAAACATTCAAAAGCAAGAGGCACTAGAGATTGGCACTGAGACTAGGTTTTACCAGGAGTAAACAAACACTCAGGCGACGAGTAGCTGATCCACCACTCCTCTTATACTGGCTCAGGTCATCAGCACCAACCAGGCGCACCTGGGGTGGAAGGAGCTCCAGCAGAGGATGAGCACTGGTGACCCCCTGTGGCCAACTGAAGAAGTGGCTGAAAGAAACTGACATTTGTTTCTTTCCCAGCAAGGGTTCTGTTTTTGTTTGATAATGGTGCTATAGATAAACATTATAGCATCTGCTCATACAGCCATGAAAAAAAAACATTAAAAAAAAAACCTTGGTGTAGATGCTGGGTCATAAAACCCCGTCTAAGTGAGTAATGAGCTGGCTTACCAGGTAGTGCAGGTGAAGGACCAAGTAGGTGACGTACTGAGGGCAAAGCACGCTGTGTGATTCTGTCAGAGGTCTGAGCGGAACTTTGTCATCTGCTGATGCTGGCTTGTGTGCACACTGATGAGTCTGAACTGTCAAGAAGTTGACACAAACCCCTCCTCATGATGGCGGATAAACACCGGGAGCAGAATGGCATGCCGTGTTACAAAAACAGACTGAAAAGCTCTGGGAGGTATTAGGGAGAAAGAGAGAGATGAGAAACCCAAGAACACACGCGAGTCTGGGTTGTGAACTCTTATCCAGTTTTCTTCCCCATCAGTTTCATTCCCCTTCCTCTTCCTCCGGCTGCTTGTTATGGAAAATCAAGCCTTTTCACCCAACCATTAGACAGAAAGGTTTTAAAGTGGCAAGAGACAGGGAGAGCCTACTTGTTACTTCGCCTCTAGTGTCAATGAGAACCCTGCCGTTTCTTTCAAGCGAGTGCATCACTTTACAGACAAGGTTATATACAAAGTTATGACCACTGTGGAGATTTCAAGGCAGCCTGTTATAGTCGAGACAATAAAACAAACCGAGCAACATGCCAGCAAAAGTGGGAGGAAGAGGGAGGAACAAGGGAAACACGGATGCCAGAGGACAATGTCAGCTGTGGTGCTTTTAGGCACTATAGGATTTGAAATCCAAGCCTAAATAAATTGACAGTAGTGTTTATACATACTTTTTTTTTCTTAAGCAATTATTAGACACTGCTCAAATTGGGATGTTTCAACATTACCTTGAAGGAAATAAAGTAATCCCCGCCATCCTTTTAAATCCATGTTTAATAGAGGTGATGTTTTATTCTGGAAAGGTGAACTAAAACAAAACAATTAAAATTTTGAAATGTTGAATGGTGAAATACAAGTATAAAGTACTTGTTGATGTACAACAACAACAAAAAAAAAATTATGACACAAACGTTAAGCCTCTTTACGGAAAATCCTTGGTAGGAAGGATTTAATATTTATCAAACATAAAAGATCCTGCATGTAGTAAAATGTTTTACTTATCATGAGTAATTTAATTTCCGTGTTTCAATTATTATTTTGTCCTTGAAAATATTCATAGTCATGTAGTAATCCAATCAGTTCCCTGTAATTTATGCAAGCTAATTAAGTTCAAGTACACAAGATGTAAATAATTATTGTTTGTTTTTTTCCACGGTGCATATTGCAAAGGTGACTTGAAGAAAGCAAAAATATATAAACTGTCCTAATTAGCCAATGCTGCATCTGGCCGTTTGGGTTTGGTCAACAAAACAGGAAGAATATTGCTCAAAAACGATGAGAAACATCTTTTTCAGAGGTGTTGCTGCATTCATCACAGCAGGAGACCACAAATGATCAGCAATCAAAAGAGAATAGAGGCCCACACATTGAGTTCCAACCCTTATCATCCCACAGCAGGAAGCTCCTCAGAGAGATAGGACTATCTTGAAGAGAAAACAAACCAAAAAAAAGAATCCAAAATTGCTCTGGATGATAAGTGTGATAATAGGTAATTCTGTCTTGTTAAAGATAAAGTGATTCGGTTAAACTGAACCTTGTTATAGGTTGCTCGATCAAACTCTTGAAGAGCTCAAAAATCCCTGCAGCACAGGTCACTCGGTCAAGTTCAGACTGATCTCAAAGCTAACTCAACACAATGCTTCATACCAGATCAATACAAACTGATAAACATTTAGATAAAATCTTGAAATGAAGAAATGACCCTAATCTAGACAAAAGATGTATGACAGTGACTAAGATTAACCCCCCCCCCCCCCCACACAAAAAACCCCACATAAAAAACCCCACATAGAAAAACAAAAGATAATTTGA
>JAVLVB010001277.1:646466-668632 GCA_032876305.1 Orestias chungarensis
ACCTCTAAGGTGATAGCAAATTTTAAAAAAAGCAAATTTTTCATAACTGGCTCCATAAAATCCTGAATCATCTTTATCTACAATCATTTAAAATGTTTGTTGAAATCAAATCAAATTAAAACGGCATTGGAAGAAATTTTAATAGTTAAAGTGGCATTTTCACATGCATATGTGAAGGGAACTTATGGAATTAGGACGTTCCAGCAAAAACATTAATCATATTTATCAGATGAAAAGCCTTCAATTTTAATGTTTTTTTTCTCCTTAACGGTATGGGAATACTCCAAGATGGCAGAACAGAATGCATCAATCTGGAATTGTTAAAAAGTAATTAGGGGCACATGAGATGGTTTTTCATATGGGTTGGCCACAACAGAGTCCGGACATTAACCACAAACACATTGTGGAACCTACCACAAAAAGCTTTGCGCAGTGGTTGGAATCATCCATCATCAACATGAGCTCATGGTGAAATGATATCACAATGCAATAGTACTCAGAAATAATCTTCTGATCTTTGCAGAAGGTTATAAAAACAATACCATAGTGAATGTGTCATAATCAAAGCTATAGGTGATCTGACAAAAAAAATATTTGTATGTTTTATGTTATGTTTTTTTTTGTCCATGCAGATTTTTTTATTTTTTGTTAGTGTTTTTTACATTTTTGTGGGACTAATGGTGTTCATTCAGTAGTAGCTGTATGGAAAGATGGCCAGATAAAGAAGGTGAAGGAGGAAGAAGGAACATATAGTAGTAGACAATTTAGCCTCTCAATTGGTTCACCTAGTCTACCACTGAACTAATGTTGCCCTGTGTTGCTGTGATTTGAGATTAAAATGGATTCATGTCAAATTTCTAGCCATGATGTGTTCAACATCAAATAATTAGGCTTACACTAGAAGGTTGTTCAGAAATGTCTACAAATCAATATTATACTTACATATTTGAACTCCAGCTGTAAACTATGTCAAGATAAACGTCTTGTATAAGTGATTTTCTGAAGAATTTTCAGATAAAACAATAAAATACGTATTTTAAAACATAAACTAAGAGCTTCTTTCAGGCTTTCCTTTATGTTGTCTGTTAGGAGCTTTTTAAAAATACATTCTCACCATGAAAAACTTCAACTTTACCCTGGTTTGAAATTTTCCTTTCTATGGACTTTACATGTCATGGGGTTTATGTGCTGCTAAAAACATCAACAATGGTTCAGCTTTTTCTTACATTCTCAATAAGGCAGTGCAATATACAAAAGTAAGTCATATTTACTACTTGCACCACATCTCAGTTGGGAAACCTGTAGGTATTACTAATTTTGGTGAAATGTTTTGCTGATGCAGTAAACTGTTGATTTTATAGATTTGAGTCCGATAGATCTGAGTGTGACTGCCAATGCTTGCCAAACCTTGTAAGTGATTTTTCTTCTTATACAAAAATTTTGAGGTGTAGTTTTGGAAAGGATGTTTTTCTGGTCGGGAAACCACAGTCTCATCTTCGATTTTTGCAGGGGATATGGTTTTGTTGGATCTTTAAGCCATGATATAAGCAGCTGGAATGAGATTCTACTCCTCTGTGTCTAAGGTCTTGGTTCTTTAGCTGCTTCAAACTGTAGGGTTCAAGTAGTCAGTGTGTAAGTTGCCAGTAATGGTAGGATGGATTGGAAAGTGGATAACAAGACACAAGTAGCTAAAATAAGGTGTTCATATTGGATTGTTGGACTCAGCTTTTGATTATGTCCTGGTAAATATGCTCATCCTGTGCTTGCAGATAATTGCACAGTGATTTGCTGAAGTTGAAGAGAGTAACAACAGTGGAGCTCTGGTAACATTTTTAAGGATTTATTCTTACTTTGAGGTTACAACCCTACTGGAAGAGTACCATGGGTGATGGATACATCAGATGACAGACCTTATCTTTGTTAAAATGGATTGAACCACAGAAGAACCTGAGGATCAACAGGAAGTTGGGTTAGTTACAGACGGATATTTCTTGGGCAAAGAAAAAAAAAAGAAAGAAGGTTTATAAGAAGGCTAACAAGAGGGTTGAATCTATGCTAGGCTAATGTCTCGCATTTTTCTCTGTATCGTCCAGTTACATGGACAAGATAATTTTTGTAATAAATACTTTTCAGCTGGGGTCAAACATTGTCTCGTATTGGGTGGGTAAGATAGGGTAAAAAATTTTGATTATTTCATAAAATGTATTTGAAAAAAAGCCATTTTAGACATGGAAAAAAAAAGTTTAGTAAGTTTTGCAAGTAAAGGACAAAAAAAATAAAAATCTCCACTTATGTTAATTGTGTGATAACGTGCAGAATTGCACAGTACGGTTTATCTAGTTATCTCTTTACTACAAGGAGTTTATGGACATATTTTGCAAGGGTAATATAGTGCGTAAGGCAGAAACAGTTTAAGTAAGTAAACAAAAGCTATAATTCATCCCCATTTTTGAAATATCTGCTCTGAAACAATAGAATCTGCTATTTTACCTGCACTCGATTGAATCCCCTAGATGTTTAAACAAATATATATATTTATAAATGGAGTTTTTAATTGGTGAGAAAAACTTAATTAGATTTGAACACGCTATTTTAAGCAAAACACCCTTTGGAGTTTAACAGGTTGGACTGTGAACTTTGATGAGGTATCAAGTAGCAATTTTAGCTGGAAAGAAAATAAAAATGTGTGAATGTAGAGGCTAATTAAAGAAATAATAGCTCTGGTATGTGTTTTGGCACAGAATGTGTTTGATGCATAGGATACGACATGTAAACCTCCTATGGTAACATGGGTGAAAAAAATATATTACATGGCCACGAATTAATGACTCGTGGGAACAAGATTATTTTCCCTTGGCCACAAATGTTTAACACAGCTGTAAAGTTAGTAGAGCTCCGTAGAGTTAACAGTGTCTTCCTCCTGTACGAGCCGATGCAGGCGGACGGATTGCAGTTTTGGCGCTTCGGTTTCTCCCTCCTAGGAAACAAGGTTGTCAATTTAGGGACCGTCAATAAGGTTCCAAACTGAACATTCTTGAGAAACAAGAATTAATAGCTTTCTTGTCATGGCTTACAATGACAAAAGAATACTGTGGACTTGTTGTACAGGATGACACGAATGAGGCACACTTCCTCTTATTCCATTTTGACCCATCTTTTATGTTTTATTAATTTTAATGTAAAAAATAGAAAAATTTTCTTCAATAGGTCAAGTGACCTTCTCACTCTAAATCAGTGTTACATTGTTCTAATTGATGGCACAGATGAGGCACACTTGTTTTAATCTAGGTTTAACCATTTTTATATTTTTCATTCATTTTTACAGTAAACATTTGGAGAGTGTGGCGATGATCCTATCTGTGTGAATAACCACGGTAGGAAGTGTAAAGGCAATTGGGTCATATGAGGTGTCCCTTTTCACGGAGTTAGCAACACCACCTGAGAGCTACTGAAGAAATATGCCAAATATTTACAGTTGAAATTATGAAAAATAATACTAAATGGGTTAAACTTGGGTATAGAAAAATGTGCCTCATCTGTGTCCAGCTGTAGAATAATTCCACAATTTTGTTTAGCCATTGTGTGCCATAAGATAGCTATTAATTCTTGTTTCTCAAGAGGATTTGGTTCCGAACTTTATTGGAACTTTATTGGTCCCTAAATCAACAACCGTGTTTCCTAGGATGGAGAAACTGAAGAGCTGAAGCCACAATCCGTCCGCCTGGATCGGCCCTTCCAAAAATAAAACTCAATTGATGGTATGCCTATTGAATGATTGACTTTATTAAATTAGGGTTACCTCTGGTATCAAATGCATATAACTTGAGAGGAAGTTATAACATTGATTAGGGCATACATCTTGCCCCATTCAGAACTCTTGAAAAGCAGGGTGCAGGTAGCAACAGCCCCAGCAAATGGCCTCCACGCGTCCCCTCCAGAATAGCTATCTGCCTGACACAGAAGTTGTCAGCACTGAAGCACAGAAACAGCAGACCCAAGCCAAATGGCCACAGGGAGGGAGACAGATAATGGCGTTTCCATCTACACAGAAACACCCAGCTTCCAGTACAGGTCAGGTCAAGGAGAGGTACCTGCACAACCCCCTAGCACAAAAGCTGCGCAGCGTTCCTGCCAGAACTCCCCAAAGGGCCAGAAACCTGTAGGACAGTGTCAGAGACCCAGAAAGACCAATGAGGGTAGAGGCACTGTGTCTTTGCCTGGCGCATGTAGTTTGATGGGCTTCCAGCATCTGGCCTGGGCCACAATTGTAATATCTTACAGAATATTTTTATAGCCCATTAAACACCCTCAAAACCACCGATTAAAAAAGTTACCACAGACACCTGCAGTCAAAACTGTCTACTGGACTTTTTGATTCAGGAAATGTCATTTGCCTCACGCGCCGCTAATAATACAGACTCAGACATGGATCTGTTCGACAGTCTGAGCAAACCGGGGCAACTTGTCATTCCTGACTTTATAGAAAACCTGGATGCTGACACGGAGGCAGCTAAATGGAATTCATGCATCATTTATCGTAGAACACCAGTTCTCCTCCTGTCAAACTGTCTCTTCTGGAGATGACTGTAGGGATTTCTGATGAAAATACAAGCCTTTCTTTTTAACTGTTCTTCACTTCAACCTATAACTTTGTTTCCTTGTGAGCATGACTATTCTTTGATAGTAGAGAAATATAGTCTCTGCATTGAGTGTGTGTAAGACTCCCTTTATAGTTGCAACATTTTTATTGATTGGCGTTTCTTTTTTCATGCGTGTGCAAATGTATAGTATGCTTTAACATGCTGTAATGGAAGGACCCATTAAGAAAGATATTTCACCATTTAAACATTTTTTTCTGTCAGTAATTGGAACAAAAAAAACAAAACAAACAAAAAACATTAAACCCAGAATATCTAACATTTACCTGATGTTATAACTGAGCATTTGATCAGGTCTCTGTTCGACTTTACGGACATGATATGTTGCTCATCTTCCCCTTGAAGGACGGACACTGCAAATGGCTCTGTGGATACTAAGAGTTAAATAAATCATTTAGGGAAATTTTTAAATATTAAACACAGAAACACTGGACGTGGAATAGAAAACAAAGCAATATCAAAGCATTTGAAATTTCTATCCAGAATATAAAAGGAAGTTCTCAATCCCAGAATCATTTACATCTGGTGTATGTGAGATAGAAATCCCCAAATATTTACCTCTTCTGTTTATCAGCAGAGCTGCTTCAGGCAGCACGTTGTTGCCGCACAAGCCATTGAAATTGCATAGGGAGTTTTCATATTTCAATTTAATAAAGTATATAACATTCAGCAAGCTAACATTTTCCACTACAAGTGTCAAAAGCATCCTGCTGTTTTCGACACTGACGAGATAGGCTTTGCGTCCTTAAAAAACAAATTAAAAGGTTTATATTAAAATCCCTGCCTGTTTAAATCGTACATACTCAAGAGCATGAGAGCTGTCCAAACATAAGCATCCTGGTGATGACCCAAAAAATTTAAATTGCGAGATGTGATTTCACTTACGGGATAAACATTGAGCTCAAAAACTGACAGATTAAAGTTATTTCTCAGAGACATGTCATGCTTTTGTCAAGGTAGCTGACCCAAGTGCAGAAAAGCAACTCAGAAGGACAGCAGAATTCATGTAAAATGATTCATTCACAGTGAGGTATTTGCAGATTGAATATTTGAATGTGCAAGGAGCAATCTCAGGTCCGGTACTGGAATCAGCAACATCTCAACCGGGAACTCTGAGGGAATAAGACTGGTGAGTTTATTTTTCCATGAAGGTGAGAATATATTTAATCTGAGTTGATCTTACTTTGAATCCAGGAAGAGGTCTGCCAGGGGGAGGTGAGATGATCTGGTGAATATTTGTTGGTGGCTCTTTTGTTCCAGAGGTGTTGAGTCCAGGGATGCTGATGGAGACTGCGATGGAGACGCTAGGGCGGAGCAGGTAGTGTGGAGAGGCAGAGGAGTGGTCTTGTGGAGGTCCAAGTAGTGGATGCAGTCCATAGAGTGAAGGCCCTGTCTGTTTCTTGCAGGTCCATAATGTTGAGGAAAACATCAGTAGGGACAGCACAAAAAATTGCTCAGACATAGATTCAAGAAGTAAAGCTCAAGGAACAGCAGAGGGCTTGATGATACCGGGGGAAGGCAATGCTCAGGCACTGAATGATGCAGAGCTATTTGGGAATGACTGAGTCGAAGAGAGAGTTCAGCTGCTGTTTCTGATTTTGTCTTGTATGTTGAAGTATTTTCACAAATTAAACCATAAAGTCTTTTTAGGTATATAAACTACATTGTGGCAACATTTTTCTCCATACGAGAACTGTTAAAGGCTTTTACCCCAATGGAGGTTTTCCTCTTTCTATTGCGATTAGAAATGAATTATGATTACACAACATTGTGGACATTGTTGTAAGCTCTAATTATTCGGATGTGGTCGTTTATAAAGAAGTTTCTCATGTTTGGAACACAAAAAAACATAAAAATAAAATCCTGCACTGGGAGCACATACTGCTCAGAGTTTAATCCAGCAGAGATTAGAATGTCATTTATTTAAATATAGACAATACCAATAAATTGAACTATGTTCAGTTAGGTGGAGACATACAAAGAACAGAGACTAAATATTCTTACAGAAATGCATATTAAATAGATACAATTTTGTCTGAGCTGAATTCAAACATATAAAACCGTTTCTGTACAAACCATGTATCGGTTCCTCTGAACTACTGTTAAGAAAATCTGTCTAAATCTGGGGTAGTGAGCTTCTCTGCTTTGCTGAGGCAATTAATCCATCCCACCTCACAAGTGTTGTGTATCCAGATGCTGAGTAGACAGGATTATTATGGCACAGACTTAGTCTTAGGCTGGCCACTCCGACATGTGCATTTGGATCACACAGCACAACGCCACAGGTTTTGAAGGAACTTGCAACTGGCATGCTAATCGCCGGATTGTCCACCAGAGCGGTTGCTGTGAATTGAATGCTCATTTCTCTACCACGAGCTGTCTCCAAAGGTATTTTAATAGATTATGGCTGTACATCTAATTGGCCACATCAACACAGGACCTTCATATCCAGAATATTTACCTTTAACATTATCTGGAGCACCATTCCACCGGCTACAAACACCAATCTGATCAGCTCTGTGCGAAAAGAGATGTGTTGCACAGCGTAAGGCAAATGGAGGTCACATCTGATTTGGATTGGTTTCCTGACGGCAACACAGTAAACCAAAACGTGACACATGACTAGCCTGAGGCATACCTGTGGGGTGCAGTGAACTACCTCAGCAAAAAAGTGGCACTCATTAACCCAGATTTAGATTGACTTGTGGAACATATTTACAAGAAATTGGTCTATAATGTATATAAATTTATAGATCTTTGAGAGTTAATGGAAGTAACAGCTAAACTGTATTTTGTGATGAGATGTTTTTTTCAGCATTCTGTTTTCTGTTTGTAGCTTCAGCACCGCTCAATAATGAAACCTGAGAAGACTTTGGCAGGAAAAAAGGGTTACATGTTACATTCAGAAAAGTGGGGAACGAACACATTGGCCGTAACTGTTTCGGAAAAACCCCCTTGATATAATTACCATTTCTTTTTCATTTTTATTGGAATCCAATCAATCTGGCTCAATTAACATTAAGTCTTGGCACAAAATATTCATTACAGACCCTAATTGTTTTAATTTAATCATCAGCTGAAACCAAAGCCAACAGCTAAATGCTGTGTATCTCTAGACAATCGCTAATACTTATGGGCTTCCAAAATGCAAAAAATCAATTAAATCTGGAAGCAAATAAGTTTTGTCCTCAAAATTTCTTACAATTAATTTATTTAGACTAGATGATGGAAATCCCATTGCTGGTCAAACAATAATAATTAGAAATCCTGTTCTCTTTGACTCTTCCTGGGAATGGCCTCCACCAAAGCACACATGCTGTTCAAGAAGAAGTAAGCAAATAAATAGTTATTACCAATAATATCCAAACTCAAACTCTGAAATTAATTTTATGTTAAATAATAACTACAGGTCTTAGAGACGCAAATCGAGCTGTTTCTTCTAACAAGTAAGCATCAGCTAAAACCAACAGTACGCACACTTTCTTAGTTCTGGTTTCAAGTTTGTACCACTAAACCATTTTAAAACAATAGCTCAAACCAGTCAGACCTAAAAAATACTCCCTGATATAAGGAACTAACGAAAGAAAATAGGACTTTTGGCTATTTCTTTCGTTAAATGTTTTAAATGTACACAAAACAAAACAGTTCGAAGTGTACTAGGTTTATATAACCCTGTAATAGTATTTTTTATATATAGCACATAGTTTCTTTAGGTTTAACCCTTTTTCTGTTTTTCCGCTCTCCTCAATTTTAAGTATATGTTGCAAAAGGTAGAGTCCTAATCATAAACAAGAACTTGGTAAAAGGTATGAAAAAAACCTAACTAAGTCTTAGAAAAATCAAGACCAATTCAGAAGTTGAATTGCTGACTTTGATATTTTATTATGTTTTATTGAACTTATGTTATTATTTCTACCATCTGTCTTTGGAATGCAGTTTTTGACTTTGATCTGCAAAATATGCTATATGGATATAAGTTATTTAGTTACAGTTAATACCTACAGATCTATTTACATTTGTACATTTCATCGCATTCTCTAAAGTATTAAACAACCAAAACATCAACCAAAAAAAAAGAACAATTCTTAACCATCCTTTGAAATTATTTCTTTCCTTCTGCATTTATGGTTACATGGGAAACAGAACGTGCATTAAAATAGTAAAATTGGACAAGTAATCTTACTTTAAAACCTGAAAATTTATCACCTCATAAGAGCTCCCAATAATGCGATCATGCCTGGCACAGTGCCACAAACTTCAAGGTTTTAAATTAGGAAAGAAAGCAAGTGACAAGTAATACCAGGCAGAAGCCCAAAGATCAACACCAGTTACTCAAATTATGGAGTGAACTTTCAATTCAGGAAAATTCACAATTCACATTTAAATATGTTTTCTTCAGCTTTATAGGAGATGTAGAAAAGCGGTATTTATAAAAACTGACACAAAAGACACAAACTAAGATTTAGCAACAATATTATAGTCAAACTCAATGATTTCAGATTAAATAGTACAAGCCTTGAACTGGAACCAATAAATGAACTATGGAAGAAACCTAGGAGAAAAAAAAAGAGCAATAGTATGACAGGAAAATTAAATCATCACCTGGCAGACAAAAACGTCTCTTCGGCTTTTAGATGAAGCCACTCCACTAACAGTGAAGTATAGTAAAATGCCTGAGGCCCAGTCTGTGTTTTGGTATCCTGTAGATTTAGGAGCAAGCATGTAGAACAGAGAACAAGCAGAGCTCCTGTTGAAGAAAACGAAGAAAAAAAACTAGAGGAAGTCAAATAAATAGAACAGCATGGAGGAAATTAAACTAGAGTGACTTTTCAAACTGGGAACAAAATTACACTTTGGACAAATAAAGCTGTGAGCAAACATTAATTCAGAGTCACATTACAGTTTGTGCAAATGTTGGTTTACTTGTCTTGGGAGAAGAAAAAAAAAAAAAAGAGAACCAACAAGATTCATTACTGTTTGCAACACACAATGTTACCATTTGGGGATTTAACAAAGAATGCGAACCATGCAATTAAACCACCAAATATGTGATGAAGGTATTAAAAGTTTTATCAGGACTCCCGATGTGGAAAGCATAACAAAGTGCCTTAAATAGCTGTTTAGACATTGAAAATGAATTTAACGTGGTAAAAATTGGATAGGCAAAGGAAATTATGGACTTGGGAAACACTGAACAAATAAAATATTTGAACCTGAGAAATGTTTTTGCAGGGGAGCATATTTGAGTATAAAACAACTCGCAAGGGAGCTCACACTGTAGACCTCAGCCAAAGGATGTTGGGCCTTTATTACTGCAGCTAAAGAATCGTTCAAAGCCTCTTCATTAAAATACCTTTACAGTAAGGGCAGAGTTATGCATGCGCAATAACAAACTTGTTCAGATGATGATTTCATGGCTTTGTAAGCGTTTGATACATTAAATTCGAAAATTTGAAAAGGAAATCAACTTGTGGACGTTGTATAGGGCAAAACCTCAACAAAACAGTTTCATGCGTGAAATAATTTAAAAACAAATGCATGAGGTATCAGGCAAGTCAGATTTATCCTTGGGTACAATTTTCAGATGCCTGATGTGCAGCATTCAGCTTTTTTCAACAATGTCAGTATTAACACCCTGGAATGTTTTGCAATCATACAATTCAGGAAGCAGAGGAGTCCTGAGTTCCTGAGATGAACATGTTTTTGTGTGAAATGTGAGTTTCTGCTGCAGAACAAAAGCAAAAGACCTTGTAAAGATGATGGCTTAACCTGGTAACCACCAATTTACACTCCTTGCGTCTCCACTCTGCTTCAACACATGGAACAGACTCTGCAGCAATTACGTTCCTAGTACAGTCAATGGGACCGTTTACATTGCATCCGCATCTCTATAACGCAATCCTGCAAAAGTAAACCAAGTTTATTTTTGATAGACCCTACAAGCTAAACAAGCATAAAATCCATATTCCTAAAATGAATAAACTATGACAGACTACATCAAAATCCCTTCTATATCATTTTATAATTGTGATGTATAATGTATATGTTTAAATAGTTAAAAACTCTTGAATAAAAAATATTACCAAATATTGTTTACCTTTCATGCAAAGGAAGTTGTGTAGTATGGTATTTTGCATGGACTTTGGAATTTGTACTGGCAGAAACGACACTGTGTAAATCATGTCAGGTCATGAACTGGCGGTGCAGAAATAATATTTCTATGCACAGGAAAACGACTTCTGTACTAACATGGACTGAAAAGCCACTCAGTGAGGAGTAGGCCATCACTGAAAAAGCAACAAAAAAATAACTTGCATATATGCTTAAGGCCCGACGACTGTCCTGTGGTCTGACCCTGAGCCCACAGGTTAATCAAATCGTAAAAAAACAGGCATTTGGCAAATGAGGTGAGCCCATAATAAAAGCAGACTGAAAACCCTTTTAAATTACGATAAAGCGTTAACTTCCTTTATGACATTAATAATTAACATTTACGTATTGTTAGCTGCTAAGCAAACAAAAATGCTAAAACTAACTAAATTATGAAAGCATTTAGCAAACAATAACGACACTGTTTCTAAAAATATAAAACAATACGGAAATTTGATGCTTGACCCCTAGCTAAACTGATATTTAGTGTGACTACTAAACTGATGAAAAAGTACTATGTTGGATTCAATTAACCATCTACTGTAATACTGTAATGTAAAAGAAAAACAAAGGGTGAACCAAGCTATAAAAGCATGATGTTGCTAAGTTTTAGGCCCACGAAATATGCGAAAATATCTCAGACGAAATGGTTGTGTTGACCAAACCTAACATGAGAAAAACTAGCACGAAACAGAAATAAAGTCAAATTTCTCAGTTTTAGGTCCTAATCTGCTTTTCAAGCATCACCATCACTCACAAGACTCTTTGAAGATACTTGGATAAATTGATTTACGACAACATTTAATTCCCTTAGAGTAATAATAATAATTTAAAATAAACATTTTTGAGTCGAGTAATTAATGAGAATGAAATTCAGGACACGGATAGCAACAGCAACAAAGATGTAACAGTCACAATATATCTTTGTTGTTTACTATATTTTATTGAATCAGATAAGTAACAAAACTAATCCAAGCCAATTAATAATCATTCTGAAACGAAACAATTGGTTAGGTTCATCAATTCATCTTACAGAGATATCAAATTGTGGACATTTACATTTTTCATGTTTTTTTAATACATTAATTGAGAAAAAAAGTTACAAATCGACAATTAAGCAGCTTATCCTTTAAAATAACTTACAAATCAATATACCAGGATATGCTGTCCTCCTTGCTGAACTACCACATTAACAATTAGATGTCAATGCAGTAACTTCTCAAACTGTCCCGAAATATGCCTTTAATTGACTTAAAATGTTCAGACATTTAATGCACAGCAATCTGTTGATAATCTTTGTCCTAAATTTATAATTGGAGTGTCTCTTAGTAATTAGGCAATTGTGTTTTCTAAACATAACCACATAACCAATATAACTACATTCCTTTCATGTAAACAAGTGATAGATCTCAAAAAGAAAATGTCAAAAGAAAAGCTGAGGTATCCTACATGTTGTGCAATATCTTATACATAAAGAGGAAGATTTGGCCAATACAACGGCCCTGACATACATATTGATATTGATAAGCAATAAATCTCAAAACAAACCTCAACTTCTTTTTGTTTTGTTTGTTTGTTAAACTTTGAGAAAGAAAGGGAATCTACTGCATCCATGTAATAACTTCAGCAATTGTCATTTAAAGTAATCTTTGACATTGATTTTATTCAATTTCAAAATAAAATATTAAAGAAACAGTACAGTATCTGAACTGGTCTTAATGTAGTTCTTAATCTCAATATAGTTTTAGTAATGTGCCCATAAATTTATTATTATTATTTTTTTTAATTAAAAACATTTTTTATTCTACCAATAACTGTTTTTATACTGGAACACAATTTTGGACATCCTTAAAAATATTCAACTGTATACATATGAAAAAATGTGATTAATTATGATACGAAGATTTAAAAAAACAAGGAAAAACCTCACCTTTAAGCCTAAATAATTCCTGTAAATCCAACTGCAGGCGAATTTCTAGCCCCATTTTTAAACAGGTATAAAAAATATTCCCTTTTAAGTAGTTGTTTAGTATTTGAATAACATCATTTCATCCTTTAAGACGGTGTAATTGTCTGCTGTGTGCAAGCTGTGTAATCCCACTATTATACCCATGAACAGACAGGAGTACAAGTCCAAAAATCTGATCTTTCAATTCTGCATTGGTCCTTTTCATTTAGAGCTTTCATATGTTTTGTTTCTCTAACTTTTACTCAGATCCCTGCAGTGTTCTCAAATAGACTCAATCATTTGCCTCTATTATACAATTTATCAACTTTGTCGAAAAAAAAAAGAAGAGATGATTAAAAAACAAACTAAGTTTTCATTATGTGATGTTTCAAATTTTAAACAGTAAATTGCAATAAAATGAAAAAAGGACAACCTTAACATGTTATTCTATAGGTTTATACAGCATCTTTTTTTTTTTTTTTTTACATTTTAACATAATTGGCCTAGAAACGTTAGGAATCAAATTATTGTATTGCTGTCAATTAAAATCTACACAAATTTGAGATACATTGATGTCAATTGAGGTACAGTTCATTCATTTCTCCATTAAACCTTCTCTGTTTCCTGGGAGAGCTGCATTGACTTAAGAGGCAGTTCATCTGTAATGTCAACTGGGTTGCTGTAGGTCTGAGAGTTGTCGTCCCCATGCTGGTGCCGTGCAAAGTTCACAAAGACCTGAAATGTGAACAACAGATCAGCAGAATGAAGATGTATTTAAAAGCCCACAAATACTCATGTCTCAATTTCACTTTTATCTACTCCTGCTTTGAAAATTGGCAAGTATCCATCATGTGAATGAGCCGCCGTACAAAGGCCACAAGGCATCAAACAAGCATGTAGACACGGACAGTGAATGCCAGCTTGACATCTTTGACCAGCCGAGGAAGAGAATAAAACAATCATTCTTCTCTCTGTGATGCCGATATATTATAAGACAAAATCAATCCTAAGGCTTTCATAACAAGATGTGTGGATTTCATTGTGCAGTAAAAAATACTGCACTTGCTGCGGCTGGCTTCATCGGTAAAGGCACACAAAAACTTTTTTTCTCTACAGAGCAAAAGCAGCTAAAAGTATCATATAAAATTTAAAAAAGCATTGCTTTTACATTAAACGTATATCAATGGCTGTGTGAAAGTAAAGGCATGTAATTTGTAAAGCTGGATTTAAAATTACAGGAAGAAAAAAAAGGAAGTAGAAGAAAGCCATCTCGACATATTCTGTCAGAAATCGCTCAAAACTTCTAACAAATTGTTCTTTATAGTCACAAAATATGCAAAGTTAGAGGCAAATGAATCAGGCAACCAGACTTAAAGCATCAGATGAAAAAATCAGTATTGTACATGTATAAGAAGCCTTGTTTTACTTCAAGAAACTCAGATCATGAGGGGAAAAAAGATTAGTCTAAAGCTTCTATATTAATTAACTAATGAATATAATCTGAAACCTATGAATCCTTGACTGTGTGAGTAAACGACTAAATGTTGCTTATGTTGACACGTTTCCTTTGTTACTGAGAACATTTCATGTATTCTCTTTGGAAAATGTGATGGTTAATCAAAAAAAAAATCATATAAAAGTCATAAAAAAACAGTAGAGGAAAGAATATGTAAGAATTGTACATAGATGTGTAAAATCAGTGAATAAACAAAGTAAATGTTAAGAAAGAGAAGTTTTTCTACACACATTTTAAAAAAAAATTCCTTGTAAAATTGCTTTTAGAAAAAAGTGTTATACTTTACAACACAGGTATCTACAAAAAAAACACTTGAGATCCACGTGTTAAACGTAAGGTTTCTCTGCTCAGGGCTGCCGGCTCTGTTGATAGCCTTGAGCCTTGTGTTGTATGTGCTCGGCTGCTGAGGGAGTGCTTCTGTAAATTGGTTCGGGGAACAGCCTGGAATGTGGTGATTAGCTCAGCTGTGTGTGTTTTAATTACACCCCATTTATCAGCGGTTATATGTTGGGAACCTGAAGGAACCCTGGTCTTCCTTTCTAAATGGTATTTGCTTTTCTGAGTTGGAAATCACACAGGTTTTAGCTTATAACTAAAAAGCAAGGGAGAAATCACTACATGTGCCATTGAGACAGTAAACGAAGAGCTCTAGGATCTTTATATCACCCCCCCAAAAAAAGCATTATTCCTAAGGGAGGTATGAACTAGTGCTACAATGGTTAACTGAAATATTGTATGATGTAGACGTAGTATTTTTTTTTTACCTTGTTCAAAACTAATACATAAATAAATTTTCGATATTCATAATCCTTAATATTTTTATGTCATGCTACATGCCACGTGTTTTCTACCCTTTCTTCTGTGAACCCACAATAATATTCAGTGCAATTAAATGCTTTTACAAGTAGTCTATAACTCAAAAAATAGCAGGGATAGGTTTTGGGTAGGTTCTATCCAGGGATAGGTCATAAATTTACAGGTCCCCCAAGAAATTATTTTTATAGGGAGACAAAACAAAGAGCGGCAATAACAATGCAACAAGTTGCGCATATACTTTTCGCATATTGCCAAGAGACATGTAGAGGAAAAAGATAAAAAGATAAAAGAAAGTGCTCCGGTTGGGTGAAACCGGAATCTTAATTTCTAACCTATAAGTAGAAAAATATGTGAAGTATGGTGCTGGGTGTATCACGTTGTGGGGATGCTTTTCATTAGCTAAGGAACAAGATACTTAGGTGGATGTAAGTAAAAACATAGACCACCTTTTGTGAAACTTCGACAAACTGAAGGATTAAGATATTTAGTTATGAGATAACATATTTGTTGCATTTTGTCGCATTTGTCAACAGAATTTGTTGGCACAAATTCGATCGTCATGTGGCGGCTCGGTGTTTGTTGGGCGCTCTCATAATTATGGAACGCGCCATGTCTGCAGGGAAGCCAATATTCAAACATGCATCTGTGATGTCATTCCATCTGCGGTGCGCATCAAGGCCAGGCTTGTCAAAGCATTTTGTCAGATGACGGTGAGTAAGAGGATAAGAATGACAGTAGCAACAAATACCCTCTCAGCCCGTCTCTGCGTGCATCTCTGACCGCTATGCTGGCTGATATCAGTTTGATATGCTGAGGCACGCCTCAGAATTTCACATTCGCTCTCAAGGCTGTGCAGTTATCTAGAATATCCAAGTAGTGTTTGTATTTAACTTTCGATGAGACCAATCGTTTGAAAGGTCCTCTGAAAGTGCAGCGTTTTGGACTGAACATAAGAATAAAAGTAAATCCATTCTGCACTTTTAGTCATTATATTTTCCCCTAATATTCACTTTCTGTATTTAGTCAAGCATTCATAGACCAGCTGCACTGAGTGGCATTTATATTATAAGAGATGGATACAAGTATTAATTACCTTGCAGAAAGTAAATTCATGTGTTAATTTGGAAATCGGTGAGGCGTAACACAGAAGGGAAAGGACATCATTCACACAATTAACCTCTGTTGCATAAGAAAGGACATGTTGCCGAGTACAAAATCATTTGTTTAGAGATCACACGCAAACAATCTGCCAATACAATTATGTATTGATCCAAAGTTCGAGGTGTATGATTTCACTTCTTTTTGTCATCCTTTGTCAGTTTCTTTTTTTCTTTTTTTTCTTTTTTACAAATGTCAAAAGAGGACAAAAAGCCCTCCCAAAAAAACAACTAAACTTTTGTATTAGCATTAGAGTCAGGTTTTCAGCTAGCTCAAAGTCAGCTCAAAATTTCAGCCTATGTCTAGACATGTATTGAGAAGTTTTTTGGGTGGTTGGAATCAGATAATTGCTCGATTCACCCAGAATACCTCTCAGTTAGTCAAAAAAAATAAAAGTATGATCTACTAAACAATTATTGAACCACACTTACATTCACCTACAATAACTGAATAAAAGTTAACCCAAGTACTTTCACAAACAACAACATATCTTCCCTTCTGCTCAGTTATGCCAGCCAAAGGTTTATCACACAGTTAAAAATTTTCCTTTAAAAGCTCTACTTTTGTGGTATCTATCCCTCTCTTTACAGTTAGAACTGCTTGATAGTAATAAAAATACCATTAGCATTTATCAGCATGAATGCAGCTTTAAAAATGGATTTTCTTGTCTTCCCACTTCAGCGACAAATTTGAACAATGTTGGAAATATTAACATCGAGATGCCATTTTATGGTCTGAAACCCGGACATTGCTAGAAAAGATAGGGGAGATGGTCACATTTTTCCTCTCAGATCAGACTTTGCACTGTCTCCACAATCAGTATGAACGCCTGAGCCGTAGGCCGTGTCGATCAATATTAATTGTAGTTCGAGTTGAGTGTTATACTTAAGGTCAAGGCACTGCTGTATAAATCACCTGCTGAAAAGTGACTGTCTGGGTCACTACAAGCACTGTACCCCATTCCTCTCTGTGTTTTAATACCCTGACCTGCTGGTTTAAGTATGATTTATTTGCGACCTCGGATCTGGTAAACATTGACCATTGCACAAAACTGAGGCAGCCTAGAAAATGTTCACAGACATATTCAAGGTTAGAAGCCGCAGTCTGGCTAAAGTTGAAATGCCATTTGAGATAAAACTTGACTTAAATATTAAAGCATTTACTTACAGATGTCTTAAATATTTTATTTGATGACTAACAACTTCAAAAAGAGGCATTATACACAAATCAGTCTCCAAAGGTGTTTTAAAAATATATATAAATTACCAGCTATCCACAGGGGGATCGTGTTCATAAAACTTTGACTGTTAAATCCTTAATATCTCTGCGGCATTCTTTATATGCCCCCATCAATTTGATAAAAAATACAGCAGAGAGGCTGTACAAATGAATCCCATCTGTGTCTGTTTTTGCTCCTCTCTCAGCAAGGTGGACTCATGACCTTTCTCGACCTACAAGAAGTCATCCCGACCTCTCCGTCTGGTCATCTGCTGTGGAGCAAATAGAGGGTTCGTAAGACCAATCACACCCACACTCACCACTCAATGCCTGATTGTATCAGACCTGTGGGGATGCAAGGAAAAAACACAAGGTGAAGCCAGGCTGAGGCATGTGTTACTCGGCTTATTTCGTTAAACAAAAGTGTATTGCTTTGTTTAAGACGCTCTTTTTTAGTCTCTAATGTAGTAGCATAAATGTTATTTTAAAACTTCAACATATTTCAATGCATCGATTAAGACATGGAAAAAACTCAATAGGGTCACATTTAAACAAAAATTTGATGCCATAAAAATTAGCAACTTTCTGTTTGAGGCTAGAGTGAAGCTTTTTTTTGTGTGACTATTACACTATTGACCCAAAATACTGTAGAACTCATTAAATACTATGGTGATTAGGATTTATGATGCTGTGGGGTGGTTTTCATTAAATGGCCTTGGAAACGTCTTAGCAAACATGACAACTTTAACTATTTGTATACAGGATAATAAAAAAAGAAAATAGACATTATATTATATGACCACTACAGAATCACGAGTGATTGTGCATAGACTAATGGCTTAAAGGAGACAAAGTGTTATCCTTTCGACTGCAAAAAGCAGATATACAAACTATTGTAAGGTAAATCCAGTTGAAACTGTCCGATTTGGTCAGATAAATGGTTAGCTATTTGGCAACAGATAATCCAGGTAGTCTGGCATAAAAGAAAAGAAAATAGAATAAAAAAAACTTCAACTCAAAATAAAAGTAACCGTCACAAATAGACCTACTTAAATCCTGTGAGGAAACCAAGATTATCTAGAACAGAGGCTCCTAAGTCAGGTATTTAAAGTCAGAAAAATAAATAAATAGGATAATTGATTACTTTTTTTTTTCCTGAATGATACTCTTTTCAAGATTGGAAACATTTTATGGGTTTAGGTACTTGGTTTACTTCCATATGAATTTGTTTTAATTAATTGCACAAAGTATGTGAATCAAAGAAGAACATTAAGTTTGAAAATTGGAAACAGGGAACATTTTTAAATGTTAATAAAAAAATTGGTTTACGCATCAAAATTGACAAAAGTAAAAGGAAATATATATCATTCTTATTCAAACAATCAACTCATTAAGATAATTTTGAACAAAGAACATCAGGTAAATGTTAAATCCAAAAGATGGCAGTACACAATTGATAGATACAAGGTGCTGTTAAAAAACAAAGATTAAAAAGAAATCAAGAAAAAATAAACCATTTACGACTAAAATCTTGAAAGACTCCAGGAATTCTGAAAACTTGTCAAATGTTGATTTAATGCAGTTTGTACATATTCCAGGGTCTGTATGTGTCTCTAGTACAGTCAATATATATTTGAAATTGACCTGTATTGGTTTCCTAAGTAAAAATTCCTACAAAGCACAGCTGACGGTCTAGTGATCCATTAAAGTCAACTACCACAGAATTATTTACAAAAATATCAGCCAAGACAGAAATTCAGGGTGATAATGTAAAAAACTAATCAATATTTTTCGCTCAAGCATAAACACAGAAAAAAAAATATATAGACTCTGCTCTCATCCTCAACATCGTTATTTGTTAAACTGCACTGCTCAAAAACTTCCTCTGGAGAATAACATAAAAACCCTAGAGTTTATATTAATAAATATGTGTAATGGGAAAAAAATTACCGCTAACAAAGTACCTCCCTAGAGTTGGAAACGTGTTCTTATTTGTGTGTTTTTAAGTTATTTATATGAGAAATTACAGATAAATGAAAAAATGTGAGAAAAAAACTTTATAGTTGCCAAAAATGGTTATAATACCAAAGTTGTTGTGATTTCTTTTTCTTTGACCCATCTCAGACTAGAGGTATGTAGGCAGTTAAAATTAATACAGGGTTTATGCACACAAGATTTTCTCTAAGCTTTTGCAACATTTACGGAAGCTTTAAAAAAAAAAAAAAAAAAAACTTCTGTAAATGTTGCAGAAGCTTAGATGTTGCAAAATGTAGAAAAGCTAAAAAAGAGAATGTTGTTAACATATTTATATACATATAGCAGTTAATTCTATTATTTTAATCTGCTTTTACATATTTTTCTTAAGGATGATCATGGATTTAAAACCCTTACCTGATCCAGAGTGGTCTGGGACACAGAGTAATCCTCCAAGCCCAGTCGGTGCTGATTGGTGGTGAACTCCCTGAAAATGTTGGCCAAAGCCCCCTGTGTGTACGGGAGCTGGTAATGGAGTGTGTTGTGGTGTTTCTCTTTGAGACAGCTATCTGGGAATGTCTGCTGGATAAAGTCCTCAACTGGCTTGAGGACAGGAGGGCTGCCGCCGACACGAACGATAACCGTGTAGCCATCACCAAATCTGAAACAAAATTGACGATTCAGAATTCAGTGTACATCACATCAGTATTACTGTATACAATAAATGTAGCATAAAATACACATAACTATTAAACCTGATAAAAAAAATATTGGTGTTTATTTCTTTCTTTTTTTGCCGATTAAAATGTGAAAGGTGTGTAATGTATTTTATGTAGACTCAAAAAAACAGATAGTCATAGAACAAGAGTCTCCAGCTCCCGACCTGAAGAGCAGATGTCCTGTAACCAAAGGCCTGCAGTTGAGGACCCCAATTTTAGATTATCACACTAATTTTAAGATCAAACAAAGATAAACTGTGTAAACGCAAAGTGCAGATTTCAAATGACTCTTGTATGATTTATCTAAAAAACAAATGTATTCAAACCTGCCTTGCAAATGTACCTAAAGTACATGAAATCTGAAGACCGCTTGTGCCGTCCTCAGAAGCAGTGGCTGACATAATCAATTTAAGATAACAACAATTAGTCTTTCACTACACAGGGGAAGAGTTGTGGTGCTCTCTTCTTTGAAGAGTAGTGTTTTTTTTGTAGAAAAGCAAAAGAGTTTTTATCCCTTTAAGTTTGACTTGCTTGAGAACAAGATTCGTAGTTCTATTTATTAATACAAGTCATATTGTCCTTGAACTAATAAAAATAAGAAAAAAAAACAAAAACACACATCACAGTGCCACCACTATGTTTCCCTGCAGGCATAATATTCTTTTTCTGCAATGCAGACAGATGCAACAAGGTAGATCCACCTTGTTTATTCATACATACGACTTTCATACGACTTTTACGAAACTCTTGGGGATGGTCAAGATCAAGGAATCAAGGAATCAAGGAATTTTATTTGTCATCAAATACCATGTGGTACATGAGGTGGGACGAAATTCTAATCTCCCGGTCCAGTTTACACCCTGATAGCAATTTAAATACTATAATAAATTATAAGACCTATGCGAGAATAGGATTGAACACAGAATCTACAATATGGGACTTCGGATATAGCAGCAATGAAAATTCGGAGTGCAAATAGTATAATAAAATATAAAGAACTATACGAGAAATAGGATTTAACTACACAGAATCTACAATGTGGACACAGAATCTACGATATGGGACTTCGGACATAGCAGCAATGAAAATTCGGAGTGCAAGTGACATATTAATTGACATTTTAAAGTGACATTTTAAAGTGTGATATTAAAGTGAACAGTGCCAGTTAAATGCGAAAGTGTTTTTAATTTCTAACTGTCCTTGCGTGTGTTTGAGAGTCTCACAGCTTCAGGAATGAAGGTGTTTCTCAGTCTGGTGGTTTTACACTTGATGCTCCGCAGCCTGCTGCCTGAGGGGAGCAGGACAAAAAGTGAGTGTGCTGGGTGTGTGGGGTCCTTAATGATGCCGGAGGCCCTCTTCCTGCATCTGGAGGTGTAAATGTCTGTGGTGCTGAGGAGGCTGACTCCAACAGTTCTCTGTGCACCCTTCACCACTCTTTGCAAAGCTTTCCTGTCTGCAGCAGAGCAGCTTCCATGCCACACGTTGATGCTGGAGCACAAGACGCTCTCCACCACACATATGTAGAAGGAGGTGAGAACTGAGCTCCCGGGTCCAGCTCTTCTCAACCTCCTGAGGAAGTAGAGCCGCTGGTGCGCCTTCCTGACCAGAATGGAAGTGTTGTTGCTCCAGGTGAGGTTGTTACTCAGGTGTACACCCAAGTACCTGTAGCTGTTGACCAATTCCACCGCAGATTCTCCCATGTGCAGGGGGAGATGGGCATGCTTGCCCCTTCTGAAGTCCACAATCATCTCCTTGGTCTTCTTTACATTAATGCAGAGGTTGTTCTCTCTGCACCAACCCTCCAGGTGTCCCACCTCCTGCCTGTAGCTGGACTCATCCCTGTTTGTGATGCATCCAACCACTGCTGTGTCGTCCGCAAACTTCACAAGATGACAGCCTGGGTGGATAGGCGAGCAGTCATATGTGAGCAGTGTGAACAGGAGGGGGCTCAGCACACAGCCCTGAGGGGAGCCAGTGCTGAGGGTGATGGTGGGGGAGGAGATGTTGTG
>JAVLVB010001277.1:668732-681437 GCA_032876305.1 Orestias chungarensis
TGTTTGTGATGCATCCAACCACTGCTGTGTCGTCCGCAAACTTCACAAGATGACAGCCTGGGTGGATAGGCGAGCAGTCATATGTGAGCAGTGTGAACAGGAGGGGGCTCAGCACACAGCCCTGAGGGGAGCCAGTGCTGAGGGTGATGGTGGGGGAGGAGATGTTGTGAATCCTCACAGACTGCGGCCTGTTGGTCAGCAAGTCCAGGACCCAGTTGCAGATGTTAAAGCTCAGTCCAAGTGAGTAGAGTTTATTAATCAGAGTCTGAGGAATCATGGTGTTGAAGGCAGAGGTGAAGTCCACAAACAGCATACGGACGTATGAATCCTTCTGCTCCAGGTGGGTGAGGGCAGTGTGGACCACGGAGGAAATGGCGTCCTCTGTGGATCGATTTTTCCTGTATGCATACTGGTGTGGATCAACAGTGACACCGATGTTGGCTTTGATGTGAGTCTGAACCAGTCTCTAGAGGCACTTTGTGACTATCGTTGTGGTAAGATGTTGGTTTTTGGTTTTATTTTTCGGGAGGAAATCCGAGTTGGCTATTGTGTTTCTTTTAGTTAGAAGAGCTTTTGTCTTGGAATCCCCCATGAATGCTATTTTAATCCAGTCTCTTTCGTTTTGTTGACTTAAAAACTTTGACCATAAAGCAACACTAAAGGACTTTCAGATTTGGTGGATTTTGGCTCCCACTGTGGACAACAGCAGTAGTGTTTTGCCTGAAGGAAGACTGCATTTCCCATGAGGATGTAAAATCTGGATCTACCTGTTGCCTGCAGTTGATTTGAAGTAGATTTCTGTTTCCAATGGCTGTGTGAAGGATGAATAGCAATAATGTAATGAATCAAATTGTGGAAAAACAATCTCATAGGATGATGTTGAAAACAAGAAGCGGGAGGAGTTGAATGGCTCCAGTTGTTTGGTGTTGCAAGGTTCCTGCCATTATCCTCAAATTTTATTGGTGTCGGTCAAAGCGATACGGACCCCCTCTGGCCATGACAGGTGTGTCATTCAACAAGCTGTAAGTCGACATATAATCACAAAAGTTATGAAACAATTTTATGACGGCTGAAAAGTTACTTAGTGTTGCTTTAACTGATCCTAGTAAGACGTGCTGTGTTTTAAATGTTCTGGGGTGTTTTGTGACCTTCTGCATACGCTGCTGATCCACTTTTTAGGGATAATTTTCTGAAGTAGTGGCTTTGAAATACTTTCCAGTCCAGAGTGTGGAGGAGTGCGGCACACATAAAAACATGCAGTGGCCGGCTTTGATTGTACAACAATCCCTTTTCCCTTTAAAAGCTTTTGAACCTTTCTAAGATATTTGTCTGGTATGGTCAAACCGGTAATTAGAAGGAATTGTCCAGCCTCTCACAGCCCACAGTCTCAATTTGTAGTCTAATGTCTGACCCAACTAAATATCCCACAAGCCACTTAGTAACGTAAAGCCATGCTCATTACCCGCAGCTCTTTCTTTCTAATGATAAACTTGAACTTTGCAATAGGGCTGGTTTAATTTTACTTGCTTAGAAAGAAAGCTATAAAGTTTTTGTTTTTATAACTTTTTGCAAAAGGCTTATAATTAAAACCTATTAAATAGCTATTAAAGACATGGACCAAAACTTTTTACTACTATTGCAGAGCCCAAGAAGGTGACAAAAACCTACTGTCCACAATTTACAATCTAATTTTGATTGCATCTTTAATTGTGAAGTTTACCAGGTAAAGAGCTTAATTTAATTTAGCACCTGAGGAAAAAGTAGAGAACATTTAAAAAAAATAATTAAGCTAAATCATCTTTTACTAAAACTGGGTCTGAGAGAACTTTACATCTAACAAAAACAGATCAAGGCAGAAATAATGATTTAAACACTTAAGCCATTTTAGCATTGAATGGAAAAACCAGTACAAATCCAAAGTTTTGCTGCTGGTGGGTGAAAATCCAATAATCAACCAAATAATCTTTAAAATTATCGTTTGAAAGAAACACAAAGTTCTGCAAAAATGTCATCCTTTATCGGTCTAAAAACTTGGCTGCCTTTTTACTTTCACAATCTTTGTCAGTGTAGTTGACTCACAGCCTCTGCCAGGAAAGTCCAATGAACCTAACAATAACAATGTTAGTGCTTTCATTTTTTCATCTGTTTTTGCCTATTTAGGACTAAGGTATGATGTGTTCTCTTTAAATAATTTCTTGCTTTGAGATGTAAGGCAGTAATGAGGCCAGGGTGTGGCTATTGAAGCTGAACCCCAAAAGTGTAGTTAATCAGAAACTATGGCAAAACAAAAAGGGTAATTATACTTTACATATTGTGGAAATATTGACATTTAGATTTTCATGCTTATTAAAGCTTTATATATACATATATATGCTTATTCAAACTCATATATAATTGTTTTGCTATCTGCATTGCTTTTTTATTATACAAGTACAAAGTGTAGTATCTAATCATCAGCAGACCGTGTGTCCTTGGAAAACATTCTAAGTGAGAACTTTGGCCCCAATGCTGACCAGATAAGAAAAGGAATATATTTCAATGTAAAGTGGAGCCGGTCAACTCCTTCTTAGGTAATGAGCACCATATGGTGAATGTGTATGTTCCTACAACTATCTATGAAATATACCTATCGAAATGCCAAAAATGTTAATGGTTGTGTACTGAAAATAGGTGAAACAGTTACTGGGGAAGGATCGCGCTAAGAGGAAGACAAGATCATTTACGCTTGTGCTGATGTTGCTGTAGATATTACGTCATCGGTAAACAATATGGAGAGGTGTAAAGATTCTGAGGTTTCTTAAAAATATATAAATAAATAGTTGCATCAGCTTAAACAACAACATGTTACTAAAAAGCATAAACAGTGATGTATTTCCTCACATTGTTGCTTTAGACGACAGGCGCCGATCATAAAATTAGAATATCATGAAAAAGTATGATATTTGTTTCAAAGTATTCAACATTCCTTTTTATTGTCTGATGTTAACATTGAACCAATATCTTTTATTGTTGTTACACTAGATCACCCCTAATTACACCTGAAAACTATTGAAAATCCCAAATACTGCATCTCAAAAAAACCTCTACAAAAAGAAAAGAAAAAAACAGATTTAAAAGATGTTGGCCAAATTAAAAGAATAAACAAGGAAAATATAAGCATGTCCAGCAGTCAATAATTGGTATCCAACATATCCAATATTCTGATATATTTGTTTTATGTTTATAGATTATTTAAAAATATGAATTTATTTTGTGAAATGATTAATTAAACATTAAACATTTCTAATTCCACACTTTGTACAAAAACAATAAAATCCCAAATAGTTTTCTAAAACTTTTCATAAAAAAAAAGAAATCAGACATATTTTTATAAATGGAACTAAACCATAAACTTTATTAGCAATTTGCATGTTTGCATGTGTGTTATGTCTGATGAGCACCAAATAAAACTCTGTGCTTAGTCATTCTATCATTAGTACTCCTATGACCCCTTGTTTTCTGCCTAATTAATTCCCTGATGTTGGATTTACTCTCAGAAAGGTCCATTGTGGCTTGTACTGAGCCTGATGTAACGAGTTTTGGAGGCTCCCCTCTGTGGTAATTAGAGATATGGAGGATAAACCAAGCCGATGTGATTCCAAAGGGACGAGAAGAGAAAGTGAAGCACTGCTCCTACTAAAAAAAGGGCAGACCTCACAGGTAGCCGGGTACACTTGAGTTAAAATACGATAATTTTGAGTTGAAGTGTCACAATGTGACAATATTGCAACTTAAAACAAATATGTAACTGTTAATATCCAGCGTGATTTCATCTTTTAGGATCAGTGGTGTAGATGTAAAAGCATGGAAGTTGAGTTTCCCTTGATATGACAGCAAGAAGACGTCAATTGGTCTCATTTAACAATACTTTTACATGATTATAAACTGAAAAACAACAACATGTGAAACAGTGTGGGAAAACTCTGGTGATGTTCCATTAAATAAAACAGATTTTGGGTTTGCATGCAGCATTGAGATGGGATAAAATCTTTGCTGTCCAATCATTTTATTAGAATCTAAAAATGCTTCATAATATTATAAGAAACATTTTTAATAATAAATATAATCAAATCAAAAAGAGAACATTTTTTGATCATAGCAGTTTGAAAAATATACTGATGTCATGACAGAATCTGATGCAGCAGTAGATCTTATTAAGTGAAAGGCACAAAACAAAGAGAAACTGAGAGTATAGAATAACAAAACTATTCCAGTAAAACTTTATTAAAAATTGTTTTGATCGATATTGACAGATTTCTTCAACAGTAAACAAACCATATCACAGTTTTGGGGCAAATCACAATAAATCACAGCAGTTAACCTCATGCCAAACGTCTGCGACAACTCCTAGATGTCCAACCAGGAGCTGATAAATTGCCAAAACAGGACCCCTATCAACCTTACAGAATGTCACACTATATGAGAAAATATGCCAAAAGGTAGTTGATTATTTTTCAGTAGAGAATCCTATCTAATCGTTATGCAAATCGGGTAACATGTCAGAGACAATGTTTACACATTTATCTTTTCATGTGCCACACAAAAAAGCTTCAAACAGGATCTTAGAGAATCACTAAAGATTCGAGTGTTGCCGGACTCAGTCACACTTTGTGAGCATGCACATATCTCTTTCATTAAGCAGGCAGCCGTCTTGTATTTTCCTCACCAAATGACGCTTTCTTGGATTCAATAGATTCTCAGAAGAGATCTGATAAAGGGAGTTTGGGGAAACCTTCAATACACTGCTGAATGTAATGGAAAAGAATAGTCAGAAACATAAAAGACGCATCTGCCTCAGGAGTTTTTCTTTCTTTCAGGTGTTCCACATATTTTCGTATCTATATTCCACAGGTTTTTTAGACATACAGAAGTGACCCTTCATTAGTCCGAGTTACTAAACATATAAATCTGATCTAATCAACGTTTTTTAATATCTGTTCCAGTCAGCGGTTGAATACGAAACCGATGGCTGGATGAACAGAACTTGTCTCATCCTATGTAAGAAAACCAGTAGGATTTTTCTTAACAATATAACAGACTTAAAAAAGAACAGTTTTTCACCAAGATTACGGCTATTGTCTGCTATTGTTTAATATGCTACATCTAAGTTAAGATTAGTCTAACAACCTTTTTTGGTCAATCAAGCTGCAGAAGCCCAGCTTTCTAGAAACAGTTTTGTAAACCTATGTAAATTAGAAAAAAAAAAAAAACATCATAAACTAATCAGTTACCTCTCCTCTAGTCTAGATAGATGTTAGTAAATAGAGCCCCCATTTCGACATCGGCCCAATATTTGAAGAAATAAATTAGGTTTAACCTGTGATTTAAAATCCACATTGTAAGCAACATCTCAGAAACTTGGGGCTGAATTCAGCCAGCGAGGAAATAATGAAAAGGTATATTTCCAATTATGACTGCACACATTGTCACAGCTAAAGCTTTCAGAATACTTTACGTTTCAGATATGATACAGGAGCTCAGCACAGCGTGGCAGAGCAACTGTGGTTTCTGGAGCATGCCACCCCACCACTCCCCCCATCACCACCCTTTCTTTCTACATTTTCATTATACCGCCTCAATCTTCTAATGCCTGGTAGTTGTTCGTCCATGTAATTTAAAACAAACAGCCAGACACAGATAAGGGCATGACTGACTGAATAAAATTCAGTTGCATTGCTCCATCTGAGGGAGCCTAGAAAGGTCATCATTGCTGCTGCCAAGTCCCAATGTTTGTGTAAAAAAGAGGGCGGGGACGTGGGTTAAAGGGGTGGGGGTGGTGGGTTCGTCGGGACCGCAGGGTAAGGGGTCAGAGTGGGGCTTGGGTGGTCTGACATTGAACAGCCATTAAGTCATACAAGAAACTTTCCCTGACCCTAACGTTGATGCTTTTAGATTAAATATGCTCCAAAACTAGTATCAGTTATCTGTTTGATCCCATGTTTGTGTACTCATGTTCATTAAAGTGTTTTGTTATTACAGGACCCGGTAAGGATAACTGAGAGTGAGCAATGTTCTTCCCACAATATCTAAAATATCATAATGCCAATATTCAGTTTTTGCTTAACACCTGGGTAGTGTTAAAATATGACATGATAATTATGTAGGCTTTTGTACTCTTGACAAATAAACTGGAATAATTTGAACACTGGATCAAAGACCACTAAAAAGGTAGAAATGGAAAAATCAGTTCAGATAATAAGGGTTATTGATCAAAAGCACCTAAAAATAAAAAATAAAAATAAAAAAAAAAAAATATATATATATATATATATATATATGTGGTAAATGGTATAATTCTGTATAATTCAATGTAATGCTGATATTTACCTGGCAGAAGAATAAGCTCGTGGTAACAAAGGAGTATATGTCTGATAATTAAAGCGTTTCTTCAAAGACTGTGAAGACTTTTATTTTATTAGAAAGAACAAATAGACACAAACTTTAGATCCATTCTGTTGTCTATAAATGTTGCTTGTACCTATAACATCAAACAACAATATATTTCAAGCATCAATGTTTCAAGCAAATTGAAGTTGTCCTAAAGCTATTAAAGCTTGTGATGTTCTGAAAGTCAACAGCCCTTATATATATAGTACACCCAATGCACCATCTGTCTGACAGCGCTGTCTTAATTACACCTACGATGTTGATGCATTGTAAACCGTAAAGAGGATTATTTTGTCATCCATCTCTGCAGTTGACAAGCACTTAAATGCACTAACGTTTTTATTTAATGGCATACCTGCAGAGCTGATGCACAGCAAGAGGGAAGGAGTTTATTGGACTTCTTCATGACAACTTCAGTAGCTGATCCAAACTTTCAGAGACCGCTCTTGTAAAAAAAAACTCTCCAGCATTACCTTAATGCATTAAAGTCACTCTGTGCCCTACCTTTTTTATAAATATATCGTGATGCAGTTTGACCATGAAGAAAATAAGACTTCTGGCTGCTGGATGTGCTTAACAGCAGGTATTCCGTAAAGAGGTGATATGAATGATATCAATCAGTGAAAAATCCTGCGGTTGGCTAAATGGTGTCCTTCCTAACTGACAAGATTATGGGGAAGCTTTGAAGCTGCTTTTATTGGTTCCTCCACTTCCTTTGGGTTTACTTAACACCTGGGAGCTTTCATATGAGCACGTCACCATAATAAAAACCAATTCATAGCCTCCCGTGCATTTTTTTTTTTTTTTAGCTTATTTGCTCCTCACCATCTGAGCCTGCCTTTCATAAACCTGAGAAATATGAGTGATTTAAGAGGGCTGTATATGAGGAGGGATAAACAGATGGATGAGGATTACTAAAAAGCTGCCCAGTATCTCAGAAGCGACTGTCCAAACCTAATCTTCAGCCTTCTTTTCACCTGATAACCACCTAACTACCCACAGAAATAGACTAATTCTGTGTCTGACTCACACAGAAGCTGCTTGATGCAGAAGAACAATTAGTTACCAAACTAATAACTAACAGGTGACAGGACCAACAAAGGTGGCTGGAAGTCCAGAAAGTGGTCAACAGAGACACATACAATTGAGGGTTTTTGAAGGAGAGAGGGATTCTTGGGGAAGCAATTGAGTCAAGTGGTGAAAAGATTTCAGCGTAAGCATGTATTAGGTGTGAGCAACGGGTTTCAGATCTGTGAGAGCTGCCGCGATAGTGAGATGCTACTCTTGTTTCTTGTGGGCTTGTGATGAAAAATAAAATTCATGAGCAAGTGGTGAGGGGACAAAATGGTAACCACCTGCTTTGCAGATCAAGACGCTCTCACCCCATGACACAGAATATACCACTTGCCTCTGATGCAATACACTTGTGTTAGAGGGGCGCGTGACTGCCAAGGACAGCCGAACCATTCTGAAGGACCATGTGCATCAAATGATTCAAACATTGTATCCTGAAGGTGGTGCTGTGTTTCAGGATGAAAATGCATCAATACACACAGCAAGACTGGTCAAACATTTGTTTGATGAACATGAAAGTCAAGTTGAAAATCTACCATGGCCTGCACAGTCACCAAATCTAAATATATTGAGCCACTTTGGGGTGTTTTAGAGTAGCGAGTCAGAAAACGTTTTCCTCCACCAGCATCACGTTGTGACCTGGCTACTACTCTGCAGGAAGAATGGCTTAAAATCCCTCTGACCACTGTGCAGGAGCTGTATATGTCATTCCCAAGACGAATTGATGTTGTATTGCCCGCAAAAGGAGGCCCTACATCATACTAATAAATTGGTGCTGTCTAAAACCTGGTGTTTCAGTTTCTTGTCCAACCCCTGTAATTTCCTATAGTCGTGAACTGACTTTTATATACAGTCTAATTGTCTAAAATACACATACTATGATGAAATAACTTTAAATGGCAAAAAAAGTGCTCATACACACTAGTCAAATGATTGCAGAATTCAGTTGAAACCGAAGGCATTTCATTAAACCGGAAGTTGTAGCTTTAAGTTGAAGTCATTATTGTTAGCTTCATAGGGGTTTTATGCAATCTGGCCAATATTATATCAAATAAAATATCGGATCACACATAAGCGGTGGCGTTCATTAATTTTTTTGGCCCCAATGGAGACCCTGTTCTATATCTTGCCAAATACTACAGTGCTTGGACAACAGCTGTACCCTTCATCCATTTATGGCACTACCAGCTTCATCTTTCTTAACTAAATAATCTGTTATTCCAAAAGCTTGGACCCAATACGCTTGCATCTGATCCTTGTTTTATAGATTTAATTTTTCTTTTTTAATGCTGCTAGCAATAAAGATGATTGGCTTTAGGAGTGTCATGCTTTAAATTCCGTCTTTTCTGAGGTTGGAATCTCCCAGGAAACTAGAGGATCATACATGAACATTTTCATTATCAATTTCCGCTATGACTTAATAAGATCACATCATCAACACACTTCAGTTACTGTTTACGTGTTTTCTACATCTGCATGCTATTAAACTACACTCAAGTCATTCCACCAATAGTTTTACACCAGATACAAGGAAGGAATCATTGATTTTCGTTGGATTGACGAAAATTTAGCTTTGGCATACATGTGCCTTTTACAAATTGTCACAAGACATGCGGAAGACATAGTAAACATGTCAAGGTTGTCTGCTGGGTGTTCTACCACCAATGAACGTTTTGGCCTACATGACATACAGTAAGGCTGCATGCAATTCTGAATTAACAGTTCTAACTGTGAAATATAGTAGTGGAGGCATAATTTCGATATTGGTGCTGTAAATGGTTTTCTACAAAACATGATACAATAGGTGGTGGTTCACCTTTGCAACAGAACAACAAATCTCACACCATAGTTAGACTGCTAATGATCAATGATCAAGGTGATGAAGATCAATTCATATTTTTGAGCTATAGTGGCCTAGTCAAAGTCCCAACCTAAGCCCAGTTTATAAGGTTTGAAATTTGCTAGGGGCACATGCTGTCCATTTACTTTGACAGAGAATGAGGACTTTTAAATGTTAAATGTGCAAAGATTTTAATCTGTAAAGATATAAATCTGCAACACTCATATCTCAAAAGACTTGCAGCTGAACTTATAGCACATAGTTCTACAAACGACTAACTTAAAGGAATTGAACAAAAACAAATGAAATGTTTATAGGATTTGTTTTTTTTTAAAAGCATATGTTTTAATTTGCTCCATAGTTATGCTCTATTTTTGTCTTGCTCTACCATACAATCCCAATAAATAAAAAATGTTGCTTTTGGGTATAAAATGGCCGAAAGAGGAAATGTTCAAGAGGCACTTTGTGAAAGAAGATTTTTATTTATTTATTTATTTTTTGTAAATTTGTGCAGTACCAGTGTGTCTGTGAGGACGATGTGCAACAGCACAAACACGTGGTGAGATAGTGACAAGAAAAGAAAACAGAGCAGACATTGCTTAATTGGCTTTTCAGTCATTAACAGGGTCTCACACCTCATGAAACATTAATTACACAGAGCGCAGTGGAGATAGGGAAACTTAATTAGAAATTATTCACTGCGCAGCGAGAGCTGAGCGATAGTATTTCTGCAGCGTGTAAATTGTCCGTGTGAGATCTAAAATAAGCGCAGCGAACAACTATGTAGACACCGCCCTTATCTGGTTTCATCCGCACTTGCCTCTCTTGTGAAGTGAGATTCCCTTTTTACCTTTGGACTAAGTACACCCTTCAGTCCCCTCTTCCCCCATATTGTCTCACGTTGCTCCCACCTATCTGATAACTCTCGTTCATAAATTATTTACACCACCCTTCCTGCACCCGTACATTCAGGACGTAACTGACAGAGAATTTGCCTTTTACCCTAACATATGGGAGGGAGTGATTAGTTCATCCACCTCCAACTTTAGTCCTTCACCTCAACTCTCTGCATCTTTTTATAGCACTTCCTACAACACAGCCTATGTTTTTCTCCTTCACAGTGATCCAAAACCCTAGTTATTCATGTGACATTAACGCTCTTGATGGGATATACCCTTGACACTGCCCACTCCTCCAAGCAGTTCCACACGTTTCCCCTAATCCCCTGCTCAACTTGACAGATGGTCCTCTCCACCCCCTCATCTTAGGTGTATTGATCCAACTCTCCACCCAGCGATTGTCACCACGTAATCCTGTCAGGAATTTTTTCCTCTCGCATGCGTGTATGTTGGTTCAACGTCATTCCTCTTACAAGCTCAAACAAAAGGAGTGGCACTACTGTCATCAGAATGTACCTAAGGTACGATACTACGTATAGTCAACTCACTATTTATGTGAGTTGTTCTTGAATGAAAATCCCAGCAAAACATTTGCCAAAGATCAAACTTGCGAGCACATACAAACGTTCTGTATCAATTGTTATATGCCTAATTACGTTTCTACCCGTGTACCTGTGTATTGAAACTGAGCATGACTGCTTAACCCGTTCTAGACAAAAATTAGCTTTATACCAGAACTAAGTACTAATCCCATTAAGGTTGGATAGTAATTCTGCAACTCATTGGTGGTGGGATTATGTCCAATTATATCCAACATTACTAATTTGCATTCTAGGTGATTTTCCATAAATCCTTAGTTTTTTCACTCTTAATCTTACCTTACCAAAGATTTTTTTTTTCTATTTGGACTTCAACATTCCAATTTAAGTCCAAAAAGTCGCCAATATTACTATCTGATTCTCTGCTTTTCTAGAAAGGTATCAGACACATCTTCTACGGGAGAAGTATGAAGGTTTCTTATATCAAAAGTAAGAAACAATAATTGAAGTTCTTCATATTTAACACAAAAAACCTTACCTGTTTTTCAGATGCTGGATGCTTCCAAGGCATTTAAAGTGACCGTTTACCATGATGGCCATGCGAGTACACAGTGCTTCACACTCCTCCATACTGTTAAATAAATGTGAAGAACAGTGATCAGGCAAAATAAAAAGTAAAACTTTTTTTCCTGAAGGGTTTTGCTTTCATGTTTCTTGTACTTTGTAACACTTGTAGGGAGTTTCAGAGAATAATTATCTTGCACAGTTAAAGCTTTGGTCTGAGCTTTTTCATGTGTTCTGACAACTTAAAATTGAGGATAAATATAGTAATTAGTGTACAGAGTGCTATTTGTAGACATATTATCCATTATCTTTTTGAGATATTTTTCTTTTATTTTTGTTGTTGTGGCATAACTAGTTGAAGCAAAACCTGTGACCATTTCTAAAGTACAGCACAATTAGGACTATGACTTTGTGAAACCGGATGAATTTGCCAACTAACAAAACAGAATCGCATGGTCATGACAAGGATTGTTGGGCACAGCTCTGCCACATTGCCTGCGACAACAACAAATGCTTTTATTCCCCCATCAAAGGAGCCAGTGTACTGCAGAGAATCTATTCCAAATGAAACTAAGCCTGGGGAGGAAATGTTTCAATTTGGAGAATGATGCAATGTACGATGAAGTAAGCAACCAATGAAAATGTTATTTTTCTCAAACGGAAGAAAATAAGTTTGGGAACTTAAGTTTGCTTCGGGTAGACTTGGATAATAAAAAGACTCCAGCTCTGATATTGACAGTTTCCCCTTTCAAAAAAGGCAACCAAAAAAAAAAAAAAAGCTCCAGTCAGTCGATATGCCTCATGAAAGCATTGTAGCAACCACTGTGTTTCTGGCAGCCAATACTACCTGCCACTCTGAAAACAATACCTCCCAACAAAACGGGGACTTCAATCAATTATAATTACAATATTTATAGCTCCTATTCGTATACAGAAAATATGTTTTCCCCGTTTTTCTCCCCGAGAGGACAGTCTAAATATTTTGACTGGGCGAGCGCATTAAAGGGGGATCGATGAGACAAGTGAAGGCCCAACCTGTGCGATGTGAGAATGACTGAACGTCCCTCTTTGATGACACTCAGGATGCAGTCCCAAAGGAAGCGTCTGGCTTTGGGGTCCATCCCAGTGGTTGGCTCATCCTGCAATAAATTAACAAAAATTTCATTATTCTAAAATAGCAAAACTGTGTGTAAGAAGATTAATTTTATTTACACCCATTTATCCTTGTGCCTGTAAAAAAGGATTTTAGTGCAAGTGAAGACAAGTCAAAATCTCTACCTAAAAGACTAGTTTTCTAGCTAAAGCTCAGTCAAAGTGTTGCAGTTATTTCTTTTTTTTTTTTTTTTTTTGAGTCTGGACCTGG
>JAVLVB010001277.1:681537-728459 GCA_032876305.1 Orestias chungarensis
TGTGAAAATGCTCAAAGGCTATGAATACTTTTTTCAAGGTACAGTGGGTGGCATACCAAAACGACAAAATGAAAATGTAATGCAAAACAATCAAATGTCCTTTAGGGCCTTAATAGGGAATATATTTTTGGAACCGTCCAACGCCATCTGTTCGGCAAAAGTCAGGTATCTGCCAAGGTGCACTGCAGCTGTACCATCGGCGCATAGCACAATTAATAAGAAACAAAAAAGAGAGAAATTTAGAAGCACGCAGACATGCAGCACACATGGCTTTCTTTTGACCATAATACACATGTACACTTAAAGAGAACACCGGCTGAAGCCCAAGCAGCCTCAGCTCAGCAAAACCCAACATACAGACACACATTGGGCCACTATTTCTTTTTTTTCCTCAGGGCCTGTCTGTTCACACACGATTAGAGTGACAGTCCTCAGTCTGACTGGTTTTATTCCAGACTTCCCTCAGAAACTGAATCCTACAAATCCCACAGGTTTGGTCAGGATGCCCAGTGTGAGCATGTGCAAAAAAAACAAAAAACAGAAACACTATTTGGTACTGCTTCAAGGCTGACTAGGCTACCACACAATGCTGAAATTGACACAGACAGAAATGCCACATTATCCCTCTGCTTTAAAGTGAAGGCTAACTTGGCTGTGGCGACTAAATAAGGCAGTTTAGAAAGGGATGCACGATTTGATCCTGCCAAAGCTTTAAAGATAATCCTATTACATGTAATTTATTATGGATTATTCATTACTGTGCTAAAGTTATTGGAAGCATTAACTTATGCACAGTTATGCATATATTACAGAGAGCGTTGCATAAATCAGCAAACTAACCAATGCCATATTGCTAAATGAGCTCACAGGAAATAAAACATTTGGCTCATTTTGAGTCTCTCCTTATTAGTTTTATTGTATATTTAT
This sequence comes from Orestias chungarensis, assembly GCA_032876305.1. Classification (NCBI taxonomy): domain Eukaryota; kingdom Metazoa; phylum Chordata; class Actinopteri; order Cyprinodontiformes; family Cyprinodontidae; genus Orestias; species Orestias chungarensis. Next base: position 682,465 of record JAVLVB010001277.1, read on the forward strand.
ATATATTAGTTTTAACTAAATGCCACCAGGTAGCTTATTAACAAAAACAGTTGTACTTCAGATATTTCCTACACAATTATTCATTTTAATCTAAAAGAGTTTCAGACACTTACATTTTTTTTCAATTATCTTCCAAAGATAGACTTTTTTGCAATCTTTTAGTGGTCTGATGATCATCCGGCTTTCTGGTGGTCTGTTAATGTTTATATTGTATGCTTTCATACTAACTTCTGTCCAGTATTTCACTGTTTTCAAAACAAGTCAACTTTGAGAAATGAATAACAGCGTAATAAAAAGAGATAAAAAGATAAATCAAGGTTAGTTTTCTGTGCAAGGATAATTTTCAGAGACCAGTGTAGTTTTGTTGAGCTATTCTTGACCTCTCTCTGTTTGTTTTACATGTAGCAGTATTCAAAATAACCCCTGTAGAAGTAATATTTGTCCGATAACTCTAGAATTTTAAGGGTTAGGGCTTTGAGGAGAAAGGAAGTTTATACACAGAATGCTTACATTTTTTCCACATAGTGGTTCACTCATCCTAGAGTAAAAACTTCCCTTTAAAGGGAAAACCACTGTAGTCCCAAAACCACTCGAAACCTTTCTAGTTTTTGAATGAAATAATTGCATTAAGCATATGCAAAGAAGAAAACCTTTCCAAGATCCCTTCTTCTACACAATAGCAAATAGATAAATAAGCAAAATATTAATTTGACAATATTTTAATGTAGTTTATGAGTAGAAGTATGGCAGTTTACTTTGGAGGTTTTGCGAATAATAAACTTTGCCTGGTGCCATTTTTCGATCTCTAGATCCAACATGACTAGTGTATACAGAATTCACCGGAGTAAATGATCATCTAAGGGGTTCTTGTTTCCAATGTTTTCAGTTTTTTAAATAAATAACTTACAAATAAACCAGCCACCTACCCTCTTTTATTGTAATTTTTAGTGGACACTGTCGATATATTGTTATGGTACAATGTTGGGAAGAAACACTGTGTAGCACAGGCCACTAATTCCACCTGCATCTTGAACCGTTTTTGCTTTTTGTTTCTTAAAAAGCCACGCCATGCAGCAGTCTAATTTTAAAAAACTTTTACACTTTAAGTAATTATACATAATATTAAAATTGTGTGAACATTACTTGGTTTTTACTTTTTTAAACCAACATCTCTATAAACTGTGGGGAACAAGGCCAACAATTCTGAATGAAACGTGAGCATGTGCATGACCCACCCCACCGCAACCCAAGTTATACTCTTGTACTCCTTTGGGAAATTTAATGAGGATTTGCAGCTTCGATCGATATCTTGCTTTTTATACCCCTTAGCCCTTGCTTCATATTCCAAACCTATTTCCATGTACTCGATACAATCTCTGAGCATAGAGACAAAATAAATGATCCACTCTCTAAACACGCTCAATGAACAAATATTGACAGAAAGTATACCACTCAGTTATGTTTTCATGAACCGGCAGCATATTTCATTTCATGGTGGAAAACATGATAATAAAGCTGAATCTCACCAAGAAAACCACTGGCGGACACCCGATCAGGGCCATTGCTGTGGAAAGTTTGCGTTTGTTCCCACCACTGTAGGTTCCTGCTGACTTGTTGGAGTACTTGTTCAGCCCCAACTTTTGAATCCCCCATTCGGCCACCTTTTCAAAGAGAGAGAAAGACAAAGCCTCCGTTATGGATTGAAAATAGTTGTTTATGAACCCCGGGATGACCTTATGACATTAGTGTATCACAATTGGGCTTGGTTATCCAACAAATAGGAGCTCTGTGGTTTTCAAGAAAAACTTTGATCACGAGCATTCGTGTGAGGCCTTCATCACAAACTGTTAAGTGTGTTTTTTTAATAGTCATTTGGTGAATGATATCCATTTGGAGCATTGTAAAAAGGTAGAATATAGCTTTTGGAAATAATGTAGTTTGTAGAACCTACAGTAGTATGGTAACATAGTTAGGCATGATAAAATCCAATAACTGATATTTATTGTGTCTATATAAATTAAATAAAAAGCTGGAAAAGTCCCAACTTCATTCCTTTTAAGATTTGTGAAATCTACAGGAACAGTGGTCAAAAATCGGACATGGGCCGTGTGCCACATTTTAGGGAAGCATACTTTACAGAAGCACGTCTACCAAATGTTGTTAGGGGTTTTTACAATGTTTAAGCATGAATGCATAATTTTTGGAAGATGACCAGCGGAATACAAACGTATAAAAAAATAGAGGTATTTTTTCCTTAGCAAAAATTAAACTGTATAATTATTTTTTTGCTGTGTTACCAAGTATAACACTGCAAGGAATTTGTTTGGATGGATTTTTGTCTTCAAAAAAGATCGCAATGAACCACTGCACCATTCTGAGTACTGCTCGCAGGACATGGTCCCGTTGCACTGCGGCTAAGACATCAAAGTCCTGGCTCTGAGTCTGTGGTCATTGCCGACCCCCTTCCTCTTTTGATTTTTTTTTCCTGCAGGAAGGTAGTGTGAGAGAACAGCAGCCAGGCTGCCTTAGGCATCCCACACCACTGTGAATAATGTAGAGCCATAACCCACAGCTGCTGCTTTTGTTCCATGGGCCATTTTTCATTATGCATGGCTTCTTGCATCCAGGTTATCTCTAATTTCTGCATGTTTTTTTTTTTTTTGTGTTTCTAAACATGTATTCTTGCAGACAGCATCTATGAAAAAACACCTGGACGATAAATACATTTCATTGCGTCTGTATTAGCTTTATAGTGCATTGCTGCTTCAATACAAAGGTATCTCAATTACCATGGCAACTTCTTCTTCTGGTACCCCTCTTAACCGAGCATAAAACTCCAGATGCTCTCGTCCAGTCAAAAGGTCATCAATGGCGTCAAACTGGGGACAATAACCCAGGTTCTGGTGAACATGCCTCATTTCAGTTCGTATGCTTGGGGAAAAAAGAGAAAAATTATGGGGTAATTTTGTATGAATGTCAATAGTTTTCAAGATAACATTATTACAGAACTGTATGACTGAGCCTTCAGAGAAGGAGAAATGTTGTGCACCTAGTGAGGCAAACGTTTCTGAAGAAAATCGCCTAATATTCACAATAACTTGATAAGAAACACATAAAAAGAGATAACCCAGTAAAAGCCACAGAATAAAATGTTTCCTACTCTGCATACATTTGCAAATAAATTTCACTACATTTGAAGCAAAATTGACACAAAACTAAAGAAAAAAAAGAAAAGAAAAAAAACACAAGCTGTCTTTATCACTCCGAGGCATAAAGCGCTAAAGTGGATTTGCTTTCATCCTTCCCAAGCTGCTTTGTTTCCTAAGGATATTGGGAGAGTTTCTTCTTTTAATGGGTATTTTCTAAAGCGCAATCGTCTGCCTCATAGAATCTGAGAGTGATTTAATGTTTTTTTTGAATGGATAAATCTTAAAAATAGATTGATTAAACTTAAAGCTTCAGAGATCTAATTTGGTGTTCTGGTCTTGTTTTGATAACAGTTCATGGTAAGTGTAGGTAATGATCTTCATCTGGTTCTACAACAATGAGGTGAAGTTCCAGGAGTTTAGTGAATCTCAACAGCACTGTGATACAAATAACTCTATCCTGACCCTTGTTGTGAGTAGAAGTAAAATATTTTTTTATTTTATTTGCTTATTAAATCCATACTAACCTATTAAAAAAACAGAGAGTGTAAATTAGTTTTAAATTAAAACATTGTAAAAGATATTTACCTATTCTGAATACTGCTTTTACAATATTTATTGAGACGCATGGTAAAGATGTGTGGGAGACCTTTCAAAAATTGTATTTTCTATTGTGGAAATAGGAGAGGATCTCACAATAAGAAATTACTTTTCTTGGCAAAAGCACTTTATTTACGTTTTACAGTTGATCAGAAAATCTTCAATTGACATTTAGTACAAATAAGATGTGACAAATGTAATTTGTTGAATGTACTAATATAAATAAGTCTGTTATTTATATTTACATCATATTTCCTGTAATGCAAGGAATAACCTTTTCTCTCCTACCATTATAAATGTAAACATACAGTATGCAGCGTGCTAAACTCTACTAGAAATTTAACTGGAGCTGTGTGCTTTGCAGTTGTTTAGATTATTTAATTACAATTATAGCGAGTCATGTTTTTCTTCTTTTTTATGTAATATATACATTAATTTTGACTTGTAAATTATGACTTGTAAATTATGAAGAAATATGTTCCTCCACGGATCACTAAAATATTTTATCTACTTGGTCCAGCATTGTAGTTTTTTTCAGGCTTTTTTCACACTTTTTAAGAATAAAGGCATACTCTAGCTACCAAAAGCCCATTAAATGATGCAAATTTGGCAACGCCTCAGGCGCTCTTCTGTGGCAGGTGAGTTGTATTTTAAACGTGGCAAATTAAATTTGCTGATCATAATTAAGTAAGAAACCCCCTAACATGATAGTTCATACTTAGTTAAATGTCACAGTAAAAATCCTGCTATGTGGTAAAAATAATGTCCTGTTCACACAAGAGAGTCAATTGTGATATGGAGGTGGAAAGGTTTCAGCCAAAGGTAGGAAAAGTAAGAAAAAAGGGATGAAGATGCTACTGGTGACTATCAGGGTATGATTTAGGTACTAATGTTTGCAGAACCTACATGACCATTTTCTTAATCTCATAAGCCTGTGCACTATTCTTACAAAATGTTACTGTCATTCGAATTATGTCTACCATAAAAAAGATTCTTCACAATCAATTGAGTATATTCCTGTACAGTCTTACTCTGGAGAAGAAAACAACATTGGTATTTCCCTAAGCTCATGAGGCATCATGCAAAGAACTTAAATGATCAGTATTGCTTTTATGTCGATCACTCAAGGCTGATGAAACCAAAGCTTCCAAATTTGACATGTTTTGGTAGTGAAATTGCTTTATCAACTCGTGGGCCAATGCATTAGAGCACTGAAACAACTATGTAAGATTTCAGGCTTTCTTTTTCAATGTACACCATATACTTGTACGTGGAATTTGGAAAAGTGTGCACAGCTCTCCTCATGCCAACCCTACTTCCTAAAGGAGCCTACGAAAAATATCTATGTGCAAAGGTCCTGTTCATTATGTTGAGTTGATTGGCATGGGGATCATGGATTGTTTGTTACAGCTTTTTGAAGACTGCCTTTAGCTTAAAGCCACAAGTAATCTCTAAACATCAGACAACAGCGGAGCATGCTGGTAAGTTATTGATAACCAACAACCACAGGTATCAGGTCCCTCTGTGAGATGAATCCTTTCATCACAATAAATGAACATCAAAATGTCCATAAACTTGTCAATGATCTTTTGTGTCCCATAATACAGAACTACATTTTTTTTTTAAAGAACCCACAAAGGCCTGTACGTGACCCTAAAATGAACTTCTACATTCTATTTGTTATTTTTATGATAAAATCTTAAACCAGCATAAAGGGGGCTTTAATTGTACATTCTAGATTTATCAGAGAAAAACTATCATTTAAAGCAACACTAAAGAAGTTTCAGTTTTGGGTCAATTTTGGAGCCACTTTGGACCACCCTCCTCAAATTTTGTTAGTGCCTGTGAAAGTGATATAACTCCCCCGCGATACAACACCCACCCAAATGTAACGCAAAATAGAAATGAAAACTTTAACTTCTACAATATATATGAGTATGGGTTTCACATAAACTTTGCCGACTTAACTCAACCTGTGTCTCTACCTAGTACAGGATCTCTGAAGAGACATGCAGACAAGAAAATAAATGCTCTATAACTTCAGCTTAAAAAATGAACTGTCCAGAGTTGCTTTTCAAGTTGAAACCATGTAGATCCCTCAAGTCCTCAGGCATAGGCAAGCTTGGAGTTCCAGGACTAAACAGTACCAGGACTGAACAACCTGACACTTTATTTATTTGATATGCTTCTTAGCTCAGAAGCAGCCTTTCTGGAAATTAGATGTAAAAAAACTGTTGGCTCCTTCAAGTCAGAAATGACAAAAAAATGCTGCACGTTGTTTAAAGAATCTAAAAAAAGATGTGCTTTATGGTTTGAACAGTGAAATTGAATATTTGACTTGAATGGGCTATTTATGTAAAATATAACTTCAATCTAAGGTTTGACTGAAAATACAAAGACTTTACACATATGCCTTTTGATTTTTATTTGAACTGCATTTTGATCAATCATGTTATATAAAATTGGCTTGATCTTATCCAGGTTATTAATTCACCTCAACCGCTCCAAGCCACACAATAGATTCAACTATAAGCAAAACTATGTTTTTGATTATAGTTAAAAATTTCAATTGGTTCAACTGTTGCCAGTTTCCTTAGCTTTTCTTCAACCTAGCTACATGGTTTCCATTTCTGCAAAGAGAAAGCATTGTTGCTAGCCATTGTAGCCTGATGCCCTGTTTATCCCCTTTAAAAAAAAATTACCAGCTAAATCTGACTGTGTTTCAATGTAATTCCGATTAAATTGGACATTATGTAGCTGTATCTAAATCTGACTGTGGTTTGTTCTTTGTTTTAATGAATTAGATGGAATATATTGGAACTTTCCTGGATTTTTCTTAAAATAAACAAATCCAAAGTCAGTTAAAATGGCAATCCTAAGTCCAAAAAATACTTTTGTTGGCAATTGAAAGACAACACAATGGATATGTGATATAATTATCCAACACAAGCCTGATTTCCTTATGGCCTATTAGAACAAACGATTGCAAATAAGCTAACACCCAGATGGAGCATTCCTTTTCTTTAACACTAAACAGACACAAAGAAGAAAAGAAAGTCAGTGCAGGTAAGAACAGCAATTCTTGAAATTACAGATAAGAAAGAGAACTGTCGGGATAGCAGACGCATCCATTTAAGAAACTGTTGCCTCTCCGCCTCTGCTGATCATTCCTCCTGCGGCTGCACAGAACACGAGTATAATCAGATGAAAATAGACGAGTGGGTGTTGTCTGCTCACATCTGTTTTTCCTCTTTTCAGCTGTTTCCCCTAAAGGTCCCAAAGATTTTTCTTTGATCACCATCACCCACATTAATCAACATTACCAGAACTGCGTAAGGCCCCTGCTGCATACAACTTTGCCCCCTTGTCGAACACAGTCAATGAATAGACATCTATTCCAACCACTTCTCCACTGCACCCACACTCTCTCAGCCGAACTTGGAGACGCATGCCAAAGGAGGCAAAGGAACAGAGCGGCTTGTTCCTAACAACCAAAGACAGCAAACCTACTTTCTCTCAAAGCACTCAGAATTTCTGTTTCACTTTGGTCAAGTTGTCTTATTTTAGTATGTTGCATGTAAAACTATTTTTATTGCTTAATTAAATCTGAAATGAAAAAAATAAATAAATAGATACAGGTCAAAAGAAATGATAATTTCGAGAAAGATGTTTATGTTTATGCATTTAGCAGACACTTTTATCCAAAGCGACTTACAAAATAGACACAATGTTGGGTAAGAGTTAGGATAAGAGATGATCTATGATGAGATGGGCCTTTGAGAGTTTCTTGAAGATAGACAGGGACTCTGCTGTTTTTGTGGCGCTTGGTAGGTCATCCCACTATCTTGGAACGACACAAGAAAACAGTCTGGATTGTCTTAAGCGTGGTGTAGGCTCTGCTAGGCGACAATCCATTGATGAGCTGCCTTTGAAAGATTTTAAGTTTTTATGTAGTATTTAGGTTTTTTCCAAAGCGACTTACAAAGTACGTAGTAGCGGAAAGGGTCTTGCACAACAACCCACCCTAAATGCTGTTAGTTTTTAAAGTCGACTGACTTTCCACTTGACCTATATGACTTTCACACAGTGTTAGTGAATGGACATTCTGTCATCTCAAAATTTCAATCTTTTCCGTAAAGAGTTAAAAGATTTCTTTGTCCTGCAACATTACTTAATATAAATGTTAATGGAAAAATCAGGGTGCACAATTCAAAAGCAAAGAGGTTTTAAAAGTAAAAAAAAACTGAGGATATAAGAAGAGAAAAGAGTATGGAAACAGGAACTGGAGAAAAAGAATAGATAGAACAATAGATAGAAGGAAGAAACATAAGGAATAAGTAAGGAACAATTGAAGGATAATAAGGAAAATATTGGTTAGATTGCAGGTTGAAGAAAGGAGCAATTAACTTAGCAGGCAACCTAGCAGGAATATCAAACCAAACTACTTAAACAAACAAGAAAAAAATCTTGTTCATTTGAATGTTTGGATTAACTCAGTTTGGAATAACTTAAGAAAAGAAGGAAGGAAAATTCAAAGGATAGAATATTGAAGAATATAAAGGAAGGAAGGGAGGAAGGAACAAAGGAAGAAAAAGAAGAAAAGGAAAGAAGATCAAGATGCATTTTATTGTCATTCATATCACACGAGGGTATCCTACATGAGCTTGAACAAACGAAGGAATACTTTCCAAACTAGTAGAGGTTCATTCAAATTACAATATTTTCGAATTAAAATCATTTCAAGAAATACTTACATTATAACACAATAAAAATAGAAAGTAGATAATACAAAAAGACATGGTAACTACCAACATACGAAAAAGAAATGGAAAGAAAAGGGGGAAAAAAATCTTGAGCTCCATCCACACCTGAACAGCTACCTTGGGTGGTTAATTGAGATAAGGTACTTTGCGCACCGGTGGGACCCAGAGCCTCACCTGTATCCGTTTAAAAAGGCCTCTCCACTGGAGACTGGGATGTCTCCCGTCAGCATCTTGAACGTCGTGGTTTTCCCAGCACCATTGATCCCCAGTAAGCCAAAACACTGGAGCAAAGGGTTGTACATTAGGAAAACATTGCAAATCTCATTAGAGAACCGACAGAGCAGCATTCTCGATTACATTCCTAATAAGCTGTATGTTCATTAGCAAATACAATGAAGTGTATAAATAGAGTGTGCACATCGTTCCAAGGCAGATAACTGAGGTTGCATTTAATGGTGTCTCCGGGAGTAGTTTGGTGTTTTACAAAATAACAAATTGATGTATTGTGTCCACAAACAAAAACAGACAGTAAATGAACAAACACTGTGAGAGTCCCTGAGTCTCTTCTTGCCTCTTCACATTCCAAAAACAGACACCCTTCTCTATCTTTATTTTACTTTTTACGCTGCTGGATGTGTGACTTCTGCATGAAAGGATGTTGTTTCTGCAGACCCCTCTATTTGTGGTCATTTGACCCCTTCCTCCTTGATTTTAGGTTTTCTGGCTTTGGCATAAATATTTGATTCCAGCTTTTTATTCATCCATGCTTGTTTGTGACCCTCTACCAATGAGTGCATCGAACAGGTCTAAGCTTGATGTAAATATTGCATGGAAGAGTGGGGCATGATCAGTGGATATTCCTCTGGCATTTACAGTAGGCTCTGAGTAAACACCGGCAGGGACGATGGGTACCAGCTGGAAAGCCTTCTGAGCCCCAATGACTGTCAGCTTTTCACACTGTGTTTAAATTTGTGTGTACAGTGTTTTTTAATCCGTGTGAGATGTATAACATTACACATTTTATGAAAAGACTGTGTTTCACCAATTTCGTTATCCAGTTCCAATTTACAAGGCTGGAATATTAAATTAGATCCACATGCCTTCGCTGCTCACTATTCTGTGCGTTTATTTTTGCACACATGTACACTCAGTCCTATAATGCCATAAATATAGGAGATATGTTGTGTTACCGCATTCACTGAGCTGGGTTTGAAAATTATTTTTGATAGGACTCAGTTGGAGGAAATACTGAGACTAAATATATTAATTAAGTCTTTAAATAACTGACGCTGTGGTCAGACGTTTACAATGCGGTCATGAATTGTTTATTTTACCTGTATTTTTGTCCAGGGTGGGTTATTAATACAACTTTGTTTTTTTTCTTTAGGAATTTAGTAAAAGCATGTGCCAAAAATTGCTATCAGTTGAAACACCTTTCGTCCCTGACTGAATTCATTGGGGAAACATCTGTGAATGTATTTTACGGCCTCGCTTCGAAAACACTGCTTTCTTTTTTGACACAACGCAAAAGTCTAAATAAATTTACGGACATATCAGGAAGATAGGTCTGGAGCTCAAAAAAATATTTTAAATTGGAAACAACTTGCTTGAAGGTCTCACTGTCATCTGTTCAAATATTTAAATACAAGCATAACCTGAATAAAAATGTCTAACCACTTAGGAAGGAGATCGGTTCCGTTTCTCAGAGATCTACAAATGTACAATTTGACCACAAAAAAGAAAAAAGAATCGATTAGTGAAGACACTGGCTGAAGCGGGTGAGGTAGAGTCATTGCCCATAGTGAAATGCTTCCTGTACCGGCATGGGATGAAAGGCCAGCATGGAGGAAGCAATTACACGAAACAGAAAAACCAAAAAAGTGAAATTGCCACTTAAAGATGCAAGCCAAGATTTTAAAGACATGTCCTATAGTTTGAATAAACCTAGGTGAAACTGTTTGGCCTTAGTTGCCACACCCATTATCCCAACTGGGAAGTGTTGGGATGGCAGCATTAGATTGTGGGCTGTGATAAAAAGATGTTTGTTAGCGACAGGGTTACACAATCTCTGTCAGTAGGAACATGTGTAGATTTATGCAAGTTATTGAGAGATGTTGGTAAAAGGATTCCCATTTGGTCAACTACATGATCTAAACATCAGTAAAAAAGTGTATTTTTCTATGGTTTATGTAAACTTCTGAATTTCAACTGTATGTACAAAAAAAGTCCTTCTAATAGGGAAATTTCGGACAAACTTTACAGTTGAAGAGTTGCTTGTCTAATCAAGTAGCATCTGGCTCACCTCTGCAGCAGGCACGCCCACACATAGCCGGTCCACAGCAGGAATGCTCTTCCCAGGGTATACCTGCAGCGAAAAGACAATACAATGAATCAACCAACCAGCCAGAGAGAAAGCGGGAGGAGTTGGATGGTGGAGAGCAGACGGAGAGGGAGAAAGAACAGTGGATAGGATGAGAGAACACTGAGCGATAGACCATAGCAGCAGCAACTAGGAAGCAGGTGGCAATGAGGGGGGAGAAAAAATGAAAATGAAGGTAACACATTTTAAATACAATTGATCATTCTGAACACTCTGAAAACCCAGGTGGGGGAAAGCTTTAAAAATAAAGGTGGGAACTTTAAATCAATGTTTTTTTATAATGGCAAAAAATAAATTATGTTCGCAGTCACAGAGCCTGTGAAGGTAATCAGCCCTGAATTTGAGGAGCACTTTTTTAAAGCTCAAAGCCTTTAACACTCAGAAGCTGAAAGTATTTTATTATTAGGTACCTACGTCAAACACGTCTAGTGTGTTTTGACGTAGGTGCAATTGACTGGACACCAAAATTAACAAAATAAACAAAAGCATTTTTGACTTAGAAGTTCTAACCATCGAGTAAAAAAAAAGTTGCCAGTTCACATTAACACTTTCAAAGAAATGCTCAATAACTATATTACTTTTCACCCCTTAAGAATAGAAGAATTCACAAGAGTGGCTGAGATTTCTGCACTTATAAGCCCCACCCCATCCCAATTTTATTGCAACTAAGTTTACGATTTTTGTCTTCCATGAAGGGGGAGTTCTTCCCAAGTGTCGAATCTTTTGCAACCTCCAACCGGTTTTATTACAGTTTTGTCCTTTTTTTTTAAGCACAATCCATCTTCTCATCAACTTCCACCATCTTCGTTGTTAGTGCTTAAAAAAATTGCATACCTACAGCATTATTCTGTCATCATCATGTTTCATTACTGTCATGTTGTGTTAAAGGTACAGAGCTTTTTTGCATTCTGTAACTTAAGTTGTGAATCTCTGCAGCCCTCAGGGGTTATAGGCTGTCTGTTTCACTGATTAGTTCACTCCATGCCCACCCTGTTGCTTTAGATGAAAGGTTATGTTTGCAGCCGTGCCAAACTTTTAGATGATAGATTTAACAGTGTTCCACAATAGCCTTGCTGTGACCTGCCTGCTGCTTTCTCTATAATCCTTGTAATTTAAAAATGTATATACTGTAGAAATTTATATAGAAATTAAACCACATACAGATGGACTTCATTGACAAATTTGGGTACTTTAATTTAACTGGATTTTATTTTCAAGTTATCATTTTAAATAAGGCTGGCAAATTAGCACGTAACGTTTAGCTTTTGTTTTCTTCCATTATATAATTATGAGACTAAGTTTTCATACTTGCTTATCTATCCTGCGCAAGGCTGTTTGTAAGTAAGACTGTAAGACATTGGTTACTCCTCTCAATCGTTTGTGGATATCAAACACATTTTATTAGAGGAGAACAATGCCCTACGTTTTTTTAATGATTTAAGTAATTTAGGGACAAAAAACTCAACCTTAATAAGGTTAAATTATGATTTGACTGATTAACCACGTTTTTAGTACAACATTACTAACTACACTCACGCTTCATCAATTTGGAGGTAGGCTAAAAGAACTCCATAAGCAACACATTATGCCCTGGTCTTAATAATTCGATACTTTGAAATAAAAGTAATTGGCATCTATTAGTTAAGAAGGGGTAACACAGCAATTTATTTGCCATAGAACCACAGTGAAAGCCATCATGTACAACGTGAAACATAAAAGTAATTAACCTTCCCAGGTACGGTAGAGTTGGCCTGCCAAAATTACATTAAGGACACACAATTCAGGTCATATTCAACAGCGACTTACTCGTCAATTAATCGTGTAAAAGTATTTTGCTTCAATATTACTGGTACAAATTGTTACATAAATACAACATGAACTACCATTCACTTCAACACTGCTGCAAAATATCTACACTATTAGACAACACAGTTTCCTGCTATTTTTTTTCATGTTCAAATGAGTGCCACTCGTTCGAGAACTCTTATATTCCATGTATACTCCACATATGTAACACTGCAAAATCATATTTTTCTATATTTTTGTATGTTTATGGAGATCTGGGATATACTGTCCAAGGCTATTTATATCTTTCCACATTGTGTAGGAATTAGGTTTTTATTTCTTCATAGGGGGGAGAGGAAATACATACTTCTTCATCTCTATAAAAACAAGGGAGGGGTGCTTTAGATGTAATTCAATAAGCCGTTCTTGTCAACTCATGTTTGATTTGCCACTAAAAGTCCAAGGGCACACATTATTGTATTAGCTGAGCTGTAGCACGCCAAGGTGCCACTCATCTGCTCATCTTGTGAACTTAAACATCTGTCACAGGCTTCTTGAAAACGTTCCTGTCAACCTAATGACTGTCTGGAATGCTCAGTTGACAGCACCATCCAGAGAACGGGCCCTCAGATGGACACGCTTCCATTAGAGTCCTAATCGATGATGGTAGAGACGTTAAAGCTAGGTGGAGGCTAGCAGATGGGGCAAAACTCTGGTGTTTGGAGTAGCAGGAAAAGGAGATGGAAGGAGGGTAACTTTAGGAATCCGACGCATGACTGATGGGCTGTCAATCGCTTCAGAGGCATGCTTGGATTTATGACAGGGTGTAGCCTGTGGTGTGTGGCCACCAAAGCAGTGTGCTCATTGATCAATTTGTTGTCTAAGCCCTTCCGCAAATGGATGGGCCACAGCTGTTGTGGGAGTCAATGAGGGCACTGCATGAAGACTCCTGATGCCTTCTGCCAACGCACTGCTGTTTTTCCACAGTGCTGGAAAAAATGTGTCATTTTAGAGACAAACTGTCATTGGTAAAACTGTACAAAAGCTAGCAGCTCCCCGTCAGCAACAGCAGTTTTGTGAACTATTCTGAAGTACCTATATGGGATTGTGCCCCAAAAAGTTACACAAATACTACCTAAAGAGGAGTAACTTTGCAACCGTCTCATTTTTTCACCTTGAGAGATGATTTGTAATACATTACCTATCCAACTGTTTCAGCCAGCACTTGTTCAGTAATTATCCCTGAGAGCGCGGCGCCAACTGTGCAAGTGAGCAATAAGTGAAAGATTAAGTACGGTGAGACCGAGGAGACGAAGGGAGTGAAGAAGTAAGGAAAGGTGGTAAGAAGGGAAAGGCTCTTAGATCAGCCAACTGTCAGCGTCAGAGGGGTAGTGGAGGCTGCTGTTGTGACACTTCCTGCTGCCGCGCTGCCCGTAGGGAGGGAACATCTGCCACTGGAGCAAACATTAATCCTGCTGCCTTAGAGAAGTACAAATGGAAGTGATGAAAGGCCAGAGTTTTAACAGTAAAACAAAACAAAAAAAAGTTTGTTTTGATTCATTTTAAATCAACTTATGTTTTGATACTCGTCTTTGCCATTATACTTTCCAAAGTTCTACATCATCCCTCACTGATCCTTGGACTTTGGTAAATGAGCAAAAAAAGGCAGCCAGGTTAGTTAATGTTGCATAATCTCACCCCGTATTTTCACCCCAGGGAATCAAAAATGCATTTGTCACTTGTTTGAAGTTTCAAGATATTTCAATCATCTTAAAACAATGCATTTGTAATACTAAAAATGCTACAGTTGGTTTTTTAACGGAATACTAGCTATAAAAGAAAAAATGGATAAAATCTTCTTAAGCATCTGTACCAGAGGTGAAGACAAATGAAGAGGTTGCTGTGGGCTCAGATGCATCTAAAAAATGTAAAATAATTTTTTGTTTTTTTATGAAAGATAAATAAATAAAACTGAATGAGGATCCCCAAGGACAAACACAAATGACCTTGCAGATGTTTGATTGGAAAGGAAAAGGACTGAAAAAAAAAAAGATTTTTTCTTAAGGTATTCATGATAAAATGTTCCCACACAGATTCACAAAACTGTAATATTTTTAGAAAAGATAGGCATCTGGGGTTCATCTTAATGCATTATGATCTCTTACTTATTAGAATCATGTGGTTTGTACATTGAATATGGATTCTACCAAAGTGTATTAAAAGTGATTGAGCCTTACATAAACCACCCAAGGGGAGGATTATCATAGTAAAAGACGGAATACCCACAGACTCAAGGTGTGTAAAATCAAGGCTGCATACCTTTGTGAGGTCAAAGATCCTTAACAGGTCGTTTTGAGCATTGCCTTCATAAACTTTCTGGCGTTCCCGGGCAACATCAACATCCTCCTCCTCTGCAGTCGAATGCTTTGCTGATACAAGCCTGAATTGACAAAAAGTCGACAGCTCCAATTATCTCTGCTTATTAATATTAAAACAGAGAAACTCGACAGATTAGTTTAGTCAAAGTTCAGACCCTGTCAAAACAATTCCTAAAGTTTTCATTAACTGGAGAGGGTTAGTTTCCGGGGAAATGCTAAATTAAGACTAAAATAAAAACACCCACAAACCCAAATGTAGTCGCAGAATGAGTACAAAGATGTTGCTATTTGGGTGGGAAACAATGGAAGACTTGTTAACTGTTGGTATGATAGCTAAAACAGGCAAATGTAAAATAAACCTGAAATAAATTTTTTAGTACCAACTAAAATGTACCTGACCACTCGTATAACTGAATGGTGAATAAACTGGGTGAATAAAGAGTCTTAAAATTGTGTCTTAATCCACCCATTTTTGGAAATAAATCATCCATCAAGAACTGTTTACGTGGTAAAACCTTTTCACAAGAAACCATGTTATTTATACAACAAAAACATTTTTCTAAACCATCTCTTACTTTGATGTCAGAAAAGGAATCATTAAACTTCTCAAACCTCTTCATCCATTCTAAATATGTAGTCTGTTATTTTCAAAGAGGTTGTAAGTGACACCGAAAACAGTAATTTTCCTTAAAAACCACATACAACCTCAAACGATGTTTAAAGTTTCAAAAAATAACTTCCATCATTTAACTGAGAATTAAACCTGTTTGACTAAGATTATGATTCTTAGATCCCTCCCAGTTGGCTTAGGACACATTTTGCATTCCCACTATTGACCTCATTGTGTGTGGTAACATATAATTACAAGGAAGCATTACTTGCTACATTATTATTTATTTAAAACATTTAATGGACCCAACTGCAGGTATTGCCAAGTTTTCATGACTCTGATTTCTTAGATCCATTTTCTACGCTGTGAAAATCAAAGATGTTATCTAGTGTATGTAAATAATCTCTTGTGTTTCGCATTTTGAATGGTGGCTAAAAGAAAGAAGCAGGTCACAACATTAAAGATTAAATCAGCTTTATTTGCCAGGTACATACAGGACATACTAGGAATTTGTTTTTGGTGTAATTACACTGAGGCAGCCATTTGTGGTGCCAGACTGGTGTAATCATACCGAGGCAGCCATTTGCGGTGCCAGGTAGGCAGTAGCGCAAAGGGTCTTGCCTAAGGACCCACACTGGATACTGTGGTATTTTGCCATGGGCTGGATTTGAACTCATGACCTTCCGATTGGATGTCAGGCAACATACCACTTGAGCTAACCAGCCTAACAAGTTACTGATTTAACATTCTTCTAGATTCACATTATTAAAAAAGCGAAGTCTACTTTGCTAAGATGTATTTTTGTTCTCTGTGATGGACATCCAAAAGCATCGTCTTTGTTGTCTTTTAAACAAGTAATTTATTGGTAACGTTAGGGGTAGCCTAAGCATATGTCCTCTTCTACTCACACATGTCCACTTTTTACATCTTGTCCAGGGCATCCAGGAGGCTTTTAAAAATTCATAGTACTGTTTCATTTTATTGGACCATTAAGAGTGTACCTACATTGAATGATGCTTTGCACAGAATATCACAGCACTTTGTAGTATGTCTTACTCACGAGAGGCTGTCTTGGTTCTGGGACACATACGTACATACTGCACAAGTGAAAGTGCACTTTACAGACAGACTGCAAAAAAAAGTTTTTCACTTACTATTCTGAACCGGACAAGCGGGAGTGTCTCTAATAAATTTGTTTTACTACAAAATACAAATTAATGCAAGTAGAATCCCTTATTCATCAATTTACATGTGGTTCTTTGGTATTTTTCAAATGGACGATGGTTGGAGAAAAAAGTCAGCAAAATGAGGTAGGACAGTAACAAATGCATTTGTACCAAAAAAAAGTTGCTAAACTTTGTCCTTACAGCATAACACTATTCAATGTGTTATAAGACATATAAGGCTACTTAAAATTAAGAAAATTAGTTGAATCCATTATCTATATAAGCCTGCAGGGCCAAAAGGAGCCTGCTGTACTGAAGTACTTACTGGGTAAAAGAGTGGGGTACACTTGCAAATGTGGCTCATAGGAAATTAAGCAGCATACTCCAAATAAAGATCGCTAAGCAGTTGAATTTCGTGTTCCGTCTTAATTATTCCTTGTTATATCCATTCCCCTAATGCTTTCTATGGAAGCGTTCACTGTTATGACTGATAAGCTGAGAGTTAACAGTTACACTTTATTTAGAGTTCGCTTTTATTCAAAGTGACTTGCAGAACAGGATTTAAAACATTGAACTCCAACACAGTTTAAAAATTATAAGTTACCTGCAGTATCCTAGAGGATTCATTCAGACAATGTAGTTGTCTGATAGTATAACTGTACTAAGGGAAGGAGAAATACCATGAAGAAACGTTTAGTTTGTATGAGTCACCTCGGTTTGCAGAAGAACTTGTACTGGATGAGAACGGTAACGATGAACATCACAGATCCTTGAATGGACATGGCAAGTAGATTTTTTCCCACCATTCCCCAGCTCAGTGGATCCTCAAAGCGATCTTCCCCTACGACAAAAAGTAGTGTGCTAGGATCATCATGGGTCACTACAGGTGAGTTTCTAGATCTTGTCAAGACACTTTCGGAATGTTTTCCTTGTAAAACTGTCAAAGGAAAAAGAAAACTGATATATTATTTTTAATTTCATGGACAGCCAAATTATAGTTTGTGTCTTTTGTAAATGCTGTTTGTTTTTCTCGTTTCTGTAATGTATTATTGAAGTAATCATTTATGAAGCCACTTAGTCTTCAAACAGAGTAGCCAAAACAAAACAAAACAAAACAAATGTCACCTATGTCATTTGAGCAAATTGTTGATATTCTGTATTTCTTTTGTAAAAGGAGACTTCCTTAAGGAGACTTTTAATGAACACAAAGGTAAGGCAGGGACAGCACTCCACTGAACCCCCCCCACCCCCTTCTCATAGCTTGATGTGGGGTGAGGGGGGTGATGGGCAAAATGAGAGACAAGAAAAACGAAAGCCCTTTCAGTCTCATTCTCCGGTAAATAGCCCCTTTCCAGACCAACCCTTTTAAGTTGTGATTGCTTTTCTCTCTCTGGTCTCCCCTACGGCAAATTATTCCTTAGACCGCTATTTCCTACTCCATCCCTCGACAGATAAGACTCCTCTTCCTCTTTCATGTGCCTCTTTGCCTCTTGACAGCCCCCCCTTGACCCCAGAACCACCTCCACAGCCACCGTACCACTTGTCTCCCTTTCTGCAGTCTAAATTTAACTCAAATGCAAAGAAGAGCTTTAGTAGAGGTTTGGGAGCTGTGGTACCGGTCAAATATTTTCCCCCTGGAGAACTAGCTATTTGAAATAAATGGTATGGTGTCACTTTAAAAAGGACTGGGATTGAATTGAGTGTTTCTTTGAGGAGAGCTGAATGATTGGTGGGTATTGTGTATTACTTTTGTGACACCTTGAGTTGTGACCAGCAAGATACCGAAAATATGCTGTTTCCGCGACTAAATCTTCTTTTATTTAGAGTGTTATAATAACAAAAATGTGCCCACTGATCAGGCGATAAACATTATGTTAAAATTTGTACTGAAATTTGTGTTGTTAATTTAACTAGTTAACAACTTTTGATTTTGAACTAGTCCATGTTTCCACCAGTTAGTCCAATCTGGATCTCAATAATTCTTAGGTCAGAATCAGAAATTGGTGGAAGAAAGCTTTAAGAACACCCTGGTTTATTGATTTAACCCTCTGGAGTCTATAAGTCACCGTTTTTGACTACTTTTTGTTTTTATCTTTAGATTTTACTTCAAAAAACGTTTTTTGGAGAACAAAGTAATTTATTACCTCATTTTGCATAAAATGCAGGCATTACCTTGGGTGTTTTTTTTTTTTGACATTTACAAAACAATGTTTTTTCCTCACAAATATGTTTAACAAACCGCTTGACAAAGTCATCGCTCTCTGGCTCCGACTCGCGCGCCGCCATTAAACACCAGCTAAACACTCAAAATACCCTAAATATTACAAATCACTGAAATCTCGTCGCCATCAATCCCGCGAATTTCCCTTTTCCCATAGCAGCCAGATGCCGCAGTTTGCGATTATGATGTTAATTGATTAAAGCGGTGCATCTTTCAACCACGACGCGTCATTGGACTCCAAAGGGTTAACTACCTCCTGGTAAGATTTTTGGTCAAACTTATGCTGCTTTTCAATTATTAGTTACAGCATGTCCTCCTAAATAACTTTGTCTATCTGGATGATGTTCATATATTTCGAAAGAACTCTATATGAATATTAAACCTACTATCATACCATCTCTTATTTTTTTAACTAAACCTTTTTGAAACATTGAAATTTAAATTTCAACCTATATCTAAGAAAACCTATCAAGTGTTTTATATTTAATAATTGGGACCTAGTATTTGCCAAAAGCACCAAAAAAAAAGAAAAAAAGAAAACATGCCCCCCTTAAATGAATGGGTAAATATTCTTTCTAATCTTTCTTTTCAATCTGTGGTTCTCTCCCTGTAGCTTTATGCCGGGCTCTCTGATCTCATTATGTATGTTTTAGTGTTCTCACCACCTGTTCCATGTTTGTTATTTGTTAGGGTTCATCTGTTTCCTCCATGTTCTCCTTTCACCCAAACTGTTCAAGGATAACTCACGCTCTTTGTTATATTTAAGTAAATGTAAATTTGGTCAAATAAACAATATTTTTTAGGCTGTTAAATTACTTTTGAAAAGGTCATCTTCGGAATACTTTGTTGTTTGTGTAAACATTAATTCTTAAATGTAAATGACCAAAAATGAATGAAAATCTTTGTTCCAGCTTTGCATTACAAAAAAATATATATATATATAATAAGAAGAAAAAACTAAACTCTGATTTGCAACAAAGAAAACATAGGTATTTCATTTCCTCCAAATCACCAGCTTTAACGAATGCCTCTAAACAATAGCTCAACCATGGACTTAACAGCTAGATCACTGTGGGGGTTGTCACTGGGTATCCATTTTATAGTTTGAGTTTTTTGAGAGACAGCGTCCTTGAAATGACCTGTGACATATTTGTTTTACCTTGCTGGTTGTTTAAGTGAACTAAAGTCAAAACATGAAACGATTATGTGGAAAAAAGTGAAAATTACACAATGATTGTATTGCTTTCTGAAATAGAAATATTGATACCAATGATCTAACTGTAGCAAAAATTCGTTCATTTAAAATTTTTGTTTTTGCCTCAAGCTAACGTTCAGCAGACTTGTTACGGGCGTGAGTTGCAGCAGCAGAAAGTAGCAGCCATCTTTTTTCAACAGGACACATCGTTGTGCCGTTATAGTATCATAGGCTATAAGAAATACTGTAAGAGTTATTTTTATTTTTTAAACAAAATACCTCTTTTCTGGTGTTTGTGTGACTGTAGTCCTTACCTAAACTGATGAAAAGTGTTGCCATCGCCTGGTTCTTGGCCATGTCAATTAGGCCCCTGCCCAAACAGAAATGGGGGAATATCAGCAGCACCTGCTTCACTATGTCATTAATGCGGGCGATGTTCTGTTAGGACAAAGCACACAAAGAACAACAGAAAAACAAACACATCAGAGGCATGACAAGCTTTTTTTAAAATTTTTATATGCCCTGATAGGGTTTTTTGTATAGCCCAAGCCAAGTATGTTGAACATTAATCTAATCAGCAGGGTGAGAGGAGCAGATAATTAACAAACACCCTGCACCACTTCAGTGCGCACGCTGAGCGCTGTTGTGTTGCAGAGCTCCAAATGGCGTGTTCACAGAGCACAGTTTCATCTACTAGATCTGACACTGGGGAACATACTGTGTGATCTGTGAAAAGGCCCACATACGTTGAAGCATGTACAAACAAATGGATGAGCTGGTGCTTGGGCAAACAGATGTTCATCCTAACAATCATTACTGTTAAAAAAAAAATGCAACTTTCTGACCCAAGAGAGAAGGGCTCTTTTAGTCTACATCTTGTTTTTCGGCTTTTGATGGTGTGATAAACTACACAAACGAGATAGAAAACACTGAAAACCAACCAAAAGCAAACTGGCTCCCAGTTTAACAAGAAATAAAATAAAACCATGTCTTATCTTAACAAGGTATTTTACTGCTCCCTTGCCAAATGTGATCCCCCCCATGGTGGTAATTATGTGTGATCCCAATAAAGGACAAACCAGCAATGAGCTAAATGTCTTCAGAAAAAAAAATTGCTTGTAAGAATCTAATGGAAATATGGAAGGACGTCCAGTATGGCACAGAGTAGGAACAGAGTTTGCAAAACAAAGCGCAAAAGGATGAACTATAAATAAACTTTCCGTGGCTTGGCTTTAAAAACCAATGTCATGCATTATGCATCTTACTTCATTGCAGTCTTCAAAGCTCAAACATACACAGCAGGAGACAAGAAATGTATCATTTCTATTTAGGTAGTGTAGCTGTTGTATGTTGGGGCCATAGTGTTCCAGGTAGAGTCCATTAATGTCCCATATTTCATTCATGGATATCTGTACATGTTTGTGTCTGCTATTACAAGGTGAAATTAGTTTGCATGACTGAGCTTTCAATATGCAGTTACCAAGATTGGATAGAGCCATAACAGACTGAATTCCACAGTCAGACATACTTTTACCAGTTACTTTTATGTGGGTATATGCCTAATATGTAAATGTAATATGTTAAGATATATGCTGTTTTTCAGGTAGGAAAAACAGGACCAGATGTTTTGGATTTCTGTTTTTAGGCATTACTAACCTAACCTTTTTTGAGTTTAATGCAACAAGAATTGTTGGTTCATTCCTATTTTACAGTTAAATCCACAATTTGTCATATCTATTGTAGATTTATATTTAAAATACCTTTCATTTTGTTTTCTGATAAAAAAAACAATAAAAATCTAGCACTTTAAAATGTGTCTGTTGTTTGAAAATTGAATGATATAGATAAAAGCATGTGCCGGATTGGCCTGTTTAAAACCAAAATGTAAATTCAGGCAACATTATGTGCCAAGACATCATAACTGATCCTTATATTACTACGACTAGGCTGTTTTGCTAGGGAAAATGCATGACAATTGTAGAAACATACCTCAAAAGAAATGAACAATGGTACAAAATAAAGGAATATGGAGCAGAATGCATCTGCTGGCAAGCAGCGATATGCTTTTCTGTGTATTATAATTAGGGCTCATGACTCAAGTTTTTAGCCTGAACGGCTCCAGAAAACCAAAAATATAAGTGAGCTTTTCCATTGATTAGTGTTTACATAATAGTATATTTTAAATAACTGAAAGTATCAATATAACATCAACATAACTGTTGATGTCATTTGCAGCTCATTTTATTAACTTGTTATCTATGTATTTGCATTTAATGTAGGCAATGTAAATCCGACTATTCAGGACTTACATGTGAATCTTCAATTATTTCTACTTTGAAATAAAACAGCAAGGACAGATGATATGATGATAACCTTAAAAATTGGTGGAGACAGTGGGGTCAGCGACAACAGATGAACAGAATGAAACGGAACTAAAACTAATTCAGCAAACCAATTTAGAACCACTCTATCAGAGGGTTCTTTTTTATTCTAAAATGATTTCACTATGCATGTGACATAAGCTCATGCAGGTTAATGAAGAGAAAGCAATCGCACCTAATCATCTTTCTTTGTGGAGTTAAAAAGCAGAGTAATGTTTATGATCTAAAGCTGGCTTATGCTGAAATATGTTTTTCTTCTCTTATGAGTAGATGGTCACTAGAGTATTTTCTGAGATGGATAAGGGATTGGGATGAAAAGCGCTCACTGATCATGATGTAAAAGCAAACCTTCAAATGTTGAGTTTAACAATAATTTGATGCTTTTTTCTTTTCGCATTAAATCATTTGCCGGAGGCTTAAAAAGTGCTGTACATCGGCAGTAATCCTTTGAAAACATAAATGGTTCGGAAGACACAAACATTAAAGTCAAATATTTGAAAATATATATTTTTACTTCAAGTTCCCAACAAGAGCATTAAAGAGAAGTGTAAAAAATATACTGAAGCTGTACCACAGCTTTATGTATGAGTTTGATCTCAGATAAAGTAAATTAAATGTTTAGCAAATATATGTACAGACAAGGAGTGCCTCATTGCCATTCCACAATGTACAAAAAACAAACCAAGCAACTAAGGTTTAAGGGAATCCATTAATGTTAGATCAATATTTAAACACAAATCTTTTTTTTTTTTCTGGCAAATACTAAAACCAATACAATAGCCACAAATGTAAATCGCAAGTCGAGGTTACTTTCTCGCACCACTGTATTAACTAAGGTTAAATAAGATAGTTTGAAAGAGGGCGAGGCAGGGATCAACAGTCTCTGTAGAGTTACCACTAAATCTGCCCACAATCTTACAGTAAATACTCCATCGCATACTACAGCAAAAATAGCTTTCTGAGAAAAAAATAAAATAAAGCAAAGAGCACAACATATCTGTACATTTTTTGCCCTGTTGGTAGATGTAAACGTCTAAACACAGCCACACAGGGATGCTCTGGATACACCTTTGTTCTTTACATCCTCCAAGTAGCTTTTGCACAGATAAGGAAGTCAAATGACTAATACACAGCATTGACCTTGGTTGTCTCTGAGAGGAATGCAAACAAAGCAGGAGTTAATTTCACATTAAAATGGCTAGAAAAATATATTATTTTAGTTGGCTGATAAAAAAATAAATAAAAAATATGGAATCAAATGATGGAATACTGGTGCATTTCTCCCCCTTTTATTTATGTTCACTGCAATAAATCCTTTCTGGTTGTGAAGGTAGTATCGGCTGCGCTCTGCTTTATCTGACCCATATCGTTGCTTTTGCTTATTTCCACGACGCAGCTCCATTCATTACATCAGGGAAATTATGCAGATTAAAAAAAATATATGGCTCTTGAGCCATCATATTTTATGTGGTTGATATTACTGCTGAACTGCGAAGGAACTATCGCTTAGATCACTCAGGGTAATGTATGCACTTGTGGTTCCGAGTGCAACGGTAACATTTTGGTAGTGAAGGGCACTGCTGGGCCGTAAATGTTGTGGGATTTCATACAATCTAATGAAGTCAAACTTGATAGCACACCTTTGGCTTCATCCCTAAAAAATCTCCATGCATGCCTGTGGTTATCCGTTGGCGGCACATGGTGGAGGTATCGACTCAGACACGGCTCAAGGTGTTAGGCAACTAGGATTGATGCAGTCTACGGGGAGTCGGACATTCCTAAGGGGTAGAAAATCTCCCAGCGGTTTTAAAACAAAAACTAGGGCAAAAAGTGTGTGAAAGTGCTGCTCCGGTTCTTCACTCTGCTATTTTTCTACCCTCACATTTTTCTCTCACTGGTAAAAAAAAAATGGAGCAATGCCCAAAGGGGATCAAAATCCTGCCTCTGCTTGAAGACAGAAAACATCCTGAAGCCTGTAGCATTACGTCTGAGTGACACTGTTTGACTAACGCCACCACTGAGGAGCCTGGAGATGATGAGACAAAACTTTGTTGTTGGATTGAGCCGTCATGTGGCAGAGCTACATCGGTTCACTGTCATGTCTCTCAATTGTTTTCAAGTCACTTTAACTTTTCGACATTCCACAACAAAAAGGACTGAATAATTGTTAAGTGGAAGCAAAACACTACTTTGTCTTCACTTGTTTTTATTAAAAAGCAGACAAATTGTATGCATTTATATTCAGCCCCCATGAGTTAATACTTTTGTAAGACAGCCATCTGCTGCTTTTTCAGCCAGTTCTTTTGAGGTATGTCTCTACTGTTTTTGAACATCATCAGACTGAAAGTTTTGCTCTTGCTGTGAATATTGATTTGCAGATTCTCAGTTGGATTTAGGTGTAGAGTAAGACCTTTGATCATTCCAACGCAAGGTTGGTCTGACTTTTGTTCTATTGTATTCTAGCATGTTTAAGATAAAAAGACAAATAAACAGCAAAATTACTTTAAACAAGGTAAGAACTAAGGTTAATGACACAGAAGCAAAAGTAATTGTGGCTAATTTGCTGGAGTAATTTTGGATTTACCAAAGTTACTCAATGGGCACCACGACTAGTTTTAGCCACGAGTCACTATTTCTAACACAAACTCACAGAGGATGAGTAATCTGTTAAATAATGCAGCAGTCAGGCAATTCAGACCTGTGGAAGCAATGTTTTGGTGTCTGTTCAGTTGATGAAACTAAAGAAGATAAAGCTCTGTTCCATCACCTTTTTATAACAAAAATACACTTATTTTGGTGGGAAAATAACATTTACTAAGGTAGTTATTTTGGAATAACAACTATATTTGGCTCTAGGTGCATTTTCATGGTTATTGTCCTGCAGGTAGTTGGAATTTTGCCCAAAGTCTCAAGTCTTTTTAGCCTCTAACAGTTTTTTTTTATATTACTGATCTGTACTCAACTCCATTAATCTTACTATTAACTTTGCCTTTCTTTCTGACTCAAAAAAGAACCCCTGACTTAACATGAAGGTACAATCCCCACCCTTCACCATGGGGATGTTATTGCCCAGAATCCTGTAAGTCCAGCTTTGTGGAACCTTATCACTTATAAGTATTCTGTCATGATATTATTCATTCTAAGTTGTGCATTCCTGCATCCCCTTGACAGCTTATTTGAGTAATGCTATGCTTTCCCATCCTGTCAGTTCAGCCAGTGGGCAGTGTCTTGGTTGGTTTGCAGCTGTGCCATACTCAATTACATTTTAAGGTGATGGATTAAACAGTGGCTACTGTGATGTTCAAAGCTCGGGATAGTGTTTTCCAATCTAAACCTTCAAAATGTTCTCCTCAATCTCCCTGCTGGGATCCTCGGTTTTCACAATGTTGTTTATTTCTAAGGCCTTACAAAACAGCAGATTTTTACTGCAATTAAATTATACTACGGGGAACGTACATAGCGGACTGGTTACTATAGATTTTTAGGGCTTCCGAATGCAAATACATTCTAAACTTTTCCAAAATTGCATTTACAAAACATTTAAAGGACCTATGCACCCTTTTTAATAATTTATTAAAAGATTTATTTGTGTTTGTGTGGGTCTGTTATAAAACCTTAAAACTATTTTGAAGATTTTGGCTACAATTTGAATTGTTATCTGTTCCAAAGAGAGATCAACTCTGAACTCTTGCCAAGTGTTTTAACATTCTCTGATTGCTGCTGACCCATCTGTTCTGCTTGCAGCAGTGAAAATCAAGCCTAATTAAAGGGATTATTGTCATCGTCAAATCTCACAGAAACACTATCGGCATCCCCAGTGCTTCAAGCTGGGGAAGCAAGCTGTAAATCCATCCCTTTACACTGCCTGCGGGCATTATGTTGCCCATTTAGCTAGCACCTTTTACGAGTTACATGCCCCACTGACACTGCATTAATAAATAATGAGAATGCAGAGGGCAAAAATAGAGCCAATTTAAAAAATGAATGACTGAAAATTCCCAGTGAATCCTGGTGATTATGAAATCACGATGCAAAGGATGCCATGGATGCAGCCCTGTTAGAAGATAAGATATAAAGGAGGCATCGAGTGACGAGAATGCATGTCGGTGAAGGGCAAAATGGTGTAGAAAAGACAATATCCAGCATCAGAGCAGAGCTCTGGGAGATGCCAGGACTCCTATGAAGCATCAGATGTATGAGCAGCTTTTTAGAGTTAAGTGTTATTGTGCATGTTGACGAGGAATGAGTGTTAGGCTCTTGGAAAGTATGTGTAATAGATGCAAATCATGCAACTACAAATCTATCAGAACATATGTGGTTCAGAGAAAAAAATGAGAAAGAAAGAAAATAGATAATATGTATTGATGTAAATGTTTGAGTTGGAAACTGCCTATTTTTAACATGAAATTTCATTTAAATACATTAAAAAGAAAAAGTCTCTCCAGACCAAATCTCTGCATTTCTTATTTAGCTCCCTTTTGGTTTCTTTGTCTTTTTAAATCCTTTGAGACCAAAGCTGCCGTCGAAATGAACAACTTGCTGAAAGATGGATGAGCGAACTTCTCCGAGGACCCAAATTCTCCGTCAACGATTAAAGTTTAAAAAGAATAGGGAAAAAATGGGTCGTTTGAAAAATCCTTGAAAGGATTAAAGGGGCTGCTTTAAGGCAAATACTAGGTGGATATATACGTTCTATCCACCTACCCACACACATGCATGCTCAAGGAAGGCTTTGCTTAGAAAACAAAGACCATTTATTGAGGATACAACTCAATTAGCCAGCATATGCTGTGGCTTCTGTATAAATAGGATTTTTGAACAGCCGTGCAATTTTTACAGTTTAAGTTTGGTGGCTGGCAGGAGGTAAAGATCCTTTCCTCAGTTAACATCACGCATTTAAATACACTAAATAAAAATGAAATAAAAATAAAAATAAAATCAGCCTAATCATATTGTTTCAGGTTACTTTGTGCTATCAGAGGTTTTTATTCCCTAAATAACAAAATGATGAGAAAAGATAATTTTTTGGGGGATTCTGATTTAATGATCTTCACATTGTGAAGTCTGCAAATTTTAACCCGACATTGTGAGTTTCTTTTTAGACGTTTCTCACATTAGCTTCCGGGACTTTTTGACAATTCCTGGTGACATAACTGCCTGATTTGAGTTTATAGGTTGACTTGCTCACAGAAACCTTGTGCAGTCACTCCAAAACATTGACGTTCCTTCCCAAAAGCTATTTCTTTACTAATGTAACAGCATGCTCAGCGTCACTTTCCTTTTGAGACACTCATTAGGGTCTGACCGTTAACAATATTTACCCAATGGCTTTTCCTCATGATCCCAAAATTAATAATTTTGTCCAAAAGGGCATTTCCAAACTGTAATAGATTGTATTTTGTTTACTAAGATATGACTTCCTCCCATTTGAGTTGCCTTCTACCCTTGTTGATAAAAAGCCTGTTTTACTTCTTTCCTTTAACATTTTTAAGTGTTTTTTGTAGAGATACGATATTTTTGCCAAATGTGCATATTATTATCTCTAGGACAACTCTCTTTTCCCTCTTAAATGGAATGATGGCTGCAAATGAACAATTTTTCTTCATGCTTATTTCAAATTGTTTAATTATGAACAGCACACCATCAGCCATTGGGTCAGACTGCGACTGAGCTGAGGCGTAGAGTTGAATCTGAAATCGCTGCAAGGGAGAAGGAATCTGTGGTCAAGCTAGGGATGATAAATAAAATACCCAAACTTAAGCAAATACAAAGAACACAAGGTTAAAGAGAAAAACTAGTATTAGAGTATGACCAAACAAGAATAACTTGGAATCTATTAACAAAACAACAAAAGAAGCAACTTAGGAACGGCTGTTAATGGGAAAAGAGTAAGTTCGGTAAGTAAAGTACACAAGAGAAAATGGATAATCAAAATAAAATAGTTCAATTTCATACAGCAAGTATGGGCATAGTGACCTTACATTGGTTTATGCAAATACAATAAAGAACCACTGCTGGTTCATTGGCCTTCTTAAGTGGAGTACCATAGTGCATTGAAATTAATTTAACCATTACCCCGTTAAATTCCATATAATAATAAAATTGAGCCCTTAATTTTAGTTATTTATTTAACATTCACACACACTGTTGTCATAGTGTAAAGGAACAACAATGGACATTTTTTTCCCAATGTTTTTTTCAAATCAGATTTAATGATCGTGTTTTCAGTGGTGTTCGCTACTCACATCATCATCAAACAGCTCCATGATGAATGTGGCCACACTGCCGTTAATGCCGATGAAGAGATTGATGCATGTCAACACAACATAAGCTGTACTGGGCACGCTAAAGATGAAGGAGGCCGGGTACATCATGGGTGTGATGGCCCACCTGCGCAGAGTAAAACAGACACAGTCAGATGCCAGAAATAGAAAAAAGAAAAAAAAAAAAAAAAGCATGCTTCATAAACTTAACAAAATCTGTCCAACTTCAAATTTCTGAGAGGTTATCTCGACGCTGGCCCGCACTCATGCAAATAACCACCAGGGTTAATAGTGGTGGCAAATATAAAATTAGCTGTTACCGGATCCATTCAATTTTCAATTCATGAATGTAGATTACCAGGTCGACTGTGCTGGTTCGTGACACCAACAGCCTCCACCAGATCATTTGCATTTCAAGTAAGTGACCCGTAAAAGCACTGCAAAATAGATGCCTCCCACACTTGGCAGGGAGCAGATCAAGTTTAGTTATAAAAGGAAACGTGAAGCTCTGATGAAGTGGAGTTGTTGTGGGTTACGCAGTAACAATTGCAGATCCTCTCCAAAACTGTATCCTCTTGCGTGCAATTTATGCTAAATATGCACCAGGTTATAGATTATATATTTACACATTTTCATTTGTTTCGTTGTAATATGTCTGTTAAACCTAATTAGGGTTTACTTTTTGTTGTGCACCAAAGCCTGAGGGCTGTAATTATTACAGTAACAATTTACGAAAAACCTGAAATGGTTCCATTAATACTCTTGACATTAACTTTAGAGGAAGATTGTAGTATAAAATTTTATATTTGTTAAAATGATTTACTTAAAGGGTTTTTTAAAGGTCAGTTCAGAAATCTCTTGCTTTTTTGTGGCCTTTCTGTTTGTTATTGTATGTACCTCTATGTGTGTGTTAACATCTAAAAAAATACAGCAGAACATGCTACGTTTGATTTACATACAATCTAAATGACTTATTGATTAACACTGGGAATGGAACTTTGATTTTTGCACTAAAACAAAAAACTGTTGCAAAATTATGAGAAGTTCTTTTATTCATTCAACCGTTCATTTTTTTTCAAAATGCTAAATAATCGTATCTTATTTAGCACCTTTTCTGTCATTCCAACCAATCAAAAAGCAATAATAAAGAGCACAAAAAGATCAACCTACTACCTTCTTCAACCTTACTGCAAATGTGCAACAACGATCACAAATTTTTTTTGTAAATTCAGAAATGTGGTATATTTGAAGATAATTGTGAACCACTGCCAAGTATAATAGAGTTTTTAATTGACCTACCCGTAAAAAACAAGTAGCAGTATCAAAGCGGGAAGGTTTGGAGGCGAGACGTAGGCTTTTTGTTGAAAGCAGAGGAAGATCACAATCACAATGAAGCAGGGCACGATGTAGTTACACTGTGAAAACAACCATGAAAAATAAAACATCAGCAGGCAGCAATATTAAGCAGACAATATTGTGTACTTACTGTGAAGATGAAAGGGCGTACAGAACATAAAAAAAACATTAATGATTACACCGCAGCAATCTCTGACAATCTTTTTTCTTCTTTTTTCTCTGACTAATAATAAAATCAGTGGATATTAACTTTCTAATTAAATCAGAGAAGAACTATTTTCTTCCCTGTAAAGCAGTGACAACTACATCCATCCAGTGAAAACTACATATATATATATATATATATATAAAGATCACTATTGTATTTCTAGCTCAGCATGGGAAGGCAGGGATTTTCTAGAGGCTGTATACTCTTTTCTTCCATTTACAGAATGAATGCAGCAATCTTTTATCGTTTTTTTACATAACAAAACCAAAATAGCACTTCCTGTACATGGTAGTGAGGATAAATTGGGAAGTGACAAAGAAAATGATCAGTTTTCAATCTAGCAAAGAGAGAGTGACAATGATGCAGGCAGTGAGAAAGATGGAGAATGTGAACCAGAAAAAATAGGGTGTGGATTGATTCCACCTTGCGACTTTCTGCGAGGAGTTTGCATGTTCTCCTTGTACATGTGTGGGTTCTCTCCGGGTACTCTGGTTCCCTCCGACAGTCCAAAAACATGACCGTTAGGCTGATTGGGTGTTCTAAAGTGTGCTTAGGTGCGAGTGTGTGCTTGAGTGGTTGTTTGTCCAGTTGGTCTCTGTATTGCAATGCAAAGGACTGTCGACCTGTCCAGGGGAAACACCCCCGTGTTTCGCCCATTGTCAGCTGGAGATAGACCCCGGGACTCTACAAGGATAAGCGAGTTGGATATTTTTAACTGTCAAATTTGTTACATATATTAACTGTTAATGCTGTTTAAACAGTTTCGACAGTAGCCTGAATTGCTAAATTGCATTTTTACAATAATAAATCAAACTCTCTAGTTTTAATTAATTTCCACTATCGTACATTGTCGCCAAATGGCAACGTTAACAAAAATGGAAAAATAAATACTTCTAAAAACAATTTCTCCAGATTTATAGCCTGTTTTCCCTGTCCACTGGCATTATCTGTACCATACAGGGTTAAGGTAGGATAACCATTTTTATTATTGTGTGATTTAGTGGCTGTTTCAGACATTGTACCTCTTCAAATGTATCACAAGCTCCAATTGATATTTCTTCTTTATTTTAGTTAATATGCAACTGTCTTTAACAGATCTATTACATTTTAAACATGAAAAAAATACTTTTGTGGTACCTTAATTTGTAATAAACATCACACAATGAATAATTAAGGATTAATCTTGAAGGTTACCTTTAAGGTTACAAATTCATCAATTTAGGTTCATGTACCATATTGCTGCCTTTCAGACATTCAAATAGAAAAATTTTAAACATGTTCTGTTTGATTTTTTTCTTTTTTTAGGTATACAGTCTAGATGAGGAAAAAAAATGTATGGCTCCCTATTGCAATTGTCTTCCACTTAGATTTAATGTATTCGCCAAAAGTATACGTGCACTGATGGCATTTCCATTACCAGAAAAGCCTGATGAAATGTTTACTTCCATGATGCCTGAGGGAAAGTACTAGTAAGCCTGTTGAGCATAACCAGCGGGGTCAGCTGCTGTTGATAATTATGCTTCAGCCTATAACAGTGCATCAGGTAAAGCCTTTTTCCCTGTGGCCATCGCTGTCAGAGCTGCATTCTCAATTACAGTGGATTGAGGTTTTTTACTCATACCCCTAGGTAGGAATAAAATCTTTAGAAAACAAGAAATAATAGGCCCTTAAAACCCACCTGGATGGATTAAAGATCACATTTTCGAAACACATGTTCAAAGCTATTAATTGAAATGTAATCTTTTGAGTGTTGGAGCCACACTTACCATATCCCAGACGAAATTGGTTAACCAGTAGACAGTCGGGTTTACGCCGCTGACGAATTGCAGATGCTTGGCTTTGCTCACCCTCTCCTGGATTAGAAAGAGAACGAAGCTGGCAGGGATGAAGGACATGGCAAAAATAACACAGATGGACACCACCACATCTGTAGAGGTCGTGGCCCTGCGAATCAAGAGATACAGTATTATATTTAAAGTCGTGCAGAGAGGTAAGTGCACATCCAGATTTTGAGCCTGAAATTATTTATTAACATGTTTCTTCTGCCAATTAACAATGTTACTGCAATTCTTAAAAATGAAAACTACGCTTATACATTCTAATTTGTCTGTGATGGCAGATGTGTGGCTGTTGATCCGGCATTTAATCTCACTATTGCTGCTGCAAACATAAAGGACATCCCTAACATTTTCCCACTACCACCTTGGATCATTTAGTCGCTCCAACCACACACCTCACCACTGTCTTGATGTCCTTGAATATTTCCATGTGAATTAAAAGTCACAGGGTAAAGCGTTCTGTCACTTTAAATTTTAATCGTCTTCCATTGGACAGACAAAAAAGGCTAAAACAACTGCACCAGTCTCATCTTTAATTTATGTGGGATTTTTTTTTTTTTACGGATTTAAGTAATAGCTGGTGGTTTTTGATATAGATGAAATGGCTTTTCATCCAAAACAGTTTGGCCCAGGGAATTTCTTAAAAAAAGAAAAACAAAAATCTACTTCAAACTATTGTTTTATACTTTATGCAAACCCAGCCAATGGGACCCTAATGGTGTGAAAGTGTGAAGAGTAAAACAAATATTGTAGGTGGCTGATAATGCTAAATTTGGTGTATTATTTCAAGCCCATGTTCCATTATTTTGGTGTTTAAGCAATCTGGGTGG
Organism: Orestias chungarensis; assembly: GCA_032876305.1. Classification (NCBI taxonomy): domain Eukaryota; kingdom Metazoa; phylum Chordata; class Actinopteri; order Cyprinodontiformes; family Cyprinodontidae; genus Orestias; species Orestias chungarensis. The sequence goes on from JAVLVB010001277.1 coordinate 715,585, forward strand.
ATGGTACCATGATTAATAAACAAATTCATAATTAGACAAATGTTCTTCTAACTCTACTCAGTGAGATATGCAAACAGAAACGCCATCATCGCTGTTATCTTATTCTATGGACAAGCCATCGAAATGGTAACTGTTTCTAAAAATAAAAACAGAGATGCAGAACTTCTTTCTGAGTAGTTTGAAGGTACTGAAAAGCATGGAAGTATTTTAAACATATTTCATGAGACTTAGTTAATAATTTTTCAATTAAAATTATGATACTCATATGTTTTGCAAAGATCTTCTCCTGATATTCTTCTTTTTAGAAAACATGATTTGTCCACACATTCGCTTACATACAAATGCTTTTCTGAACGGTCCGTCAGTCATGCTGCTCATTTAGCACCGGACAAAAATTACGTATTTTTTATTTAACCCCCGCATTCAAGTACTTCTCTCCCACTGCACCATTTGCATATTAAATCAGCTGCACTTGTCACATTTATCATTGACAAACAGGCGCAATTAGAACACATAAATATGAAAACATTAACACCGAGTTGGTTTCAGCCCACGTTACTGCCGGTTTCAAGGGCTGTGGGGAGGTAATGCAGGGGACGAAGCACTGAATGAACCAGCTTGCAATGGTTGAAGGTGGTTAATTGCTGTGAAAAGAGGACAAGCAATCAGCTAATTAACCAATAATGGAAGAACAAGAAAGATGAACAGTGGGAGGAAAGCCGGATGGAAAGTATTGCTCTCCCTAACGGCATTTTTATTGCTGAGAGCTGCAGAGTAGAGGTTTAAATGTAACAGTGAAAAGGAGGCAGTGGTAAATATAAAATGTAAAACATTGGGCGCAATGATTATTATCTGGATCATGAAGGACTCTACAAGAAATACATCAAATAAGTTTGAAGTGATGGGGTAACCACCAATAAATTTGAAAGTTCAGTTTTTCAGTACTTTATGGACTTATTTATGCTTTACATTGACTTAAGCCGGAGTTTTGTTGTCAATTGCCCGAAAAATACTCCAGAGCAATAATTGTGATATTTTAGTTGTCAGTAGGAACTTTCTATTTAATTTCCAGTTACTACAGATTATTTTATTTGGAATCAGAGGCAAAAACGATATTCCTTTATAGTATATCTAATGACTAATGATGATTTTCACGAAAAGACCTAAATTTGATTGGGTGGGCAATCCAATTTGTTTTTGTATGTTTTTTTTGGTATTGCTTTTGGTTCACTTTCACACTTTTGGATGTCCACCAAATCTCCCTAACAATGACATAAACTAGGATCAGCTAATTATTTAGGACCTTGGCACAAGAAGCTGGCCAGTACGAGCAGCAGTCGAGGCAGAGAGGTTTGCGGCAAGTTGCTCAAAAAACATGAGCGTTTAGGATCTTAAGTTTTATCAGTGGTGGTGAGAGGTTTTCTTTAAAAGCCGAAAGCTGTCTGGCTTTAATATCAGCTGAAGTTTTATTTGGTAACGTTCTTTGCAAAGTAAATCATGCCCACCTGGTCAATTGATTAATCTTAATTTGCTTCAAGTATAAGAGTATATACATATTTGCATTTTAGTTTTACACTAATTCCTGCAATAGACTTTTTGTTAAGTGAAATAAAACAAAGTTAATAATACTAGGATGGAGGTTTTGTTCCGTAACGAACACCAAACAATTTATCAATTGGACTTTCATCCATTTTTCAGTTTGAAATATATTTATTCCTAAAACAGTTTTTTGCCGACATGTCTTTTTCCAAGAAGTTATGGGATAGAGCAGTTTTACAGATTTTTTAAACTTTTTTTATAATGCTTACCGCTAAAAATAGTAGGTGTGAGCACAATGCTTTTTTTTAACACATAGTCAACCTCTGAAAAAAGAAGTAATGTACGCTGACCTTTATCACCTTGCTTAATCAGGTCCTGCACCTCCAGTATTTTGTTCGCTGACACATGCATGCTTTTTTTTACATTTAAGGAAAGTCCCATCTATTCTCAAAAACCATAGCTCTTAAATTATGGCACTCTATTTACTGGGAGATAGTAAAGAAAAACGGAGCCCAGGTTGGATCTATGGCAGACAGAATGTCGTGATTATCTCCGGTAGCAGCCTCCCTCCCTAACTCAAAGCTGTCGTCAGCCCTCAGGCAATTCATAAACACCAGGCCGGTTGCAGATTGCGAGCATGGATTGAAACCAATGCAAATGCAAAGCGATACGCCTGTTTGTTGTTAGGAGATGTAATTGCAATAATTTGCTGCAAATGGATTTACCTCTGGAACCAAACATATCAACAAGAGATAATAGTGATGCATGTATTGATTTATTATTCTGGAAATTAAGTGTCTAGTTATGATAAAATGTAGTGTCACTAATTACTTAGAAATAAAGCTTGCCAGGTATTAGAAAAAAAAAAGAATGTCAATGCTGTATATGTTGTGAGCATTCAAGTATATTTTTAATTGAAATCGAAATAAAAATTAATACCATTGGCAGTACAATGTAAGAACTTATTGTTTTGCTCCATATTGTAAAAAAATAATCGTAATTATTATCATTGTTTTTGTTCTTTTATATATAAAAAAAAAATCCACACCTTAATCTTTTTCAAGTACCAACTCATTTTTGTACACATAAGCTGGTTGAGTTTTCCATCAGCGCCAGGCTTTACAATGTGGTTGCAAATAAGACGAGAAGTAAACTGACACCAAAGTTGTTTTTGAAAGGTCACATGATTTTATCAATCATTCTTCTGTTGTGTTTTGCAAAGAATATGCCAGCAATATGTACAAGTTATGAGTGTAAAACAGGGTTGCGTGTGACACCTCAGTGTTAGTAAAATTTTGACAATTATTAAGAACAAAAGTAAAAGTTGAAGTTCTTTCAGGTATGTAGAAGAAAAAATCTTAAGGACGAAAGTTACATTGGTGCCAGTTAACAAGGGCTGGAGTTTTTATAGCACATAACAATGGGGTTGGGGTCAACAGACATGTTTGTCTACAGGCTGCATCTACCTAAACGAACCCTCATGACTTTCCTAGAAGAAAAATAAGAGCCAGAAGGGACCAGGTGTAAGCACGCGTCAAAAAACTGTACACTTGCTGCTGTAAGCAGATTTCCTCATTGCAGAGTCGTATTAATATATTATATGAGAACATATCTTTTTGAAAAACTCAATGTTTTTTTTAAGTAGTTAATCCCTACATGTCCAGTTGAATGCAACACTGACAAAAATGCAAACAATATTAAGATATGACCTTTCTCTGGAGAACGAAAATTGCCGTTACACTTTTTCCTGTTCCATGTATGCAGCCACACAGCTTGTGACAGCTGACTTTTCTCTTACATGGCAGCATTGGAGAGCTGTTCCTTCGTGAGGTTTAGGGGGTGATTAGAAACAGATATGCCATGATGGCGTGGATCTTCTCCCACAGGCAGATTTCCTCTCAGAATGCCATTGGTGGCCACACTCAGGAAAGACGCCATGCCGTGCCATGCCTGATTGTAGAACCACACCTACAATAGACGATACAGCACTGGTCATAAAAACGTGAGTTGTATTAATACATGTAGAATTTCAATTAAAAACCTTAAACCATTTTTTGGGGCATAATCATACATATATGTATTGTTACAAAAATCCTCTGGAATTGACTTCATTAAGGAAATTAAATCTGACATCAAACAGGTTTCCCTAAACCTGAAAGTGACACCTAACTGATACGTAGTGTTACCAAGTTGGCTGTAGTGTCCTCAGTGAAGCTCCTCGTAGTCATCTACTAGACTCTCGCAAAGGTTGAGGTGTTTTAGTAGTCTATTGAAATATACACCCACTTTTAACCACACAGATAACACATAACAGTCAGGTTCAACATCTAAGATAAGCCCGTCCTGGGCGATTTTACTAATATTTGTTGGGTTATTATTATCTAGCTGCTTTATCCAGTTATGTTTAAGCATATTTTACGTCAATTATTTTTTTTCATACATTTTTTTCAAACTTCGCAAACATCTTTACCAGAGGCATTATTAAATGTAGATGGGGCATTAAATGAAGTTATAGCTCTAGAGGTTGATGTGTTTTTATTACATTACATACAGTTTAACATATTATCAACAAAAATCATACCCATTATATACAAGTGTGAGAATAATACACACACCAGCACCACCTTATTCAATGTATATTTAAATCTAGACAATATATTTTCAGCCCACAACATCATAAACTGCCATCATAAATGCAAGGCAGTGTGTATCATTGCTGTTTTTGTTTTTTAAGCCCCAAAAAACGGCAAGCTACTGGTGGTGATATCAATGCCAAAACTTGGTTGAAAATGTGTATGTCTATGTGTATAGGTAAGGTTTCTAAGATTAGCTGCATTTGGGCAGGATTCTTTTGTTTGTTTTTTGCTACTGTAGCCCATCTTTTTAAAAGTTCAATGTATTCAATTTATTTAGAGCTGGTTTTCTGTGAGGCTGGTTTGTAATGATTAGCAATTTGAGTAGCCACCAATCCTTTCTGAGCTGGGATTTAAAGAACATATTTCATCCACTCAATTTTCATTCAATGGATATGTTATTTTATCTTTCATATTTGCTTGTTTTGAAAGAGTTTTAAAAACCAGTGACATAGTTGTGTATTTAAATCATAGGAAGGTAGCAGTCTGAAATATTCACATCCACCCCATCTGAAACAGACAGCCATGCTTGCTTTAAAATCAGTTAAATCATTTTCCTCATACAGATACTAAATTTTAACTTGCAAAATTTTAAGGGATCTTTACATCTAAACACCGAGGCAGATCCAGCCATGGGGGTGGCTACAACAATTTTGAGCTGGCAAGCATAATGAAGAGATGAGAGTTTGTACTAACGGCCATCAAGGTCAAAGAAAATGTGAGCCTTTTTTGTTGTTTGTTTATAAAAATAACAATATTAATAAAAAAACTGTACTAGTTAGGGGCTCTATGATGTATAATACAACACTGGGACTGTCGCACACTCCCACTCCATGTTTGTTGCTGCAGTTGTGGGATCAAATTCCACTGATAAAATAAAAGGCAGGAGTTCAAATGATCGTCTGAGCTTGTTAGAGAGATCATGCACCATAAAAAATAAGCAATTACACTGGAAAAGATAGTTTTATTAATTGGGTATCAAGGCATCTTGTATTGGAAAAAAAAAAATCCAGATGCGACATAATGCGGAAGCTGTGCAGCACAAATATTTTTAACACATTCTTTTTCATGTAAGATATTTTCTGAGCCTTTGGTCTCTGGGGAGCGGGTGAAGAAGAAGAAGAAAGAAGAGGACGAAAGAAAGTGGGTGCGAGAGAGGACTCCCCGCTGGTAGATCACCGATAATTAACAGTGGATGATGTCTGAGTGCTCGCCTCACACAAACACTCCATCACAAAGGAGCATGTGAGAACATTAGCACACACAGACACAAAGTCTCGCTTTGTCTAAAAAACATACCTGCATTTTTGCAAACCTCTAAAGAAAAAAGCCTGTGAGTTTATTTTATTTAGAGTTGATAAGGTTTGACAGCATGAGGCTTGTGTAAAAACACATAGTTCTGATTTATAAATTGTTAGAATCCTGTCAAGTTTTTTATCAAAATATTCCATGGAAGAGAGCAATTCCCAGTAAGAGGAGTGTTTGATGTTTGTAGGGGGGGAATCAACATAATTTTAGTATTTAAAAGAAATGTACTGAGTTTGAACAGTTTCTAAAATGTCTTTTGTCAGTTCCCCTTTAGTATATTCATACACATCAAAGTCGGTTTCATTTTAGTATAACTTAATGTGAGGTTTGTTCATTTTTTGAGCCACTCTGTTTTAATTACTGTCCCTTTCAATTATATTATCGACAATTTATTTTTGTTTGATGCAATTCTAAGATGTTACCATTTATGACTTGTTGTGTAATTATATTCCATTTTTCTTTGAATGTTCACATTTACCTTGAAAGTGCAAATTATGCATCTTTGGTTGTATGTTTAGAAAATACTTTAAACATAAGTTTAAAGTATTTTCAGTCTGTGTCAATTTTTTCCCCCCCGTTTTGGAACAACTGTCAAGTGTTTTTGTAAAATGCATTGCAATTTATGACGGAATAAGTTTGATACATATAATTTAACATTTACGTTTTTATGCCTGTGTGCTCTATTTTATTTTAATCATCACAGTTTTCCCTGAAAAACCCAAACTGCACCATACTAATTTTCACCTCTGCTACAGTCACACTTTAATTCCCTTTAATTTGGCGTAACGGTTGCAGAGTGTTAATGCAATACCTTGACATTGTCCCTGGTTCCCAGCTTCTTCAGCAACGCCTCGGCTCTCTGCAGGGTCTTATGAGTGACGTTATTCTGATAAAGACAGGGGAGAAAACAAGGGAAAAACAATCCTGAGTTGGAGACTTAATTGGATACCCTTGGAAAAGCACCAATGCTCTTTGAAATGCAAAGCATGAAGCAGAGGGAGACAATAATTAAGACTTCTGGAGAGCATTAGGGAGTACTGAGACACTTATTTTACTCAGTCTTCAGGGGAAATAAAATATGCCTACCATATTTCTGATTGCTTTTTTCCCCTTTTTGACATTTCTGTTTTTTATGCAAAGTAATTAAGATGAGTACAGAGTGCCACAGACTACAGTCACACCCATTGAACCTGTTGTGCACATTACAACCACAAATCTCAATGGGTTTTAGTGGAGTTGCAGAGTGGAAGGAAAATAATGGTTTTCGATTAATAAAAGTTGTGATGTGCATCTTTAATCACCTGCTTTTTACTTTAATACACCCAAATAAAATCCACTGCAATCAACTGCCTCCAGAAGTCACTTAAATAGGAAATATAGTGCATTTCTGTTGAACGGATAGAGAATCGTGAGTATAGACTATTTTGTTAAGATCTCAGAGGGGAAAATGGAAAAAAAAATACAAAGTTACCATGAAATATGGACCTTAATTGGCATGTGTGGCAGGAGGAAAACAGGCCATGGGATCCATGGCACCATGGGGGGAGGTGCAGAGACCCATAGCTCAGGTGGGAACATGTGTCTTGGGGACAACTGACTACTGAGGGAATAGCATCAATTAGCTCCAAATGGATACTAAGGCAGAGTAGATAACTGGACTTTGCCTGTTGGTATACAGAGGCTTTAATTCTTCTGAACAGTAAAGGTTTAATTGAAAATAGTGGTGTACTTTCATTTACATGTTACACGTGGCGTGAGAAATAAGCAATGTTTGTTTACAGTTAACCATGTCCTAAATCCTGTTAGGAATCTGTGGCATGACTTTAAAAAATAATGTCCACACTTTTTTTCTAGTTGCCTCTTTTTGTGAATAGTTGGTTGAAGGCATTCCGGCTTCATTCAAAGTAAAGTCTTGTTCTTCAAAATATTAACCCAAGGAAGAGGCAATACAGATTAAAATATCAGATTTAATTTCGGATGTATCATTTTTGTTTCATTTCATATTTATGTAGTATTTTGTGCTGGAATCTCAGATACAATGGCAAGGTAATTACAGAAATGTGTGGTTCCAATGTGACAAATACGAAATACTTAACTATTACATTTTAAAGGCATTCTAAATGTCCAATTACCCAATGTAATTAATCATACAAGAATTTAAATGAAATAGGAAAATAAATATTCTTCAAAAGGTTGAGGCGATGGTAATGTTGGAGACAGATTAGACTGGACAGGTTGTACTAAAGGCAGCTTCCCTCCACTTGTGCATCATGTGAAATGAGCCTTGAGATGAGGGCTCGAGATGACAGGGCGTCCGATTTTCTGAGGTGGCATGCTGACACCACGCTGTTGAGCCCAGCCGCGAGAGTGCCGAGGACATAACATGTGTGATTTAAATGCAAATGGGCCTCCTGTTGGACTCTTTCTTCATCAGGAGCAGACGAAAGGAGCTAGAGAAAAGGTTGTGTGTGTGAGTGTGTGGAAGTGTGTGCAGCGTCAGAGAGGTCTGAGGTGATAAAGTGTCGGGGACAACTGGTGAGGGAGGTGGGAGGTAAAAAAATAAGAGGAGAGAAATCAAGAGAGACATCCCAGGAATGCAGAAGTTTGCTCAGGTGCACATTCTTGTCTGCATTGACACGGCAGAAATGGAAAGGAGAGCAACGGACAACAAAGAGACATCTCCAGCTCCGGAGACAGATACAAGGGGCTTATTTTTCTCCATGTTGCTATCGTTCAGTCACAAAGAACTATAACGCAAAGTGGCATTCTCAGAAATGTGATATTTTGTCTATTCAAAGCACTTCTTGTCCTCCTTTTGAACCATTCTGCTTGCCTAGCTTAACAAAATGTTTACACATCATTTCAGTAAAGCACCGTGAACTCATCATTTACTTCAGTCTAACAGTGTTAAAAAAGGGTACATGGGAAGAGCTCCGAAATCTCTGCTGACAGAAATATTTGTTGAATAACATTCCTTCTTTTCCAAGTCTATTCATGCACAGGGCAGAGAACAAGACTCCTACGCTTGTCTGTGATGTATCCTACAGCAACATGCAAATGAAAATCTGCGGTGTGTGTGTGTGTTTTGCATCTTCACTCCACTTTGGTTTGAATCGTTCCAAAGAGGGAAGACAAGGCTCCAGTTGGGAGAATTCCCAAGGATTAGCAACAAATGAAACAAGACGAGAAGTGGGCCAGTAGCTGCCTGAATCTAATCCTTGACAAACTCCTTTTTGCTCAACAACAATGACTGGGCCCCAAGATCCCAGTTAGTGCTGGGGTTCATGACACACCAGCAAAAAGTGTGGGGAAATATTTTTGACCAATTCAATTGTCAAAATGTTGGCAGGATCTGAGTTTAATGAGTTGTTTGTTTGTTTTTTTTGTTTTGTTTTTGTCTGTTTGTTTTTAATGCCTGAACAACGTCCAACTTAAGCTTCTCCAACTCCAGTCCTCAGGAGCAACAATCCTGCAATCTTTAAATGCATGTTCAGTACAACATAAGAGTCATGAATGCTTTCCAGAACACCATGACATACTGAGTACATACTTTAGCCACTTGATTTTTGTGTATTATGGGCATCGTGGCTTCCAAGAGTTGTAGGACAGTGGCTCTCAAGTACCAGATTTTTCGGTGTCTACAACTTCAATTCCATATATTTGTTGTAAAATGAAACTTTAGCATGTTCTAGTCAAGACTAGCATAAAAAAGTATATAATGTGGACAACACCTGGTATCACTTATCTTAGACTGCTTTACATCGGTGTCTATGATTAGAAATTGATGACTGTACAGATCAGACCTATTTCCACTCAGGACCTTACTAAGGGCTACTAGGTAAGCTAGCAACAGCACTCTTAGTGTAGTTTCTGCTACTGTGCAAAGGACAGTGAGCATTTCACTATCAATTTAGCATTTATAATTAGGGCTGAAACAGCACAAAAAGCTAAGAGACCGTTGAAAAGAAGGAGACTGTATTTTTGATATAGTCTCTGGTTTATTCAAGCAAGAATAAAAGGATGTTTTATTGAAATGCAGTTGGCCTTTTTACCTTTTTGCCCTTAATAATGTCTTTTCAACATGAAACATGCTGGATTTGTAAATGTCAGAATGTGTTGATGTAAGCATGAATCTCACATAGCTCTTTGCACGCGAACCTGGTTGCCTCGATGGCAACGATAAATAGATAGCAGCCCTCCCAAACTCGAGAGAGTCGCTCTCAGCAGCAGTCACACGTCTACCGACCGGAAGAGTAATGACATGCTTGAAATTTGTTCCAAAAAGAAAACCGGACAGCGAAAACCCCCAGATACAACCAGCGTGGACAGAAAGTGCACATCCTTACAATGTTCAGCTCCACATACAGATGTGAATATGCGTTCTCAAATATGAACATTGTCCAAAGTACCAAGAAGCCATTTCTCTCATTAAAGGGGACATGTGAGAAATGTGAAATGGTTGTTGAGATGCTTAATTTGTAAACAAAGGCTATTTTTGTTTGGTTTTATTTAGTTATTTATTTTAATTATATTTTTATTTTAGGTAATATTTTTGTTTTTAATGAAAAAAGTAAATGTTATGTTATAAAATATGTTATAAATGTTATACATATGTTATATTGTTATGATACGTTATCATACGTGGTTCCAATAAATGGCCCCTTGAGTCACTAGAAAAACAAAAAAAGTGTCCCCTCACCATTTCTCTTTGAGTACCCCTGCTCTAAACTGACCACAGATATGTTGTTTTGCCACACAGTCTTAATTTTTCTATTTATAATTTAACATTTGTAAGCCTGAGATATTCACAAGATTTGTGCTTTTACAGTAGGAAGTTGCAGATTCACTTTGCCTATATTTGAAGTTGATGTTTCATGTTTCATACTAAGCAGTTCTTTCTAATGGTTATGAGACCAAAATAAAAAAAAATTCTAATATAAGTTTTTTAGTACAATGATATAAATGTTGGTATAAAATAATTACTTTATTTTTTAAAAATTTAAAATTCAAAAGCTTCTCCATTATATTTTTTTTATCATGCTGCTGAAATGTGCTACACAAATTGATTTTACTTTAAAAGAAAAGGACAAATTTAAGACATATTAATAATTGGGTATTATTTAGGGAATGGACTGTAGCAATATTTATTTTTTATGTATTTAGTATTATTTATATTGTTAAATGCCCTCAAGTACAAATCAAAATTCAAAACTACTTGACTATCCAATGTATACTCTTATATACAATAAACCTAGCAAGTAAGCAGATGAAAAAAATAACTGAACACTGGGCACAGACGCAGGACAAAGTTAAAGAATATCATATAAAGGATTTAGTAACCAAAATTTGCTTGAATGGGTTACAGAAGCGTTCCGGGAAATGGTTGCAGACTCACATAATCTAAGTTTTATGTGGCTTTTTTTTATGCCTAATTATGTAATTTTCAGCACTTAGACTTTCTGGTTCTTACTGTTCATAATAAAACCTGCTGCACATTACTCAATTTCTACCTGCTGGATACAGGGAATACAATTAAACCCAAAACTTAAATGTGCACTTCCCAGTTTGAAACGATGGATCAGCATCTAAAAGAAGTGCTACTTCCAGTTACCAATTCACATAACAAGCCTACTGAGCAGTAGCAGCAGCAGAAGCAGAAACCCAAGGAAAGTGTAATATGTTTTTAAATTATTTTTTTACATAGCAGGGACAGCAGTTGTAGAAAGGCTAATGCCAAGCAATTAGGGGTTACATAATTTCTGCTACTTAAATTAAACTCACATTAGCATTGAGATCCAGGAGACACAAGGGGTAAACATGGGCAGGGAGGATGCTTTTGCTGCCCGAAGCAAAAGCAGCTTGCTGATCTTATCCACAATTTGAAATGTTAATGTGTTTTTGCAGGAAACAGAGTAAGACGGAACATGAAAAAAGACCACTGGGCTTGACATGGGGTTCCAAAAACTGATTCTGAGGCTTAATGTTATCCACATAAACTAAACTGACTGAGATATGTATTATAAATACAAATAACTTTAAACAAAAATGTGTGCACAGGGAACGAATGTATTTAAACATAAAACTTCTTAATTTCTTTACTAGGTAAAGCATTACACAGTTGAGGTCTGTTGCCATGGACAATCAAAGTCAGATTTGAAGGAAACAGCCCCCCCCCCACCTTTTTTATTCAGTTTTATTGTTATTTAACACAGCATGGTCAAATCACTAAAACAGTTAGGCGCCAGAGCACCTATGACACAACACAGGTAAAAAAAAAGAAATTATGTTTACTGTATATGACAGCTGCAGCCTTTGGAGGACAGTGGAAAATCCTGAAATATCTCTTTGTATTTAGGGGGCTCCTTTAAATACTCATTCATGAATGTAGTGTCAGTTTTTGTCAAGGTTTATATTTCATTTATTGCTTCAAACATTTTCAACTGAATCACTTTAATGTAGTACTTCTTACATAGAGGGCTGTATTACAATCTTTATTGATGCTTGAATGATAAACCTCCGGTCACTAGGTGGAGGCTGTGCTCAAACAAATCAACAGGCTGCCTTTTGAACCCAGTAAAGAAGTAACCTTCACATGCAGACCAGTGTAAAGAAGTGAAAGTGAAAGAGATGGAAAAATTTGTGACAGTTAAAAGAAATGTAAACAGTTGAGGTCTCAGAGGAAAGTAAATCAAGTGACGATAGTCAGTTTTAAATGACAAGGATATACAACAAAATCTATGTTAATCTTGAATTTAAAGTCAATGCCAAAAATAATGCACTTATCTTCTTTTTCAAGTCTTCAACCGGAATTATTGGACCTACTGTAGGCTTGTGTCCGATTGTTGTTTTGAAGCCCAACAGATTTGATTTCGTAAGTGAAACATTACGGCTTTCACTTTAATGCTTCACTTGATGTATATGCATAAAAAATTATTAGAAATTATTTTGGATTTATATGAAATGGAAGGGACACAGAGATGGAAGTGACATTTATAAATAAGTAGAATGTCCAGATAAAACTAACAAACCAGCCTGCAAAATTTCCAGTAACTGCAGAAAAATTGCTTAAGTATATGAAATATACTGTAGAAATTTGCTGAAATTCAGTAAACAAGCAGAACAAGAAGAAAAAGCAAAACTGTTCGAAGAACTTACATAGGGGACCCGTCTACAATTTGTTAACAAGTGTCGGACATTGCTAAAAAACCCAGCTAAAAGCTAAGGATATATAAAATATATAAAGATAGATAAAACCATATGTACTACCAATTAATACAACCCAACAGAGAGTATCCGAGGGAAGCTCAATCTAAAAACCTGTGTGTGTGTGCGTGTGTGTGTGTGTGTGTGTGTGTGTGTGTGTGTGTGTGTGTGTGTGTGTGTGTGTGTGTGTGT